>CM031237.1:240752013-241084513 GCA_018340775.1 Taxus wallichiana var. yunnanensis
TTAAGGCTACATCTTCATGAGTTATATTATGAACTGCACAAAGGGCTGCAATATCTTTAATGTGCTCTATAGGGGTAATCTGATTTTCACTAGTAAATGTAGGTAAACCTTTTAGGGAAACAACAAGTATATCATGATAGACTTGAATTACTAAAGGGATGCCATTAGTAAAGGTCAAAAAATTTCTAGGTGGTTGTAGAGCCATTGGAATAATAGAGATTTGAACAACAAGATTAATATGTGGTGAAGGAAGAGGAGGAGATTTTCCAAAACCAAACCTTTTATAAGGTAAGGTATTGCCAACTCTTCTTCTTCTTTGCATAATTCAAAGGTAAAGAAATAAAATCAACAGAAGTCCTCTTACCGATGATCTTGTAGTCACTTTAGGCATGAAACATGCTACAAAACTAGTCTGAAATCAACCTTATGGACTTGCCAAATAAATATTTTGATTTTAAGAATAAATTGTTTATAGAGCTTGTTTCTCTAAAAGTGATTGTATTTCACCAGTAAATATGTTGTAAATTATTGTAATGTGATGCATCTGATCCAATTCCCACCCAACGTGCCAAAAACTATTATCTCTTGAAAGTGCACCTAGATTGAGAGATGATAGCAGGGCTTCTAAGATTTATTGATCTCTCACTTTTAGATACAATGGAAACACCTCAAGTCTATGGGTATACCTATTATTGAGGTGAGTCTCCAGTATCAAGGTTGGTTCCTTATTGATGTATCCTAAACTAATTTTTGGGGTTTTTAGGGTAAACAAATGATTGTAATTGAATTGAAATGGGTGATACACCAAAATTATTGAGGGATTTAACTAAGTATATGCACAATAAAGTTTAGAATGAAATTTAGATGCATGAACCAATTTTTTTAAAGAATATTAAGGCAAAACACTTATGTATTGAGGGATAAATCACAATAACACAACAAGCTAAACATGCACACTAAGACTATGTGGAAAATACCATATTTGCAGCAAGGTAAGATGATTAATTAGGGAATTAACATTCACAAGAATTAATGGAAAGATACACACCACTGCAAATTATTGGAAAGGTAAAAACTCATTCTCATTTAAAAGGTAAAATCGACATAAATATGCTTCAACACTCCTATGTCAAAATTGCTCTGCATTGTGCCTTATTAGTGCACACAATATATAACAAAAATAATTCACCCAACCCCTCCTAAAAATAGGCTAAAATTTGTACTCTCCCATGCATTCTAAATTTACCCCTTTATCATGAATAAATAAAGGAATAAAAATAGACATGCTGATTACAATAAGGCAATAATATCCTTTGTTACAAAAATACACTTTACTAAAAGTGTAGTTGACTTCTCTAGAGATAAATTAAGTTGCATTAATAGTTAAGCTAATATTAGCATGTTTGCTTGCTGGTCAAGTCTTCCCAATGCAAGTGCATATTTTTTCTCTCTTGTGCATGATATGACACTTACAATTTGATCCACTTGCAATGATAAATTTGGCTCTTTTACAATTTTTTTTCCCTTGGATGCACATGCAAAAATAATATCCCTATGTAAGTAAAATAAAAATTTTTTGTATTTCCAATACTTCACAAAATATTCACCCAACCACTATGGGGACAACCTGCATGAATAATTCTCATGTCCTTTAATTACTATGTTAGGAACAAACCTTGAAAAATACCCCTTACAAAAGTGGGGACCACATGGCTCATGATGCAAAGACACTTTCCTTTCATTGGCTATGCCACATGTACTTGACTTTACCATTCAAAGAAGTTGAGGTAGTTTGATTTGTTTAAGGTAATGTGATTCTTATTTGACTTGGAAAAGGTATGTATGTTGATCACTAATCATAGGTTTGATTAGATTTTGACCACCTTTGATTTAATCTTGTTCATACTATAGTCATGGGCCTCCTTTGTGTTATCATTGCATGTATATAATTTGTTCGGTATTTTTGGAATATTTGGTAGCACAAAAAGACCTTAGAAAGGTCAAGGAAAATGATTTTTTTGTTAAAATAATTGGGGATGGCCCCCTCCCATGATGATACGACCCATAATTTGGTCGGTTACACTAATTTGACTTTGGTTAAGTTGATAACCACTCAGAGTTTGCATTGATTTTGTGGCTTCATCTCATTTTTTGCTCACTGTACTATTTGATATCCACCATCGATCTTCTTGCTCCATGGTTAGGGTTTAGAATTTTCAATGAATGTAGTCAGTGCTCTGCAGACCTTTGATCTTCTGTACCTTTGAATGTGGATCATTGATTTGGGTACCTGTTTGATCTGCGTCATTGATTATTTAACTTGAAAAGAGTTAGGTTACCTGTTGGGTTTACATTGATTATGATCTTATTCAATGATCATTGTGGTAAATTTTGATCGTTGATCTTTTGTCTCCTTTGATCTAACCATAGAGGCTTTATTGATAGTAGGATTGTGTTTACATTCTAGATCATTTTATCATGTACTTTCATCTCTTGACCATTAACGATAACTCAGGTAGAGTTAGACAAAGGAGGTTGAGTTTAGGGTTGGGTAAAATAACCCAAACCCTATCATTTGTCCATTATGCATTTTTTTCATTTTGTGGGTGAAGCCCTGGAGAACTTCTTCTAGAACACCATTATTCTTCATTTTGAGCTCGAAATCGATCTTCTCTTTACTCATGAGACTTATATATCTGAATACTTGCTTTTATAGCGAATTTTCTCTATTCGATCTCTATAGAATATTCTCGGCCCATAATTATTAGTTCGAGCTCTGTAAAATTTTAGTCATTCTACAATCTGTTCTTGTTTATGTGAAGCTCTGGTGATTTATTATTGAGTTCAAAATCATTAGCTCTTAGTGGGTCTTGAGTACTTCGTTTGGAGTTCTTTTGAGTTTGACCTCTCTGTCAAAAATATTGAGCTCTGTGTTTTGTGAAAGAAAAAAGGTGATTCCTTGTTCTTGATGACTGCAACTACTTTATTTTATTTATGGCCTTTTGATATGAACTGATACTCTTTCTATTATTTGTCATTTTCATTTCTTGTTAATATCTGTCATTTCAAACTTTAATGTTCTGGTGTTCTCCTTTTGAAAAATTGACTTTGATCAAGAGTTTGAAAATTTTCATTTTGATTTGTATTTTTGATGAGTTTTTTCTATTAGAATTTCTCTTCTTAAATTAATAATCATATTTGTCATGGATTTTATTCTATACTTCACCATTTTCATTTTTAGTTCTTTCTAAGACATTGGTCTTTTATACCATATTTTGGTTCTCTGCAAGTCTAAGTAATAAGCTCTATAAGACTATGTCCCTAATGAACTCATGCATTTTTATTATAATGGATGCTCTATAAGATATGATGACCATTGTTTGATTTATGCCTATCCTCTATCTTGGTTTTGGCCACCACCGTCTTTATGGAGATTTAGATCATTATAATCGCATCATTGTTCAAAGTTATATTTTATACTTTTGAATACCCATATTTTCATTATTATGGTTTCAATTGAATTGTTTAGTCTAATTTTGAGCTCTTTTGGGTATTCTTTCATTTTTTGTGCCTTTTACTGAGTTGTGTCTTTTTCTAAAAAGGTAGAAATGGATTTTTATATCTTCAATTCTTTAGTTCCTGATCAAGATATTTCTAAATACTAGAATGTTTTTTTATCTCTTCATATGATTTACATCAAAAGTGAAATCAGTATATCTAGTTTTATTCACATGGAATTTTCTTAACTCGAATTTTTTTAATTTATTTCGGTGCTTTTTTAGATTTTTTCTTAAACTTTGATCTCAAACTGTTTCTGATTTACTTAAAAGTGAAATTTTTTGAACTTTTGAACTCGAATTTTGCTTTACTAGCTTGTATTCTTTGATCTTATCAATTTTTTCAACAACTAGGTATTCTTTTATTTGCATAAAAGTTCGTTTAGACCATTTTTTATTTCAATTATGAAAATTTCCCTCATGAATCTGATACTTGATTTCGGTTCTAAATTTTCTTTCAAAATCTTGCAAATCTATACCTCATTTCTTCAAATGGATGCAATATTTAACCTGGATCAGTGCATTCTATAAATGCCTTTTAAGTCTGGAATTTTTCTTTGATCATCATGGATTTGTACCTTTTGAAACATTATTAATAGATCACTTTACATAACACAGTGATTGAAGTGATAGAATTTTTGAATTTTTCACTCTTTAAATGAAATTTGATTACATTGTTGCATTTTGACTGTAACTTAGAATTTTGATTCAAGTCCTTCAATGCATGGTGTTATGGAATTTTTCTAGTAACCTTGTAAAACAACAGTTAGCTTCATAACTATGTAACTTCATGGTTTATTTCCCTTAAATAATTATGTCACTTCATGCTATTAGCTCCATTCTGCTTGTAACTTATACCGTAACTTTAAGTTCTAAAAATCATGTCGCACTTTTTGCATTGATAGATACCTGCTTATGATATTTATCCCTTGCAACTTAGAAGAATAATTCAGTTGTTCATTCACCAATGATTTTTGCATGTGTACCTTAAATTTTCATCATGAATTACTTTTTCTACAGTTACTTGATGCATCACTCAAAACCTATACTTTGATCCTTTCTATGTTTGATGTACCATGCTTGAGTTTTCTGAAACTTATAGTTTTTATGTCTTGTTCTATACTAGTTCACTTTTAAATCTTGTTGCTCCATTAAACCTATACTCTATAATTCGTACCTGAAACTCATAAGTTGTAGTGGAATTTATTAAGTCTTTCACTTTGATAATTAGGGGCCTATTTATCATTGGATGACTGAAGCCTAACTCCGTTTATGAGATTCCTTTTTATAGTTGATTGCTTTCAATTAGCAACTATAAATTGCATGATTATCCATTTCTAGCTTTGCTTTTGCACATTATGGCTTACATCTTACTTTAAAAATATCTTTATTTCATTTGAATATCCTTCACCAACTGATGGCTTCTTCACAACTAGAGTAATGCATTATAAACCTTCATTTGTAAATGTGACAACAAAACACATCTACTTTCTTCTGATATCTTCTACCCTTTGTATATGGTTGTATGTCCAAACTTTGTAAGATAGTCCATGGTTATTGAAAGAGTTTCTGCTATAGTTGATACTGGAGCACTTTGATGAACTTGGTATTTTGAAAAAAATATGAAACTTGAATGGTTCTTGGGTTCTTTCGAGCTTGAAAGATGAAGAATTGAGTGCTTCTTGACTGCAAGACTTGCTTTGATAATTCTGATTCAATTTCTTGATTCCATTTCTGTTATCTTTTACTAATGAAACTGAATTAATTTTATCCTCCATTTGATAACTGGACCTTCTATTTTTCATAGAAGTTTGCATTCTTCTGTAACTTCATGCATTTGTGCTGACTTTTAGAAAAGTGTATTAAGGCCATTGTGAAATTTTCCATCTTTTCTAATAGGTTCTCTTTTCTCCTTGAACATTTGAAGGCATGAATGAACCTTCTTCTATAGTCCTTTAATTATGTTTGGTTTCATTGAGTGCAATCTATACTTGATAGTACATAATTTTAAAACATGTATTGATCTCTTCACTGTGAAACATGTACTATCGCACACTTAAGAAAATAGTTAGAAAATAATCAGGTTTTTGGCCTCTCTTATGTTCCATAGTGACTTTCTTTCTCTTTACTTTTTCTCTCTTGATTTTTCTTTGAGCTTCTCCAAGATAGTTCCTTCTTAATTCCATGTATGTTACTTGATGTACCTTATGCCTCTATATTTAGGAAATCCATTTGCATGAAGTTGGATAGTACATGAGTACAAATTAAACCCTGAGCTCTTGACTAATGTTTTTCCTTTTATTTTCAGGTACACTAAGTTGCTGCTGGATGACAAAGAATGGAAGATGGAGCTAGAGCTAGAACAATGTAGAGACTAGGAGAAAACCCAAGGCAATGATGGGTTTCTTCTATACTCTTTTACTTTTAACTTAATACACATGTACTACCTACTTTAGAATTTTATGAGTTATATCGCACGACTTGTGTGGGAAACATTTAATTTCTTCATGAATAGATGACATTAATTTCTATAACTGAGTTGTATACTTCTTTCTACATTCATATTTTATGATGGATATTGATTTTATAATGAAATAAAAACTCAATCACATAATTAATAGTATTTAAACATGCATAAATAATGAGTTTTGATGTACCTATAACTTAATAATGAACTCTTCTCAATTCCATGTAACTACAACTCTGTTTGTTGCTCCTGAATATAACATTTCACCTAAACTATGATTCCCGTCTTCATCAAGGAAATGCATTATTCCTTCGGGGATTTTGTGTTTCCTTACTAAAGATGAACATGGAATGGTAGTATATGTGAGGTGTTACATTCTATAACAACACACATAGCTATAGATTACATGTAGTTAATCAATTATTGTAATTGAAAACACAATGAAAATTATATGACTCCCCCTAGTTAGGTCCATTTCATCAATGCTTTCAATCAAAAACAAAATTTCAAGTTGCGCATTTTTGCACAAGTGAAAAAATTTCAACAAGGGGAAAGAAGATCATGGAGGATTTTAGAGCTCCATTCCATTTATTATAGGATTTTAATGGAGGAATGTAATTTCCCTTTTTTCTAGTATTATTTTTCATATTTTTTTTTTTTTGAAAATGAGGTAAAAATCTTATCATAGAAATATATTAATATTGATATAAGTGTGTGTTTTTTTTTTTTGTGTGTGTGTGTGTATACACATAAAAAATATATATACATATATATAGAATGGCGTAGGGTTTCTAAGATATGGCGAGACCTAGAGTAATGGTAGATGGGCGGGAGGAGATGGCGCTGCCGTCATGCGGGAGGTGTGGGGGGATGAATGGTTACATGGAAGGGTGGGGGATGTGGTGTGGCCCTGCCTCACCATAGTCCCACTATGGTGAGCAGGGTTCTCCCCACCCCTCTCCCCTTAACACATAATTTTTCTTGTTATATATATGTAGCTAATAACTTTGCAATATTTTTTTTATAAAACATATATAAACATGTGTGTGTGTGTGTGTGTATATGTGTGTGATATTTATGCATTTATATAAAATGACATAGTTTAATTTTGTTCGATTTATTTAATAGAGATATTAAGGAGGAAAGTACCATGAAAACTAGTTTTATTAAAATATCCCTTTTTTCTTATTTTCTTTTAAGAAAAACAACTCATAAAATGAAACAATAGTGTAATAATTCAAAAGTAAAAATGATAGATTAAAACCATTCAAACTTTGAGCTCAAAATACATGAGGTTTACCCTATGAGAATATTTTCAACTATAAGTTTTATTGATTCTCCTATGTCACTAAATTTCTTGAAAATACAAAGGAGAGATCTAGCTAATTCTACAACATGCTTAATATATTCCTACTCTCAAGTTTACAATAAAAAAGGTGAGCAAGAATTTTAACAATATAATCTTATTTTTAATTAAAATCTAAAAGCTCTAGTATCGGTTTACATTTTACTACTAAGAGATGTTTAGAGAAGCACACAAAATATTCTCGTATTTTTCTTCCACAAATCATACAAGATTGGAATGTAATTGATAAACAAAATGAACATATAAATGAAACTCTTTCCTCATAATGCAACAAGCTATTCATAAGGAATATGGATAACATATTTATTAGAACTCAACATTCATCCATTCCTTCAAATCTTCATTATAATATAAATGAGAAAAAAATCTCCCAATCCCATAATCTAAGCCTTATAATACCCTTCTCAATAGATAAAATCATACCAAAATAATTTCATTAATCAAGTTTGACAAAGCATGCAACAAAATAAGTAAAGAGGTCTACTACAACATGTAGGAACATGTTTACAATATGCCAATCCTTCTTCTCAAGAGAGGATAAAATGATTCAACATTTTAAGAAAATGAATTCAAACTTCATCCCAAGATAGGAGAAGACTTAACAATAATTACAACATCATTAAAAATCATACTAAAATGTAAGAGGATAAGCCTCCCCAAAATGGGGAACAACATGTCAAAATTTTCAACTTTTCTTCTCTAAAATCTAAGCCAAATCTGCAAGTTTCCACACCAAGATAGTATTCAATGCACAAGAGAAATGGGGCCCAGTTTCCTCCCAACCAAATTATATCATCACATTCCATCTCCACCAAATGGAGGACATGCTAGCCTCCCTCCAATCCCATGGGAAAGAGTGTAGCAAGCCTCAAGAATGCACAATTAAAGTTGGAAAAAGGGTGATAAACTATTTAACACACAAACCAAATGTACAACAATGTAACAAGAGGAAAACTCCATGTTTTACTCAAAGGGGACAAGTGGAAAGGATCCCATAGGAAGCCATAATGTGAAATAACCATAGGAACACTATGAAAATATCCAAAATACCCTCCTTATCTCTCCATTCAAAAATACCCTACTTATCACTCCATCCCAAACACCAAGCCTCATCCTTGGGAGTATTTTCAAACCAAGCATGGTTTCCTAGCTAAGGATGGAAGAGGAGGTTCAAACCATATGAACAATCCCTTCTACATCAAACCATATGAGGGGAGGAATAGAAATAAATACCATCATGGCTTGCCCATCAATCCATGTGGTGTAAAGGTAGCATTCCTCCCTCTTCCCCATACAATTCAAAAATCCACCACAAAATAAAGTGGATAGATAGAATGAAATGAACAAGAATCACAAAACACACCCACAAAAAACATGCAACATACAAGATTCAAGAAACCATTTTTATTTTCAAATTATACTATAAAAACCAAAAACATGAGGTATGAATCCTACCTCAAATTAGCAATCCAAATTCAAGCACAAAAATCTCTCCCAAGCTCCAAGCTCCAAGCTCTCCAACTTCAATAGTAAAAATGACAAGAAAAAGTTCCTACCCCTCTCCATGAGAAGGTATAAAAAGGAATAACAAGTCACCAATCCTCACAAATGATAGGGTGACATGTGTCACCCATCTCATATTCTAGAAAAATATTCCCAAAATTACAAGGAGTATAAAAAAAAACACATTTAGAAGGTAATCTCCCGAATTCCCCAAAATGCCAATCATCCAACACACTTCAACTTTTAAGAAAATCAAAATCACAATGGTGACATGAGATCATATGGGAGGGAAAATACCATTTGACCTTGAAAAGAGACCCCCTACCCATCGGTGGTGTCTATCAAGCTCATTTCCGTGTAAGGAGACCCCAAAGTGAAAAAGGCTCTTACAAATACAATATTTAGGCCAAATCAACATTAGGTAAAGTGGCTCAAAATAAGAGGTGGTGGGTCCCACCCAAATGATAATTAGGTTGTCCCAAACTACTAACAACAAAATTAATTAACATAAAGACTACTAATGCATATAGGGACCATTAGGTCCCTAAACTAGTTAATCACAAGGCTTAAAAAATTACAATTAACATAAATAAAATTTGGAATCTCCAAAGGTGTCCAAACATGAATAATCCACATACACAAAAGGCTACAAAAATCATGTATGGATAAAGGACTCAACCCAATCAGTCGCTTGTGCATCTTGAGGTGCAACTCAAAACCCATGTTCCCCTTTGTACCTTGTAATCTACACACTAAATGCACACATTAAACATACATGCTTGATACAATATATTAAATAAATAATATAACTCAATTAATCATGGATAAGCATTCTATCTATACAACAATCAATGTCAGTATGGAATGGATAAGCATTAACAATGTACATCCATATTAACTCGAGATAAAATATCCATATGAGCACTTAAATAAAAAAATTTATGTAGCCATTATCAACTAATGATATCAAAGTATATGACAAAATCATACATCCATCCATCATATATGAAATAAAACTAATTGTATCACAACCTGTTGATATCCAAAACCATATAATGCAAGAAACTAAGATAATGATCCATAATGCTAGATTGGCACTACATTCCCTAATCACCACAAGTGTCATCAAATGATCCATAATGAAACCACATAGTATCCAAATAGCTCTATAATCCATTTCCATAATCTAGTAAAAGTAATGAGTCAAAAAATGAATTGATGCAAGAAGAGGTGGGAACTACATCCTGATAACTTTGTTGTTACAATTTGAAGCTTTGAAGTCGAAGGTAGTTTGACATATGCCCTTCAAATTGATAGGTATGGGAATATTTTCAAGATCTAAAAATGGAGGTTTTTTCATCCATACGATCATGTATGAAGAATTAACACTCAAATAACCACATCCTTCCTGAACCCATTATGAACATGACCACTTCCTTCTTTAAATAAAGATCTTTATTAGAGAGGAATAATATGTGTACAAAGGTAGAATACTATTTATAAAATATATGGTTATTAAAGCTAAATAATGTACATTCCTTCCACTACAAAACCCATCAAATGCTTGATAGTGGACATGTCAAATATGAGGAAGAAAGATATAAGGATTTTATTCATGTTTTAATTACACTCTCACTAAGGAACATTTCATGGAGACTAAAGAGGGAAGTGATTTCCATGATAGAATGGAGTTAGTGATAGGAATTAGTGTGGTGTTGTGTCATGGAACAAACAAGGCATTATGTCATAGAATATTATGTATTACATAGCTGGATTAACATAGTTGTTGGTGTTAAATAGAGAGAGGATGTCAAATCCCGTTTGTATATTATCATTTCATGTCGCAAGAAAATACAAGGTCAGGTAATGGAGTCTACAGGATCTTTTGTATGTGGTCAAGTGTCCACTTGTAGCTATTGTTTCCCATAAAGATATAAAGATCACATGTTGGAATACATGACCACTAGAGATCCATGTATTTGAATGGATCAAATGAAACTTGTTTTGAAAGTGTGGGTATTAGATGGGTGATGGTTCTAATGAAGTAGAAAAACTAATAGATATCATTATGTCATGGGGAATTTTCAACTTCTAGATGGCCAAGGAAAGATGGAATCTTGTAGTTTTTGTTTATAAATTAATAGTTTCCCTTTATCATTCATTATATATTATCAAATTGTAGCATCCACCTACATGTTTACTGTGGTAAATTTAATCATAGAAATAATTGTTTGAAGTGCCACAAATATCAAGATATACAGAATTATAAATTGTATATTAATTAGAAAGAGAAATATATCGACAAACTACAATATTCAAAAAAATTTACAAAGTTGACAAAAAAAAAATTGTAAAAAAGTTACAAAAAATTTTTTTGGAGGATATACATTTATAAAAATTTAGATGTGTTATACATTTCATAACTTGTGGATTATCTATGATCCAACAAATTTTAAAAGAACTAAGAAAACCTATCAAGTATTTGATTATCTACAAGTCCAACACCACATTCAATATTTTTCAATGACATGTAACCATAATAATATTATTATATTTTTTCTAAAATCCTAAGTTGATATAGTGATGGAACCAAAATTCAACTCCAAGTAATTTTCTTTTAAAAATTTGTAGTTTTTCTACTCAGATCAAACTATTTATTTTCTCATTTGTTTACATAGTGACCAAATGATTTGCAATTGTGACATTGAATATAAGATTTATCATACCATTGAGATTGATTTTTTTATTTGGTTGCTTATGTACTCTTTGAATACAAGTAAAATATGAATTTGATTAAATAATCTACAAGATTATAGAGCTTCATTCATTTTACCTTCTCTCTGACCATTTCTATGTCTTCCTCTTTATTTGGTTCCTCCTCTACCTCTAACTTTTCCAATTGAAAATTGGCTTTTGAATTCATGTCAAATGGATTATTTCCTATATCTATTTATCATTGCCTCAAGTGACAATAATTAACCCTTTAACTCAAACACGATGACCTATGTGAGGTATTTTAACTCCTCAATAATGATAACAATAACATCAAATTTTTATGGAAGGCTCCTAACAACCTTTTCTATTATCTTTTGATCCTTTAAAGTCTCATCATGAGACTAAAGTTGATTTATTGAACCCAATACTTGGGTGAATAATTGATCTATACATTTAAATTATTTCAAACTTCATAGTTTAATTCTTCTTCTAATAATTTACAACTTCACAATTTTACCTTACTTGATCCTTAATATGCGGTGTCGAATATGTCTCAAGATTTTGAGACTTGGTATGGGGAAAATATACTCATCCATCTCTTATTGGATCATAAAAACAGCCTTTGTATCTTTCTTCTGATTTTTCTTCAACAAATATTTGTGATCCCTTGGTAAAAGTTGATAAACTTCTAGATTTAGAGGTCCTGAAAACCATGTTCAACCAACTCCCAAATATATTATGAATAAAACAAATTCATTTTGATGCACAAATAATTATAACTTTTCTTTGTGAAATATAGAATATGGGCTCCAGAGATACTACTACTACGCACTTTTTCTATCATGTCTTGAAAACATCTAAATAAACGTGAAATTAACTTGGATCTAATACCAATTTCAAGGGTTCAAACCCTTCTCATGGTGTGTGATCTCACATACAAACTAAGAATAAAATTAAATCTAGATATTATACTTAAAATGAGAAATGCATCAACAATCATAATTTCAATCATAAATTTGATAGCATTTCGGTGCTCATCCTTGCATCTTCAGAGTGAAACACATACAATGACATCCTATTCATTAAAAATCTTATGCTTTTAAAGATTTATATCTTACTACAAGTAACCCATTAATACATTAAATGTGCATAAACACTCTATCCTCCTTATGGCTAAGGGTTACATTATTCAACGCATGCCTATCCTAAAAATGAATTTTGAAAATATAAACAAATAGTTAGAAATATTACACATTTTAAAAAATCATTACAACTCATATACAATTTCTAATAATAATTTCCATACTAGCCTTAAAATATAAATAAATTGGTGGAAAATTCTAATATACATACTCTAACTTTTCCTTTAATACTTTAATCCAAATTTACATTTACATGGGAAAATGTTCTTAATCTTCGAGAGTGTAAACATAAATTTTAAAAATGGTAAAAGAAACAATAAATATAAACACGTGTATCAACTATATTGTAATGACAAAATCACTGAATGCATCTTTTTAGTCAGAGATATATGAGTTCTAGGTTGTTCCTTTCTTAGGATTTTCCCCTTCGAAAAAAATTACCTTCTCTTTGGATCCCCCTTGAAGAATTTTATTGTTGAGATAAATAGATAATTTTGTATCATATACAAAATATACAATTAGTAAAAAAACTAACGACGCAGCTGATAAGTAAATGCAAGGACTCTAAAACTAAATAAAATTTATATGTATTCAACATTTGCCTAATTTTTACTCTCAAAAATTTTATTTTTTTAATCACGAAACAATTATGATGGGTTATTTAGATATCACATATTGACATCAATACTTATATTATTTTCTAGATTAGAATCTAGTTCAACTAAAACTTTGTGGTTATTGTATTTGAATATCCAAGGTCATAATTGTTGGAAACTTTTAGTGGCAACTTTAACCAACACAAGGAAAGAAACAACCAAAACAAAAAAGCACACAAAATAGATATTATATTCAATTAAAAATATTTTACAAACTTAAAGCTATGACTCGCAAATTTTCATTTATTTTTGTTTCTCATCTCATGTCTTTTTTATCCTTTTCTTTTTCTTACAATAAAATTATTTTTTTCCTCTTTCTTCTACATGTATCTATCTACAATATTGCTTTTCTATATTCTCTATATCTTCTTCAAGTGTGGATTTGTATTTTCCTTCTATACCTTCTCTATTTCATGTGTTGTTGCATATATTTATTCTTGTTTTATTTTTTTGTCGAGCCAATTATATAGCTCCCTGTGTATTTCAAAAGATGTTGACATTGAACATAGACCCAAAATATCAATTAGCTCTAGCTCTTTACGTATTTTAAATCCGCTCAAATTCATTTCAATTAGTTATAATGAAATTCCTCCACTTTTCTATCTTATAATGCTTATGGTGTCGGGATTTGTCTATTGTCTAATCTGTGACTCAATACTTTGACCAATCAAATAGCTCCATCATTATCGTAATTGTATGTCTCTGTGGTCAAACTTGCAAAACCTAAAAAAATGAGGAGATCCATAATCCTTGCAACTATTAGTCTCCTTAGCTTCATGCTTGTCATCTATTGGTTGTGGCTTCACATCGAATCTCTTAGATTTCCCTACTTACTATTAGCTCCATTACGATGTAGCAACATGTTACTACATTAGTAAATTGATTTATGACCATTGAATTTCTTGACTTAAAACAACCCAATGAAATATGATGTGTGATTTATTCTAGAGGGATATGGTCCATGGGGATCATTGCCCAAATGTTAACCAAAATGCCACCACATGTCCCCTTCTGACCATTAATCTAAAACAAGACCTGACAAATTGTTAGCTATAGCTAATTTAGGATCCTTCACATCTGGGTCACCCTAAAGTACTAATGAGGGCTAGGATCCCACCACGTAGACCGTGGCTTTACCAGGAAATTCAAAACTCAATGGCCATAAATAAAACAAACACAAAACAAATATAAATTCTTGTCAGCCGGGTAGATAAAAGATAGGGGAAACAAAAATATTTAAAGTCACAATGGGGCTCAAGATTACAAACCATCAATTCTAACACTCCCTTAATCTTGAGCCAAACAAAATCACATCAAGGAAATATTTTACAGTTGTGGACATCTACGATGCC
The DNA here is from genome assembly GCA_018340775.1 of Taxus wallichiana var. yunnanensis. Taxonomy (NCBI): domain Eukaryota; kingdom Viridiplantae; phylum Streptophyta; class Pinopsida; order Cupressales; family Taxaceae; genus Taxus; species Taxus wallichiana. The sequence goes on from CM031237.1 coordinate 240,766,772, forward strand.
CAAAATTGATCTTAAATGCTCAAACCTTTCTTTTAATAGAGGTTTAGTGAAAACATCAACTAGTTGCACCTTTGATTTACAAAAGTTAAGTTTAATTTAACATTTTCTAACCAACTCATGAATAAAATGATACCTGATAGCTATATGTTTGCTTCTACAATGAAAAAATAGTTTTTTAGACAATGCAATTTAATAAATATGATCACAAAAAATTGTAGAACCTCCTTGTTGCTCTTAATGGAAATGTGAGATAATTCTTCTTAACCATATCATCAGACAAGCACTCAATTTTTCTATAATGTACTATGCTTTAAGTGGTAGATAGTGAAACAACTAATTGTTTCTTCAAGCTCATGCAATGGCTCATGATCCAATATTGAACACATATTGAAATGTGATATTTTTATCATCAACACTACCTGCCCAATCACATTTGTTTTAGCCAACTAACTAAAAATCATTATTAGCACCATATAGAATTCCATGATTCCTTGTGTTATTCACATACCTTAAAATATGTTTTCCAAATTTCCAATGTGTCTCCTTAGGTTTTTCCATGAATCTAGAAATTAAACTAACTACATAAATTATATTTGGTCTTGTTGCAGTTAAATACATCAAGATTCCTACCATGCTTTTGTATCTTGTAGGATCCACATTGTTGCTACAATAATATTTTGTCAATTTTGGGCTTATTTGAGTTGGTGTAGATGTTGGTTTATTGTCCAACATTCTAAATCTTTGCAAGATTTCTTATACATGATTTTCTTGAGAGAAAAATATTCTCTACTCTTTTTTCTTAACCTCAATGCCAAGAAAATATTTCAACAATCCCAAATTAGTCATCTCAAATTCCTTCTTCATGGTTGATTTAAATTCATATATTGCCTTACTTTCGACATTTCGAGTAAAGATTAAAATCTCAAAATTGTTTGATTTGATGTAGAGTGTGGGCTCACTATTTCTGTTGTTAAATCCATTACTAATCAAATAGGAGTCTATCCTACTATACCAAGGTCTTGGTGCTTTTTTGAGTCCATACAAATATTTCTTGAGCTTGTATAATTTTCTCTCATGCCCTTGGATTTCATAACTAGGTGGTTTTCCCACATACACTTCTTCCTCTAGTACTCCATTCAGAAAGATTATTTGACATCCATTTGATGGATCTTCCATTTGTGATGAGTAACTATGGAAATAATTGTTCTCACAATTCTAGCCTTACTACTAGAGAAAATGTCTCATTATAATCACGTTCAACCTTTTGTTTGTAGCCTTTGACAACTAATCTTGCCTTGTGTCTTTTAATTTTACCTTCGGGAGTAGTCTTGGTTTTATAAACCCCCTTGACTCCAATGACTTACTTTCCTTCAAGAATATTTACTAACTCCCATGTTTCATTATTTTCTATTGCATGCATTTATTCATCCATTTCTTCACACCATTTATTATCCTTAATTGATTCATCAAAATAAATAGGATTAGTTGTTGAAAGCAAAGAAAATTTAATCATTTCATCTTCATTTTATTCATACTTTTATTTCTCATAGATGTCTTGAACACTCCTAATTATTCCTTGCTGCTAAAATGAGTCAATGATGATGAATATGCTTCATTTGTTGGTCCTTGTATGTTTTGTTGGATGCTACCATGAGAAGATTTGTCCCTTTGTGAAATGGGCGCCCAACTTTGTGTGTTGTTTCCTCTTCCATCTCCTTCTTCAGCAACAATAATAGGTGCATTTGTTTTTTCTTGAGGCTGCTCCAATTCTTGTGTATCTCACCAAGATTCTACCTCAATGAATTGAACATCCAAACTAATTATGAGTTCCTATTTTATTGGACTATATAATCTATAAGCTTTAGATTTCTCACTATACCTAATAAAAATGCACTTCTCTCCTCTGTTATCCTATTTTGATATTTTTTTCTTGGGCACATGTCCATATGCTACACACCCAATAATTATTAAGAGTTAAACACTTGGTTTTCATCTACTTCATGCTTCTTGAGGTATTTTGTTCCTCACACCCTTTGTAGGACATGTATTTAGCAAATATATTGTTTTTCCAAATGCTTCTTCCAAAAATTCATCATACAATCCTCTTGCTTTGAGCATGTTTCTTTCCATTTCTTGAATGGTTTTATTCTTCCTCTCAACTACACCATTTTTTTGAGTTCTATACCTTGTTGTGATTTGTTTCATGATCCTGTGCTCCATATAGAATTTTATTAAATCATTTGATATACACTCTCCCCATTTATCAGTTTTGAAGGTCTTTATATAATGGTGACTATGCATCTCAACCATGGCCTTGAAATGTTTGAATACTTCAAATGTTTCTGATTTACTTTTTAAGAAATAAATCAATGTCCTTTTGATAAATTCATCTATGAAAGTAATGAAATAAAAAAAATTAGACAAGGAGGAAGTCTTCATGCGCCCACACAAATATGAATTTATTATCCAAATAGGTGAGCTTTCTCTCCAATATTTACCTGAGGGAAAATAATTTCTATGTTGCTTCCCCAATATGTTACTATCACATACTTTTTTTGGTTGTTCAACAGGAGGCATCCCTTTAACCTTTTTCATTTTATAAAGAACATTCAATCCACGATAACTCAGATGTCCATACCTAAGATCCCAAAATGAGAGATTGATCAATGAATATTATTTTGAACGCTTGTCACACCTGCTGCTACACTTTGCATGCTCATAGGAAAACTATATTTTGTGTCATCTTCACTATTGCAATCACTCTATGGCTTCCTCTTCTATTGTATATACTACGCATTCTCTATTTTAAAACTTCATCTTATATCCATTACGACAAGATGCCGATCTGAGAAGATTATAATTCAATCCTCGGATATAGAAAACATTATGAATATGTTTTTGTTTCCTTTATTGGTGAGAATGGATGCAATGTCTTTTCCCATCACCGGAGCTTTGTCATTTGTTCCCATCTTCACTTCAGATCTGATTTCTTCATCTATGTGATTAAACATATCTTTGTTTCCACACATATGGTTGTTGCATGCACTATCCAAATACCATATTTGATTTTTTCCTTACTTAGCTACATTCCAAGTTAGAAAGAAACTTCCACTCTTTTTAATATTTTAAGATTCAACTTGTTTTTCCTTGGAGAAGCTTGCATTATGATTATGATTTATCATATCATATTCTTTCTTTTTACATTCACTTGCATATTTTCCATACTTCTTGCAATATTAGCATTGTACATTTGATTTTTCATAGCTTTGTGAAGAACCACATCTGGAATTTTTTTGCTCCTTCCTCTACCTCTTCCTCTTGAATGTGGCTCTTGTTGATTGTTATGTCTTCCACGTTCTTGTTGGTTGTTAAATCTTCCTCTTCCTCTGTTGTATGCTCCTTTTTTCCTTTCTTTTGACAATTTTTTTGTCTTTAGGTTTGTTCATTGAGGAGATGGCTGATCTACTAATCTTTTGTTCATGGGTTTGCAAAGAACCCATGAGCTCATCAACCCATGTCATTTGTATCAAATCCTCGTGACTCCTTTATTGCAATTACAACTGGATCAAATCTTGTTGGATTGCTCCTCAATACCTTCTCTATGATCCTATGATCTTCAACCATATCTTCATTAGTCCCCATCTGATTAACTATGGTCATTGTTCTTGTGAAAAATCATTTCTTGATTCTAATTCTTTCATGAGAAGGCTTCAAAATCTTTCCTCAACATCTGTAGTATTACTACCTTCACCTTGTCATTTCCTTGATAAGAATTCTACAATGTGTCTCATGTTTGTTTTGAGTTTGTAGCGTCTTCTATCCTTGGGAAAATTGAATTACTGAATTTTTTTATTTTAGTTTAAAGTCTTTGCATCCATTAAACTATTTTCTTTTAAATCATTATTGTGAGCTTTTTGTGAGTGCATTAAATGCAGCTTGATCTACTACCTCTACATATCGACCTTCAACTAATTCCCATAGTTTTTAAGGAGAGAAAATGTTTTCATTTTGATGCACCATATATCATAGTTCTTCCCATCAAATATTGGGGTTGTAGCCACGTGTTGCTGCTACTAGAAGCCATTACAACTCAACCCAAAAAAAAAGCTCAAACCCATGAGCTATTGAGCTTTTAATATTTTCTCCAACAATCTCACTAGCTCTAATACCAAGATGTTGGCAAATTTTGGTGCCAACTACAACCAACACAGGGAAAGACATACCCAAAACACAAAATCACACACAATATATATTATATTCGATTAAAAAAGCTCTTTTACAAACTCAAAGCTACGGCTCTGTAAATTTTTATTTCTTTTTGTGTCTCTTCTTGTGTATTTTTCTTTGTTTCTTTTTCTTACAAAATTAATTGTTTGTTGCCTCATGTTGTTGCAAGTATCTATCTGCAATATTTATTTTTCTATATTCTCCTCTGTCTTCTTCGAGTCGTGGCTCTATGTTTTCCTTCTCTTCCTTCTCTATTTCATATGTTGTTGCATATATTTCTTCTTCTTATTTTCTTTGTTTTTTCGAGCCAATTATATAGCTCCCCATGGCTTTCAAAAGATGTTGACCTTCGACACAGACCCGAAAGATCAATTAGCTCCATCTCTTAACGATTTTAAATCCACCCAACTTCATTGTCAATAGTTAAACTGAAATGCCTCCCCGTGTCGGTCTTTTAATGGTTGCGTGACATGCTTTATCTATCTTCTCTCGATCTGTGACACGAGACATTGATCAATCAAATAGGTCCACACTGTCATCACAATTGTCAGTCTCTTGTGTGAGACTTGCAAAACCCTAACCAATGAGGGAGCTCCACGCTCCTCGCACCTGTCAACCTCCTTAGCTTCGTGCTTGCCATCTATTGGTTGTGGCTTTGCATCACATCTCTTAGCTTTGCCTAACTTATTGTTGGCTCCATTAAGATGTAACCATGTGTTACTACCTTAGTCGATCGATTTATCACCATTGACTTTCTTGACTTAAATGGACCCGGACTTAAATCTAATCGTGATTTATTCCGGATGGTTGAGGTCCGTGGGGGCTCATCATGCAAATGTTAACTAGAATGCCACCACATGTCTCGTCCCGGGACCGTTGATCTAAAACCGGGCCCGACGAATTATTAGCTACAACTGATTACAAAGCCTTCATGTCCGGGTCGCCCAAAAGTAATAAGGAAGGCTAGAACAACGCCACATGGACAGTGGCTTTAGTGGGGAATTCAAAACTTAACGGCTACAAAACAAAAATAAATGTCTGTTAGCTGGGAAGATAAAAGACGGGAGAAACAACAAAATTTGAAATTCGCGGGGGCTCAAGATTACAAATTATTAATTCTAACAATAATGTGCATCAAAAACCTAGGTGTTAATGTGCCACAATATAACACCTTCCAAAGAAAAAGCTTACCATCAAATTAAAATTATTTAATATGCATAAGCGGCATCAAATTTAAAGCCGGATTATATAAATTAATGTTATTTTCTGTTGCTTGCTATCAACTCTTTCCTAAAGATAGCTTCGACAATATTGAATATCAAAGGTAAATGTATTCACGTATTATAAAACAAAAAATCTCGAATATCTTATGGTAAGTCAACTCAACTGTGACAATCATCAAACGTAATTCTTTAATTTGGTGTGTATTCCTCGAGAGTTCCGAGCATCTTCTTTCTTTAATTTGTAAAATATATCGATCCAACGCAGAAATTGAATAGATTTAAATTACACATTTGCCTTGTAGACTTTTATTTTGTAGTTGTAGAAATTGAATCCTAATTGGCTTTCTGTCACTGTCTAGATTTCTTTTTTCTCTCTCCTAACAATTTGTGCAGAGTTTCCTTCTAGTTTCTCTGCGCCTGTGCTGCAATTTGTGTAGAGTTTCCTTCTTGTTTCTTCTGTCCCTGTTGCCCAAGATGGAAACTCTATAGAAGCAGACTCGCATTTCTCCCTATCCAAGTGCATTGCGCAGCTCAAACAATTTCTGTGTAGATTGCTCGTCTTCATCATGTCCATCAATCAAAGTGCTCTTCTTTGCCATGGAATGGACAAGACGCTATACTCAGTGGCTACATCAGGCAATGTTAACGCACTTACAAAATTACAAGAGAGCGGACGGCCTAACATTTTTCATGAGATTACCCCCACAAGAAATACCGCACTCCATCTGGCAGCCTACCACGGCCATCTGCAAATGGTTAAAAAGTTGCTTCAAATGATAAATGAAGATATAGAGGCCGGTAATGAAGGCATCCGTGAATTCCTTACTGCTAAAACCATGGAAGGTAACACTGCCTTCCATGAAGCAGCCATCGGAGGACATTACCAGGTGATAGAGGTTTTACTGGAGCATGGTCCTCATCTCGTGGATATCATCAATAACGCGGGTGAAACCGCGTTGTTCAAAGCTTCAGAAGAAGGTCATAAGAAAATCGTTGACAAACTACTGCCTCTCACCTCTCCGCAGTACAACAGGAGGACATCCGATGGCCAATCCCTTCTGCACTCTGCTGTATGTAACAGACACAAAGGTATCCTCAACCTTAACTTTTAAGCACATCATATTTTATCAATATTTCCTTCTATACAAAACAGTAATATTTTCTGTTGGTAACAGGATATGCTTGTAATCTGCAGGAGTGATTAAGAGGCTTATACATCATAACCCAGAGATCCTTAAAGAAGTTGATAATTGTCACATGACAGTACTGCACCACGCTGCCTATCTCAAAGAAATGTCGCAGATTGCGAAGATTGTTTTAGAGAAAGACAGTTCTTTGTGTTACCAAGTCAACATGAATGGCCATTCAGCTCTTCACATAGCAGTGAAAGAAGGGAATGTGGATTTAGTGAGAGAAATATTAAATTATGGCAAAGATTGCATAGAAGTGGTAGATAACGATGGGAGAAACGCTCTCCACTTGGCTGTTGACAACGCAGTACAAATATTTGAGAGAATTTCCAGGAGCATCAAAACATTACTGTTGCTGGTTATGTCAAGGAGGACGATTAATAATCGGGACAACAATGGAAAAAGCGCATTGGACATAGCAGTGTACAACATGGCCAAGGACGAACGTCTTTTTCTTGGGGTAAGTAATGGTTTTAAACATTTAGTAATAAAAAATTCTATTAATTTGGATTTGAAAGCGGTAGACATTGTTGTAGATTAAAAGACTGCTACAAAGAAATGGGGGACGGAGGACTGCAAAGACTGCAGAGGAAATTACAGAGAGCCCATTGGTCATGGAAAAATCAATGTGGAAAATCCAAATTGTTTCGGTGAACGCGGTGTTGATTGCTAGTGTTGCTTTTCAAGCAGCTTTCACTCTGCCACAAGATGATCCTCATCATCCCGAGTCGAAATTGTTTGAAATGGTGGCGATGTGCGTGACATTAGCATTCTGCAGTTCGATAGGATCAGCAGTTCTCCTGATGTATGCACTTTATGGCAATCAAGAAGACTCCCTTCTTCTTCAAACAGCTATCAAAGGATTATGGGTAGCGCTATTAGCTCTATTGCTGGCATTTGGGGCGGGCATATACATGGTGGCTGCACCAAAGTATGTACCAGTGGCGGTGATTGTGATGGGGATTGTGTGCACTGTTCCAATAGGCATAAGGATTATGATTTTTCGTTCCAAAGAATATATCTTCAGAGAAGACGAGAACCACATCTGGACGTGCCTAATACTTTTGGTCGTCGGCATCATAACTAATACAATTGTTGGTAATCCCATACTTCGGACGGTGCTGGCATGTCTCCTAACAGTGTCCACCATGGCATGGATCACGGTATCTACAGGCCTTCATAGGAGATTTTTCGGTTCAAAACGACACATTATCAAAGATAAGGGACTTTCCATCTGGTTCGTGATTATTGGTTCGATTACGAACGGATTAATTGTTGCTCTCCTCATTTCAGAGATTATAGCAATATGGAAGTACACATCCCGCCCCCGGCGTTATCACTTGACCTTGCTCGCGCCCGCTCCTGCTCCCGCTGGTACTGTACTTATTCGTTGACCATATAACTGCACATTTCCTGCAATTTATATTAGCACCGACTTTTGTAAAGTTTTTCTTTGGACCAATCATATACATTTTGTGAAACAGTTTCAATGCTCCTTCTAGAAGGTGTTAACGGATCCGCAATAGATTATTGGAGAAACACCTAATCCCTATTTATTACTAGGAAAACCAATTTTGTGTGGATGCGTCTATTCTTGGATCAGGATGCATTGCTAGATTTTGACTTTCAATGTTATGTCACACTAAAATTGTTTGATGGTGTAGGAAAATTTAATATGTGTGTCAAATTTAATACTTATTTGAAAGGAACGATAAGAAGATTGTTCCAAGTCGCTATTTTAGATGATAATAGCATACCACATTATATTTGTAAAACATAAGAGTTAAAATACCATATATAAAAATTCATCATAATCCATAATGCTCAATACATCACAATACAATGACTTGAATTACTCAATAAGAAAGATGTACATATATGAGGAGGGAAGTACAACTACTACCTAAATTAGTGGTGAAGAACTCCCACTAACATATACTAGTAGTTAAGTTAACTCCAGAAGACTAGTAAGCTAACTCCACATAACTGAGAAGCTAACTCAACACAACTAGTAAGTTAAGTCCATACAATTAATACCTAAGCAAGATAACCCAACAAGTGTAGGGCTAACACAAGTATAAGAATTATCCTAATAAATAAATACAAGGAAAAATAATAACCTACACTAATGCTTTATACTAGCAATTGCACATGAGTTCTAAACTACGCCACATAGGATAAGAATGTTAAGTTTTTTGGAGTTAGACTTTTCAATGAAATGTATGTTATTTTGAACTATTTAAAACTTTTTGTGATGGGGAGGAGAGACCAATATAATATAGCTAGAACAATCCACAGATACTACCTCCTATTTTACCATGAGAGATGTCCATACCTGCGCTTGTAACTCTTATCATGCCACCGCTTAGAGATAAAGTAAGGTAGACTAAGACATCAAGTCATAAAATATTTTATGACTAAAATTACAAAAAAACATCTAAACTATTGTCAAATATATGATACAATAAAAAAAGAAATGATGCCACCAATGCTAACATGTGGGATCGATCAAAGGTAAAGAAAAATTCATAGAATTATTGATAACAATTTTTGTTTTTATTTTAATGGATGTAGACATAAATCACTTGTATTGTTGAGATGGTTCTTTTAATTCAATGTGGGATATGTCTAATATTTGTGAACTATTAATTTTACAAATACCCCACTAATATTATGCCACAAAATCTTGGACGAGTAAATAAATACCTTTTAAAAATAATTACTCTTAGCTTAAAAATCTAGGAAAACTAAAAAGGGCATAATCCCTCATAAGCATTCGTTGCTTTACGTATAATTCTATGGAAAAGATAACTCTAAAAGAAACAAATTTGGCAATAGTAATCTTTACTTCAAATTCTAATCCCCCTCATAACTCAACAACACTTTAAATAGACATGGGTGAGATTGTTGTTTACCAATTGGTTTAAGATTTATAGAGTAAGAAATTTACAAACACCACATTAAAAAATGAAAAACATTACTGCAATTGCTAGTATATATATTGTCAATAGCTGGGATCACCAGATTCACCACCAAGATCCCTCCGACTGTGATATCAACAATCCCATCGCACCACATCCACCTTTGTTTCGCCATTGTGAGGTTAGAATCCAATCGGGCCTACACAAAACGTTCACGCTGCCATTACTGGTAAAGAAAAGCTACGATCCGCAAGCCGCTAGCTTGGAATAACATTCCTCCTCTACATTTGAAATCTCTCTTGGGCCATTTGCGGTGACTCTACCTCCACATACCCCTTGTCAATCCTCATATCCATAAACCCAATATGATCATATTGATTAACCACGCATATGGTATTACATTCCTCGAGGGCGACTGCATCTAAAACAACCATCTCGTCCAACACTACAAATTACCTCTCAGAAGCTCATTTTTTGTAATTGAAAAAAAATGTGTATGGAACTCACAAATAGGCACTAAATTACCAGTCAAAAGCAAAAAAAGGACCATGCAAACCTATTATAGTTATGATCTTTGGTGCGTATCAGGAGAACAAGTTGTTATAACTTCTCAATAGACAAACTATGTGGAGGCATTGCAGGATAAAAGCAAGAATATGATGCCTGGTATGTATAGAGGAAGAAAATATTTAGAGCATGCATGGTGAGGAAAGGATGCCATTCTATTTATAACTACTTACAGCTTATGACAAGCAACGTGTATGTCGGCAGTAGAAAACAACTTGACAAATGAAGACACCAAATATTTGTCCCCTAGAAGATGTTGCATGTATCAACCATGTATCAAGAGGAGAAGTTTAATAAAATAGAAATTCAGGTGAGATCAAAGAGCATTACAACTATTGGAAACTACACACTATGTACGTGTCAATAGAATAAGAATGGGATAATGTAAAAAAATATACATGGAATTTTGTAACAATGCATAACGGATGTAAGAAACACTTAACAAGATGACATTATATACATTGAGCAAGATATTTAGAGTAGTAATTGCAGTTCTCACCATGGGTCATTGTTACATACTTGGCCTTTATGGCACAAAAAGTGGTGATTCCTTTGTGGGGAGGTGGAAAACAAAGATGATGAAGGTCATTAGTAGATCCTAAATATCCATCGGAATGGCCATGGAAGTCAAGAGGCAGGTTTAGTGAGGATGTCACTTTTCCTTAATTAAAAAAACAATAGTGCAGCTTGAAAAGGTTAACTAGGAAAAACTTGCTAGAATTTGACACATTCCAGCAAAGGCATCCTCAAAGGTGGAAGCCTCCAACTAAAAATACATAAATTGACTTAAATTTTATATGGGTTTTGTTGTTCTTTATAAAATTGTATTAGAATAATCAATTTCATAGTTTTCACTTATTCATTTTTTTCTTACTAAAAATTAGTTTGCACTAATCAATTTGAAGATCCATAATCATTATTAAATTTTATGAGAATATTAAAACAAAATTTCAAAGTATAATTTAAAATATTATTGAAGAAAATGATAGAAATGATTGACTTACAATCGGTGGTGCAAACTTGCAATTATATAGAAAATGAGTTCAGTTTCCAACATCCAACTTCCAGACTTGTAAGGTGTGATGCCCCAACTTCGCACTAGAAAAAAACCAACCTAATAGCCCAAAGATTCCGATATATTTTTTTCTTTTGTTTTTATATACGTACTAAATTACGGTTGTTTAATTTTCCCCTAATGTTATCGGATTATGGGAACCCTCGTTCCATAATAATTTTATTTAATTAATCTATTAAGGTCCCATAGTACTATTCTATTTGCACTTAAAATTCAAAGCAACCCACTTTTTGTCACTTTCCAAAAAGATGTATTTATTTTTAGGGAGATTTTCAAAAAATATTGGGTAAGATGTTTGTTTCCTAGTTTTTGAATGCCCTTATGAATTCATGAGAGAAAAGGATAAGCCTTCAACATTTAGTTAATCTTTTTCAATTATTTATTTTGGGCTTTCTCTTTGAGTTCTCTTGCGGATTTTTTGGGTTTTTTTGTCCCTCAAATCCCATGTTCCCTCAAGCTCCATGTTTCTCAACTTTCTTGCCTTCCCAAAATGAACTAATTCTTCTATGTATTATGTATTCTTTGGCTTTGCATGGGTACTCATGTCCTAATGTCCCCGAGGGCTGTTAGTGCACGTTATTTTCCATATTCAATTTGCATTTTCTCCATCCCAAGTGTCCAATTGCATCCCAGCTATTGTTCTCCACAAACCCGCATTCCTGCATTGTCAGGTTAGCCTTATTTATTTTATGGAGATTTCGCTCCGATTGTCCCAAGTGTTCCATAAACATTTTGTGGTCATTTTTTTGTCTCATATCCACAATTGTTAAGGGTTAAATTGGCCACTTGCGCTTTAATATTTCCCATTCCCGTAAGGCATTTAATACACTCCACTTGAATCTTTTGAATGGGATATCTATAAGTAGATAGGCACGCCGATTATTTCAACATTTGAGTTGTACTTTGTTTTGTTTCATGTTCTTGTACTTGATGCACTATTTTTAGTCATAACGAATCCTTCCAACCATTTTTCAAATTTTCAAGTGCATTGAGAAGATGGCCACTCTTTTCTAGTAAATAATTGATTTTTAGGAAGCCCTTCATGAAGATTTACTGACCAAATTCATCTCTCACCCCTTACTGTTTCTCTATGTTTGCCACGAAGCTTCAATTTTCTCCCATTTGAGTGTTGGATCTTCATCCTACTTGCTATCATGAAGATTCATTACACGGGGCATGAACATATTTCTTCTCTGAGACTTCTCTATCTAATATTGGATATAACAATGCACAACATCTTGATCCTTATGATTTTTAGGCAAGACTCAACCGTGAAAATTTGACTCCCATTGCCCAACAGATCAAAGAATGTGGAATAGTGTATGCTGGGAGGTTTTCTTATTTATGTGCAAGTGCTGCTTACATCGTCCTAGCTTGTGTCTCTTTCTTTGATTCTAGCATAAAATAAATCATAGATTCCCATGGAGCCAGGTAATTTCTCGATTGGATGTTAATTGTATTAACACCACCTTCAAAATTCTTGTGATAGAAGACTCAAATACTTGTTCTCTCTTAATCACAACACGTATGGTTTGCACAAGTGTGTGTGCTTGAGCTCATGGTGTGATTGAATAAAATGGGTATTATCTCCAAGTTGCATGGGACTTGCTACTCGAGATAGACCTCAAGAGAAAGTTGGTTCTTGCTCCTAAACTACTCGCCACAATCTACTCTAATGCGGGTAAACTATCTAATCCTAATCTAACTTTTCAAGGGACGACAGAGAGAGAGTGCATGAGAACAAATCCTACTGAGAAATTGGTGATACACCAAAAGGGAGAGTGAAAATAGTCTTCCAATGTGTGAAAAGTAACAACAAAATGCATACGATAAAGGGTGATAATAGTTCTCCACAATCTAGCAAATGCAAAACAACAAAATCTCAACTTGTAGGGATTATTAGCTATACACACACTCTAAATTAGAAAAATTATATAAATATGAATCGTAGCATTCGAATCTAGTTTCTAAAATACTAATTTTTGTAAAAAACGGACAAGTTTAGCTATATTAAACACTTAAAATTATATGACTTAGTTTTTTTTTTTTTTTTAACTTATAAGATTGTAGTCCGTTTGCCCGCATTTTGGATGACCAAATCTTGTTATTTTTTTTTTCTTTGGTGAAACGTTAGATGTAGTTGTCTATCTTGGGATGGATTTTATTTTGTATTTTTTTTAGCAATATTTTTTTTATGATTTTTTCCATGAAAGTGGTCTGAAAATATTTAGAAAACGGAGCGCTTTCGTTTGCCCGCCATAACTATATCAAAAAATATCGAAATCAATTTTTTTTTTTTAACGTGTATAGAATTTGTCCACGCTTGGGATGGTATAAGTTTTATCATATTTTGATAAGCGAAACAAAAGTTACAGTCTTAAACGTAGACATGAACATTCACGGGAAAAAATGTCTTAAAGACCTATTGTTAGTAAAAAATTATAAAATGATATTTATCTTATTCTATTCACTTTAAAAACAATATTTCTACGAAGCTAAGAGTCTCCCCTACGCGATGGCACCATTTTTGTGAAATGTTTTCAGTTTTTTAGCATGGTTCAAGTCTTTGGAAGAGCAGATTTGAGGTTTTTTGACCTTTTACACTTCATAATGACCTTCCATAGCTTTGGTTGGGGAAAAACAAAGATTTTCCAAGCCTTAGGTTCGGCAGATAGATCCGTGATCGCGGTTTTTAAACATAAACCATGAGCGCGCTTTATAAACCACGATCGCGGTTTATAAAGTGCACTCATGGTTTATAAAGCATGCTTGCTTTGTTTCATAAATCATATTTACACACATCCCAATATCGAATTACCATGTGATTTTTACTCTCGACCTTACCGTATGAATTACTTTGTGAAATTCTATCTTTTTCGCATGTTTTCTTATCACGGAAGCAAAACATCATGGGAGAAAAAAAATGAAGTCAAAAAAGGAAGTCATTAAGTAAAAAAACACCAAACGAATTAGAGGCCAACAAAATTCAAAATCTTTGAGCGAATGCGGAAACTTCGTGAATCTAGAAGAGGTTCATCTTGATCCCAACTATTGTAAGCAATGAAGAACTAGGTAATGTTTCTCTTTATCGATGTTGAAGTTGAATTAAATACTCGTGATGAAGAAGTTTTTACTGTCAATGTTGAAGAAGAATTAAATACTCATGATGTAGCAAATGTTGAAATTGAAGGAGATAATGAAAATGTGAATAAGGAAATTCATGTTGAAACTGTAGACAGAAAAAATTTGACAAAAACACCTCCTAGGATTTTACGTAAGAAACCTAATTTTTTTATTGAAATTGATGAAAACATTTTGAAACCAATGTCGACAAACTTTACGAGCGAAAATCGAAAAAAGCCACTTGAAATTTGGGATAATCATTTTGAAATTTTAAATGATTCCCAAAGATGTCAATTGTTAGTTAGTTTGATGAAATTGATTAAAATGAGACCTACATTAAACACCTTAGGATTGAAACATCTAATATACGTGGTCAAACCTCTACAATTGTTGAAAACCTTCATGATGCATATCACACTTGTTGGTGTCGAGAGACACACTAGGGATAGTAATATTGTGCGTCGTGTACTTGCTAGTGTTGTAAGTGAATCAATAAAAAAACAACGTTTGATTATGCAAACAAGTCGAATGTTGCAAGTTAATCGAAAAAATCTAATGAAAGCAATTGAAAGAGCGTAATATCCTTGATCACTCAATAATGCCGATTTTTGGGCATTTTACGCTAGAGCACCGCGTAAGGACAAAAATAATTACGATCTTTATAAGAGAAGTTGTTATTAAATTTTGGCATGATAACACTAGAGTTTCACCTAATACAAGAGATGTTATAAAATGGAGAGTTGGTTCTACTAATCGTGAACCACATCCAAAGCATTTCTTAGATATGACTCAAACTCAATTTTTTCGTAAGTTTGAACAAGAGAATCTGAAATTAAAATTAGTCAACATTTTTTTGAAATGTTGAAACCATTCTATGTGAAAATCAACCATGCTCGCACCACTTGTTGTTGTAGGCAACATGTTGAATTTGCGATGCATTATGCTAAATTTTTACGTATTCGTTCTAATTTTCATTCTGAAACTATGTTATCTGAATGTGGTGTTCAAGTTCCACCAATATCTTCCAGGGATTTCATTCCTACTATATTTTGTGAAAAGAAGTTGGACAATTTTTTTATAGTCAGGATTGTTTAGATGGAAGTTGTAGTACATGCGGCGGATTACCTAAATTGGAAAGTTGCATCCATGAGAAAATTGAAGGTACAATAGGACATAATTTAGTTGAATTTGATAAATATAAATCAGTTGCATACTAGTTGAAAGATGGAAAAGAGTCGAAACGGTGTGAGCTAGTTATAAAACAAATGCCCATTTTTCAATTTATGAGAAAATTTAAGGATGAAATTGTTTATGAGTATGCGAGGCATACACATAGAGCTCGATGGTTGGATGAACAATTCAAGCTATGCAAAGACACATTTCCTATTGGTACTATTGTTTCAGTGGTCGATTTTGTAGAGAATTACACATTGCAACCACAAATGGAGGTTCAATCACAATATTACAACTCAGTACAAGTTGCCATTTTTGTGCATATAGCATTTCTACATTCTCTGACAGTCAGAGAATGATCAAACTTTTTTAAGAGAGTACCACTTTTATATCAGTGATGATCGTACTCATTCTCTTTGAATTTGTGCAAGGGTGTTTCCAGTTATTTTATGGAAACTTGTCTGATAGGGACATCCACTTCAAACAACATTATATATGGTTAGATAATTGCACGTCTCAGTTTAAGAATGCACGAATGTTTTATTGGATGAGCAGAATGCACGTCAAGATGGGTGTGCAACATATTTGGAGTTTCACTTTGAAATTTGGACATGGAAAAGGAGAGCATGACGGTGCGGGGCATGTGTGAAAAGAGCTCTTGCAGAGAAGAGTTGAAGTACAAAGATGGTGCTAAATTAAAAGATGCAAAGAGCATAGTGGAATGGTGTCTTGATGACATGGCCCAGGTTCTCAAGAAAATTCCACAGTTTGCAGATATTTTTGGTTGATAGAGGAAAAACATATTGCTAACTACGAGGATTGTATGACACTCACTGGGTCCAGTGATATGCACTCATTTTGTAGCTCAGACGCTACTTCATGGGCCGTATGGACAAGAAAGTTGACATGCTTTTGTGCATCTTGTATCGAATTTGTCACTGCTGAGTGTGATTCACAAGAATGGGTGGAAGGATGGATTTGTAGGCCTCTAACTCCACTTCCTAGTTATCAACCTCCACAAGCATTACGACTTGTTTACTGCGAGATGAAGTTACTGACATCCAAGGACTTTGTGAAATTTTGATTTTGGTGCGACAAGGTATTTATGGTTATTTATTTAATTTTTGTATTGAGTTATATGTCCATTGAAATTTTAATATGTAATTTAAATTTGAGTTGTTCAACTTTCCTTGGTTATTTTTTGTAGGACATGTGTTTGCAGTAATTGTGACAAAAGACAATGAAGAAGGAACAAACTATTTCTTATGTCGTTGCATCGAGGAAAGAAAGAAGTTGACTTCTCCTATTATAGATGGCGAAGATATTGAGTATCCTACAAGGTCAGTGGTAGTTACTGGAACTTGGCTTCGACGGTATCCATTAAAAAACTCCTCTGTTTGGGTGTTTGAAGACTTTGAGACACATAGGAAAATACTCTTATATTCACATCTAGTTCTAGCGACAAATATTCATTGTATAGATATCGAGGAAGGCCTAATAACAAGATTCTTTGGAAGGTTCGAGAGTCAGATCATGAAGCAATCTTGTCTACTATTCAGAGTAGATCCGATCTGATGGTTCATTGGAATGAATTTACAATGCGAGCATGTCTGGTATATATAATTTCTTTTCAATATATATATATATATATATATATATTTTTTTAGTTTAAAGATCTAGATTTAAGTTTGAATATATATTTTATTTTAAATTTGTGTATTTTGCACGTACATATATAGATAGTATATGGTTTTGATTTGAAACTTAAATTTCTTTGACTAACACTTTTATGTTTAGGTTAGTGGTGCCAGAAAAGCTTCCACCTTCACGTGGTTGGCACTGTTAGTAGAGAATTTTAAATTCTCGAAGCTAAGAGAAGCTTTCATTGTTTGAAAAAGTTTTGAAAAAGTTGTTTTTGAAAAAGTTGTAAATTTTGAAAAAGTCAAGTAAATTTTGAAAATGTTGTAAATTTTGAAAAAGTTAAATTTTGAAATTTTGAAAATGTTGTAAATTTTGAAAAAGTTGTAAATTTTGAAAATGTTGTAAATTTTGAAAACGACTCCTCCCCAAGTGTTTACAAGACCATACTTACGCATGTGCACCGAATGAGAAGGAAAAAAGCTGAGAGAGGCTATTGTAGAGGGTCCCTACTGGCGGTGTCGGATCAGACGAGGCCTCTCTAGGTGCCACGAGTCCAGTAGTCACCCGTCGAAGTTGAGCGATATTTTGGTCTCGGGGCTCTTAAGGGACTACGCCGAACGAAGTAGCCGGAAGCAACGACCCTTTCGCGCACAAAACACCACCTCCTCTAGCGTTCACACTGCCACCCAGGACGTGTCGGCGCATAGTCCATTTGGTGCCACGACCCACCGTTTGCAAAATATAGCGTTTGACCTTACCTTACATTGGCTCATTGCACTATTTCACGCGTTTGCAAACAGTAGGACAACGAGAGCACCAAATGAGAAGGAAAAAAGCGAGAGAGGCTATTGTAGAGGGTCCCTACGCTTTGAGGGTTTGGATCGGACGAGGCCTCTCTAGGTGCCATGGAGTCGAGTAGTCACCTGTCGAAGTTGAACGATATTTTGGTCTCAGGGCTCTTAAGGGACTACGCCCGAACGAAGTATCCCGAAAAGCAACGACCTTGTCACGCACAAAAACACCACCTCCTCTAGCATTCACCTGGCCACTCGGATGTGCGGCGAGTAGTCCGTTTGGTGCCATGACCCACCATTTACAAAATATAGCGTTTGTGACCTTACCTTACACTGCTCAACTACCACTATTTTTCACGCGTTTGCAAATAGTAGGACAACGAGAGCACCAAATGAGAAGGAAAAAAGCTGAGAGAGGCTATTGTAGAGGTCCTACATGAGGTTTGGATTAGATGAGGCCTCTCTAGGTGCCACGGAGTCTGAGTAGTCACCTGTCGAAGTTGAATGATATTTTGGTCTCAGGGCTCTTAAGGGACTACGCCTGAGCAGAAGTAGCCTGGAAGCAACGACCCTTTCACGCACCAAAAACCACCTCCTCTAGCATTCACAGCCACCCGGATGTGTTTCGGCGTAGTCCATTCGGTGCCACGACCCACCGTTTGCAAAATATAGCGTTTGACAACCTTACACTGCTCCAATTGCACTATTTCACGCGTTTGCAAACAGTAGGACAATGAGAGCACCAAAATGAGAAGGAAAAAACTGAGAGAGGCTATTATAGAGGGTCCTACTACTGCCGAGGTGTTTGGATCGAGATGAGAGGCCTCTCTAGGTGCCACGGAGTCAGTAGTCACCCATCGAAGTTGAACGATATTTTGGTCTCAGGGCTCTTAAGGGACTACGCCCGAACAAAGTAGCCGAAAGCAACGACCCTTTCACGCACCAAAACACCACCTCCTCTAGTGTTCACCTAGCCACCTGGATGTGTTGACATAGTCAGTTTGGTGCCATGACCCACCGTTTGCAAAATATAGCATTTGTGACCTTACAGCTGGCTCCAGCATTGCACTATTTCACGTTTTGCAAACAGTAGGACAACGAGAGCACCGAAATGAGAAGGAAAAAAACTGAGAGAGGCTATTGTAGAGGTCCTACTACTGAGGTTTTGGATTAGATGAGGCCTCTCTAGGTGCCACGAGTCGAGTAGTCACCCATCGAAGTTGAATGATTTTTTGGTCTCAGGGCTCTTAAGGGACTACGCCGAGCGAAGTAGCCAGGAAAGCGACCCTTTCGCGCACCAAACACCACCTCCTCTAGCATTCACCTAGCCACCCAGGAACATGCCAGCGTAGTCGGTTTAGTGCCATGACCCACCATTTGCAAAATATAGCGTTTGATGAACTTACACTGTTTGCTCATTGCACTATTTCATGCGTTTGCAAACAGTAGGACAATGAGAGCACCGAAATGAGAAGGAAAAAACCAAGAGAGGCTATTGTAGAGGGTCCCTACACTGAGGTGTTGGATCAGATACGAGGCCTCTCTAGGTGCCACGGAGTCTGAGTAGTCACCCGTCGAAGTTGAATGATATTTTGGTCTCAGGGCTCTTAAGGGACTACGCCCGAAAAGTAGCCGGAAGCAACGACCCTTTCGCGCACCAAAAAACACCACCTCCTCTAGCATTCACCTAGCCACCTAGACATGTCGGCGTAGTCGGTTTCGGTGCCACGACCCACCGTTTGCAAAATATAGTGTTTGATAACCTTACATTGGCTCTAACTGCACTATTTCACGCGTTTGCAAACAGTAGGACAACGAGAGCACCGAAATGAGAAGGAAAAAACTGAGAGAGGCTATTGTAGAGGGTCCCTATGCTTGAGGTTTTGGAGATTAGACAAGGCCTCTCTAGGTGCCACGGAGTCCGAGTAGTCACCGTCGAAGTTGAATGATATTTTGGTCTCAGGGCTCTTAAGGGACTACGCCCGAGCAAGTAGCCCGAAAGCAACGACCCTTTTCACGCACCAAAAACCACCTCCTCTAGCATTCACCTGGCCACCCCGGATGTGGCCTAGTCGGCATTTGGTGCCACGACCCACCGTTTGCAAAATATAACGTTTGACCTTACACTGCTTAGCTCCATTTGCACTATTTCACGCGTTTACAAGCAGGTAGGACAGCGAGAGCACCGAAATGAGAAGGAAAAAACTGAGAGAGGCTATTGTAGAGGGTCCCTACGCTGAGGTTTTGGATTAGACAGAGGCCTCTCTAGGTGCCATGGAGTCTGAGTAGTCACCCATCGAAGTTGAACGATATTTTGGTCTCAGGGCTCTTAAGGGACTACGCCCGAACGAAGTAGCCGAAAGCAACGACCCTTTCGCGCACCCAAAACACCACCTCCTCTAGCATTCACTGGATACCCATACATGTCAAGGTAGTCCATTTGGTGCCACGACCCACCATTTACAAAATATAGCGTTTGACAACCTTACACTGCTCCAACTGCTATTTCACGTTTGCAAATAGTAGGACAGCGAGAGCACCAAAATGAGAAGGAAAAAACTGAGAGAGGCTATTGTAGAGGGTCCCTACACCAGGGTTCGGATCAGATGAGGCCTCTCTAGGTGCCACGGAGTCCGAGTAGTCACCCGTCGAAGTTGAATGATATTTTGGTCTCAGGGCTCTTAAGGGACTACGCCCGAACAAAGTAGCCCGAAAGCAACGACCCTTTCGCGCACCAAAACACCACCTCCTCTAGCATTCACCTGCCACCTAGATGTGCGGACGTGTGGTGCCTGATCGGTTTTTATATGTGCCATGACCCACCGTTTGCAAAATATAGCGTTTGACAACCTTACACTTATAAAATATAAAATATAGCGTTTGACAACCTTAAATATGAAACTACATGCCAACAATCTCCCCCTTTTTCATTGATGAAAAACCAGTTATACTTATCCCCATTTTTTACATTAATGACAAAGGCATACATTTAACAACATGTTCTTCATCTTTCTCCTCCTGATAGGATCACCTCTTCATTAGAAACATCAACCAAATGTCTTAAATAAGCTCAAAATCTTGAAATTTCACTCAAAAACTGATCTTTTAGCCTCTTTTCAAGCATAGAGACACTAAGCTCCCCTGGGAATAACATATGCATTCATCTGAACATGTTGATAATCATTGATAAATCATCATCATATAAACTTTTCTTTGAGTAAGAGCACCATCATTCACCTTGTAGGTATGCAAAAAATTTCATTCAGGTCACAAAAGCTTTTTTTTCACCTTCAAGAATCCACTATACCAGACTGTACCTAAAACAGTCATCTCTATAGTTCATGCCAAAGATTCAATGCATAATAGAAAAATGATGGACTTCTTACCTTCATCTTTGGGCCAACTCTACTTGTTAGGCACCAAAACTTGATTTAGTCACATGTTTGTAGCCTTCATATTGGGATGAAATAATGCATTCATGACTCATACCTTACTTGTTATTGGAGAATACACTCATCACAAACCTCAAAAGCCTTTAAATAAACAATGTCCCCCTGAGTGTTTTGTATCATACACATCATCATATATAGCTCTATAGAATCTCCTTTTCATATCATTGTAAACTGATTATCATAAAATCATCAACCTTCCCTCCAAATCTAGCTTCATCTTGTCGAAAAAATGCCTTTCTAGCACACGAAATCACCTAGAGTACCTTCAAGAAGATCATGTATACATGTACTCCTGTCAAGATTAGGCATTGAGAATTTTTTTCAAGCACTAAGTAACACCTACAGGCATGTAGGTTACAAAATTAGAGAAAATTTGAAAATTTCAAGTCATGTAGCACAATGGACACTAGAGACAGGATACTTGTATTTTGGAATGAAACACACTTCTAGACCTGATTGACCACTTTGAATGCATCATAACATGCCATGGTTGGGCTTGACATATACACATTTCACCTGTGAAATATTCTTTACAGACAAGTTGTAGCATTATATGTATAAGTATTGATTCAAGAAACCTCTTCATAGACCAAACTAGCTACCTGCCTCACTAGCTCTTATTAGATTATAATCATCACAAGAATCTAACAATTCTTGGAGCATATTACCAATTTAAGAGTATACTCACCATATTCTTTAAAATAACGCATGCTCTACCTCTTGAAAACATTTTCCATACTATCAGATAATCCCTATAGATCTATTGGTTTGAATATATTGCACAAGTGAATGATGCGATATGTGAATTGTTCCAAGACAAAACAATGCAAGCATCCAAGATTGTAAATTATGAATTTAATACAATCTAGATATAATTAACTGTTTCAGTTTTACAGATCTAGCATCTTTATACCATTGCTCATAAGAAAATATATTAAATATAAAACACTTATGAGTTACTTGGGGTGTCGACAAAAATAGATCTCACACACCTTCAAGAAATTAGTACACACATTGTTTAACTCATCGTCAGATCAAAATAGTGCTTGTGGTTTGCAGGTCCTATCTAAACATCTGTCCTATCTAAATATGATGTCATCATGTCATCAAGCATATATTTAAAGTCCTTTGCATGGTGAAACAACTAGATTCCCATTCATCCCATGGATCAACTCGGGTTCGATTGATTTGGGTACAATTTAACTATTATAATCACCCCATGATCAACTTGATTATATATAATGAAGAGTGAGATACTGATTTGGGTACAAAAACTATTATAATCACAGATCAAGTATTATAGATTGAAATAAAAAATAGATTGGAATAAAAAATTTCACATGCCAATTTATTTCTTTGATAATGATGAGACATTTGCAGAATTCATGGGAATCAGGGATTCTATTTTGAAGGGGGATCATAAGAAATATTTTCCAATCAACCTAGATGATTGTGCATACTTTGGATAAAAAGTACAGACATGTGTGAACACTTGAATAAAAAGAGTATAAGAAAAATCAAGACTACTTCTGAAAATCCAAGTGCAAGAAAAACAAACATATAAGTCTCATAGTGAAATCCTCTTTTCAAGTCATTAGTAAACAAACAAGACATTTAGAACATATAGAAAAATTGGTATATACCCATTCAAAGATGATGATTAACCACGTTACACTGCTTGTTAAAGAAGAACTGAAAAAGTCATAAATATGATTTAACCAACACACATGGATATATATATATATATATATATATATATATATATATATATATATATATATATAGAATCAAAAAAAGTGTGCTCCAGGCGCGTCTCTGAAAATATATATATACATAATGTTCATAAGTTCATAATGTATGTGTACATCTCAAACTAAGCACGTGTCATAATGTACATATGGGACCACATGCGGTCACAAAAAGGCTATATATATACAATCCAGGACATGTGAATCTACTCATGACCACATATGTACATCCGGTGGACTATAAATCTACTCATGAAACATCTTCCCTCTCTTTTCCCTGCTAGAAGTAGCACGTCCACGACCTGGGGATGTAGTGGAGGAGATGCCACTACGGATTTCATCCATGTGGTCCTAGGTGTCTCTAAGCATGCCTGCAACCTAACCTGCACATTCATAAACAACAAGTTTTTAACACCCAAAATTCTAAAATACATTCAAAATTTAGAAACTTGTACAATTTAGTTAAAATACATGTGAAATCTTACCGCAATGTCATGATCCCTATCAATTTGTTGTTGACGCATCGCAGGGACAACAATAGACTCATGAGGGGTAAGCTACATACAAATAATTAATTTTCAAATTAAATATTTCACATATACCTACAAAATTTGATATTGTAGATTTAAGTAAATAATATAAGAAATAATGAACCTCCAAAATTTAACAAATTTAAAAAATTGTGTACCTCAGTTAGTGGATCTGCGAGATGCTTGTAGGCGATCTCTACAAGTGACCTCCACGATCTGCATATATGGAGGAGTCTCTCTGCGATCATAAGCTATACAAAAACATGTACAAATCAATATTAAAATCTACATGACAGAGGTCAAAGCATGTAATCCACGTGTTCACTTCCGGTAATTAGAAACATTTAGTGTAAAGAGATTTACTAACTGCGTAAAACTCATGTGAGGCATGCGATAGCCTCGGTTCCTGAGCATATGATGACCCACTAGGCTCTGTGTATAAAAGAAAAATATTAATACATGTACAACATACACGTGAAACAAATTATAATAATAATCTAGTGCAATCAAATGATTTATTAAAAATGTAAGTTTGTACAACTTGAAACTTACGTTTGAAACATGCCCAGCCACAGTAGCTAGCATGTCGACATGCCGGATGTTTCCTTCACCGGCTCTTGCTATTTAAAATAAAATAAAAAATTAGTTTTTTACATGTATGTACATGACGTACAATCAAATATATATTAATATCTCAAACATGTGAATTAAACTATTGTATATATATATATATTATTTAAATTTATTTGAAATTTACCTGTGAAAGACCAATATCAGTGGCACCAGTTCCAAAAACATTCCCCAGCATCTCATCTATAGAAAAGAAATCCTGTGAACCAGCAAATGATGTCTCGCCTGCAGTGCATACGGCACCACATGATCCACAGTGGTGTGGTGCACTAGAACTGGCACCTCCACCAACATCACCAGATGCAATCTGGTCACTATGTTGGGTGAGAGTGTCAGTGAGCTCCCTCAATGCATGCAATGTATCAATCTCCACAACCTCCTTCACTGTAGGAGGGATAACTGAAGGCAGTGGGGGTTTTGGGGCATGGGGATCCTAGGTGACCTACACATGCACCAGTGCTCTGCTGTGCAGAGCCACCTCCTCGACCAAAAAATTCAAAAAGTCAAAATAATTCGGGACCTCATTGAGCACGAACTTGCAATATAATTTCTTCAAAAAATAAAGAGGAACCTCATTGTTGTTGCATGGTGGATAATCAAAAACCATCCACCATCGGTCCCAAAAATTGTTTTTGATTTTGTCATCATGGCACTAATGGATTGGGAACCATTTGCAAGTAACTGCGAGGGGGCATTGGTTCTAGGGTCGGTAAATAATGCACAAATGAGGTCTTTTCCAATTTTTTGTCTTTGACGGCCGCATGGGATAGTTTATCCGCATACCACCACCTACGATCACTTAAAAAGGTGTTCCATCTATGTATTTGGTTGGTTGCAGACTCGACTTCGCCAATCAATGTTTGCAATGTATTGGCTAAAGTCATGCGGGATGGATTTGTAGCATGATTTTGTCTTATAGTTTGAATTAGGTTCTCAATGACAATTTTATTTTCTCGAATTCTTCCAATGATATTATCTTACATTCTGTTGCTGCTCGGTGGGGACGAAAGAGCCACGAAGAGGCGGATCTATGTTTGGAGGAGGGTTTTGAGGAATGTTCGGAGGGTTTTGAGGAATGTTCGGTGGGTTTTGAGGAATGTTTTGATGGTTTGCATGATTTCGAGCTTGCCGACCAACTGATAAAACAAGAAAATTGTATACATAAACAAACATTTCAAAAAACCCATGAAAATGCAAAAAAAAACCTAAAATGCAAAAAAATGATTACAATCGGGGACTTACCTCCTCTTGGTGGCATGGTTGAATTTATCGCTATCCAGAAATCCGATGAGCAATTTTGAGGTGGTATTGAAAGCGCGAGTGAAAAACGTTTAGGAAAAATCACGGTTTGAAATGAAAAATGAGGAAAATAAGGAGTCGCGGGACTGCTAAATTTTGTCTCAGAGTTCCGCGATCGCGGTTTATAACCGCGCTCGCGGTTTTAGGTTCGGTAATTACCGAACCTACAATTCAGGAACCGCGATCGCGGTATGTAAACCACGATCGCGGTTCCTCTATTTCAGGTGTTTATGTCTACGGAATTGTCCACCAAAGTTTTTCTACTCAAAACTATCTTTCTTTACAATGAACCCAACACTTCAATTTATAGAAATTTGAGAAGAGAGAGAAAGGGGAAAAATGGAAATCTCTAATTTGTTCATCTCACCACTTGCAAGATGTCATAAATGGATTGAAATGAATGTATTTTTCTTGAAAAAGGCCCCCATACTTGTCCCATAACTTGCAACTGACGGTGAGAAATGTCATTCTCATGCTTCATTAATGCATCTCAACTACTAAATAAAATCATTGTTCTAAAAATAACCATCTATTACCCTCCAAATTATGGATTTATTCATTTCTGTGCATCTATCTTGGAACCATGATTCCAACGGTACCAATTTTGTGTGTTTTCGTTGAGAAATGCAAAAGTTATGGCCTTCTGAGTGTAGACAACTATTTTGGGTTTGCTAGGAATTTATGTCATTTGACGGATTGTGAGCATTTAATTGATTTGGAGCTGAAGATGTTTCTTTTATTTTTATATAAATACCCTCATCAAAATTAAGAAATCCAAATTTTGGCATAGAGGACGTCATGCCCATTCTGAAAAGTCAAATTTTGTGAAAATCGGAGCTCGGGGTCAAAAGTTATGGCCATTTGAAGTTCGGGAAGGTCAGGCATTGAGTTTTCCTTTGTATGCAGCTATTTCGGTAAAATCGGGACCTTGTGTCCTGACTTTCATAGAAAATAATCTCCGATCCACCCATAAGCTTCGTTCTGCGAAAAAATTGGGTTTTGATGTCCCATGTGTCTTGTCGTTGGCCAGATCGTCGCCGAGTCGTTGATCGCCGCATCACCCGCATCCCTTTGCCATCGGCAATTTTGGCATTTAGGGTCTTGGGCGTCCCATGCATACCTGTGTGGCCTGGACCAAAAACACCCAACTTTTCCGATCCCCTTACAAATTGGTGATTTCAGATTTTGGTCTTAGTTGTCCCGATATCCCACGGACCGTGACGGGACAAAAATACCTGATTTTGCTGATTTCACTTTGACTAACACGCCCTTTTTGGGTTTTCGGGTCTTGGATGTCCCATGCATACTGTGCATCTTGGGTCAAAGAAAGCCAACTTAACCGATTCCTTAGCATTTTGGCCCCGAACTTGGTTAGACGGCAACCTTGCAGTACGACCCGCACCGGTACGAATCCACAACGCGTCTAGATCCGTAATACATTAAAACAAGCCCTTGACTTCATTTTTTTGGGTTTTTTCAAATTTCTCGTAACTTCTTGGATTTTTCCTTGGATAGGGAGGTTAGAGGAGAGCCAATAGGACCTCCAAGACCTAATTTTGGCTTAGCCTCTAGGGCACCCGTATCTACCCAAGCTTTGAGAAAATGATGTGAGTTATCCAATTTATGCTATTCCCTTAACCTATTGCTTGTATTAGGATATGCGTAGCCGACTTGTGGCTTACCATATCATTTTATTATATCATTTACACTTTCTCATGCTTAATTGGTCAGCCTTGGTGATGGTCATAGCATATGAATAGTATATATATAGGGGATTGAAGGTAGTATTTCATTATCATTTGAGCACAAGTCTTATTATATGGTTTGGAGGTTGCTCCTCGAAGTGGCGAAGCTATTCTAATTGCATATTGATATTATTATTCTAAATATTGTTTTATTTGGTGTTGTATCATTCTCATAACCTGAATTATACTAGTAATTTCATTACAAATGGTATAAGAGCTGCGATCTTGGCCAAAATTAGGCAAAACCCTATTTTTTTGTTTCCACCATATATTACGAACCAGAGTGAATTGGTGGGAGATATTTTTACGAGTTTGAGAAACATTGCAAGTAAGGTTCCTTGAAAATTTCAAACTTCTTTGATTTATTTTTCACAAGTTATTACAAATTTAGCGTTCTTAATAAAATCGTTCCTAGGGTGTAAATTGTGGAATTCTTTCAATTCTCTACATTTTCGGAAAGATCTCAAAAAAATTAGTATTAGTATCTTCTCTCGTGTTTTTTCCTTTTGGCGAATTTGTATCGAAAATCTAAACCCCTAAGTTTTGACATCATGGCGGGGCCTTCCATAAGAGAAAAATGAATCCAGTTACTCGGGTAAAACCACGAGATAAAGATGGGGTAGTGATTGAAGATATATAGTCGGAAGGGGTATATAAAGACTCCTCAAGCACTAGGGTTTACCTCGAGTTGATCATAAGGTGAGCCAACTTGAGTATGAGCTATGATATGTACAATCGAGATGGCCTCTAAAGGAGACATAGACCAAATCAATCATCGGTTGGATGATATCATGCAACATGTAAAGGGTAAATAGTATGGCCCAAATCGCCCATATCAACCAAGGAGGATATTCAGTTCAAAATCATGGACAAAATAACCATGTTGGATCACTTTTCCAGCCTAATCAGAATCCAACTTATTCGCAACCATGGAACATGATGCCGAAAGTGGATATGCACAAATTTGATGGTAAGGATCCCCTAAATTGGATAAATCAAATGGAGAAATTATTTGAGTTACATCAAACACCATTAGGAAAAAAGGTGACATTGGCATCCCTGTATCTTGAACCAGACCAATTCATTTGGTATCGATGGTTATGTGCTTAGAGGAAGAAGAATGGTCTCGGTGTCACTTGGATAGTTTTTACCGAGGAGTTGCAATTGCACTATAGTTCCAGTGTTTTAGAGAACTACTTTAGTCAATTAGCAAAGTTACGAAAATAGGATCAATCAAATATTATGTGCATCAATTCCAAAACTTATCCTTAAGGGTGGAGAATATTCTAGAAGAGAATATGAATGACCTATTTCTTGGGGTCTTAAGGACCACATCGAGCATGAGGTACGTATGTTTAATCCACTCAAGATTTCTAATTCTATTATCATGGCATGTCGAGTAGAGGAAAATTTTTGTTGTAGTAGAAGGCCAACTTTCATTAACATCGAGAGAGCAAAAGGATTATTTTTAACTTTGATAGAAAATAATTGGTGGGGACACAAATATGCTAAGAAGAAGTTCTATATTGACGGAGGTAATGAGGATGATGAGGAAGCTGAAATTATAGGAGAGGGTGAGGAACTAGTAGAAGATGAAGTAGAGGATCACCATCCTACAATTTCTTGCCATGCATTGTTAGGTATTAGTACTCCTCAAACACTCAAGGTTATTGGCTATCTCAAAAAACAGAAGGTGATAGTGTTGATTGACTCGGGGAGTACTCATAACTTCATAAATAGTAAGTTAGCTACCCGCCTAAATTGTTTTATTTACCCAGCTCCAAAAGTGTAAGTTTAGATTGTGGATGGTGGGAAAATCAAGTGCATAGGAAATTTCCATATTATCAATCTTTCCATGGGAGACTACATGTTAGACTCACCTATGTTTACTATTTTTATGGGAGGGCGGATATTGTTTTGGGTGTCCAATGGCTCACAACCTTAGGTACTATAGAGATGAATTTCCAAGATTTTTTCATGCAATTTCATTCGGATGGAAGGAAAATACAATTGAATGGGATGGTAGCTAAGTATCCATAGATTATTTGCTCTCATCAAATGCATAAGGTTCTCATAAAAGGAGTAGATGGATTTAGAGAAAAAGTTATTTTCCCTATAAGTACAAAATATAGAGTCTTCAATGCCACCCCAATCTTTAGAAGATTTTTGATTCTCACTCATCTATTTTTTTATACAATTCCAAAGGGACTACCACAAGTTAGGGATCATGATCATGCCATTCAATTGATTCTGGAGACAAACACCGACATCGAGACCATACAGATACCCATATTCCCGAAAAAGTGAGATCAAGAAAATGGTTCGGAAATGTTGAAGGCAAGTATCATCGTGGCCTCTCCAGAGTACATATTCTTCACCAATGGTCATTTTATGTAAGAAGGATGAAACATGGAGGATGTTTCAATATTACTGAGAACTCAATAAGTACACCATCAAAGATAAGTTTCCTATTCCAGAATTGATGATTTACTTGATTAATTACATGGTGCTATTTATTTCACAAATTTAGATCTTCGTTCGGGTACCATCAAATTAGAATAAAAGAGGAAGATGTTAATAAAATGGGTTTGGGAATCCTCGCGCCATTATGAGTTTTTGGTAATGCCTTAAATTGGTCTTACAAATACACCTTCAACCTTTCAAAGCTTGATGAACATTGTTTTCAGGCTATTTTTAAGGAAATTTGTATTAGTTTTCTTTGATGACATATTGATTTATAGTAAGACATGGGAAGAACACTTACAACATGTAAATAAAGTGTTGGAAGTTTTGGAGAAACATACTCTCTATGCAAATTCATCCAAATGTTCTTTTGGTGTACAAGAGGTAGAGTACTTGGGTCACATTGTATCCCATGAAAGTTTCAAAGTTGATCCTCGGAAGATCAAAGGTATGGTGGAATAGCCAAGGCCCAAAACTCTCAAAAGTATTCATTAGTTCCTAGGACTAACAGTACTACAAAATATTTGTGCGGGGATATGGTAGAATAGAAACCCCACTCACTTGCATTTATAAATAAGGATGCCTTCCATTGGACAGACGTAGCCATTAAATCCTTGGAGCAGTGAAGGAAGCCTAGTGTAACACCCCATTTTTAGCTACGCCCAACTTCTCAAAAACCTTCATTGTTGAATGTGACGCTTCAAGATCAGGATTAGGAGCAGTTCTAATGCAGGAAGGAAGATGAATTGCATTTGAGAGTCTCCAATTCAAAGGAAAATATCTTCTCAAACATGTTTATGAGAAATAAATGATGGCTATTCTTCATGCGGTCAAGCAATGGAGGCCCTATCTCATGGGTAGAAACTTCAAGGTAAAAATTGATCATGATAGTCTCAAATAATTTTTGGAGAAAAGGTTATCATCTAAAGAACAACAAAAACGGGTAAAAAATGTTGGGTTATGATTTTGAAATCATATACAAAAAGGGTAAAGAAATGTAGTAGCCGATGCATTTCCCGAAGGGATACATCCAAGATGACTTGCTATGTGGAATGTGCATGTTGATGGCTGATTGGGTGGATGAAGCAAGATTGGAATGAGATCAAGACAAGGATACAAAATCTATAATATATAATATCAAGAAAGGATCTATGGCATCTAAAAAATTTGAGTGGAAAATTAATGCCATATGGTACAAGGATAGGTTATACTTGAGTAAAAATTCTGAGTTGAAGAATAATATTCTTGCGGAGCTACATGCCTCACATGTTGGAGGATACTCGGGTTTTTGAAGACATGTCATAGAATAAAAAGAGAATTATTTTTGGAAGGAGTCAAGGGGATGTACAAAAGTTTGTATCGGAGTGTTTATTGTGCCAACAGCAACAAAGGAGAAATAATTAAGATACCATGTTTGTTGCGAACCTTACCAATTCCTAGCCGCAGAGATGGGAGGAGGTCTCCATGGATTTCATCACCGATTGCCTTGTTTAGAGGGTAAGAGTGTTATTTTCATGATTTTGGATAGGATCATAAAATATAACCATTTTTGTGCCCTATCACATCCATTTGCAGCCAGATGCGATTACAACTATTTTTTTGGAGACAGTTCAAAGGCTACATAGAACCCCAAAGATAATTGTAAGTGATTGTGATCCTATTTTCACAAGTAATTTTTTGAATGAATTATTTTCATGTTTGGGTACTCAGCTAGCTCATATTTCATCTTATCATCCTCAAACTGATGGGCAAACAGAAGTGGTCAACAAATTCTTAGAGGGATATCTAAGTTGTTTTGTATTAGATAAGCAGGAAAGGTGGATTAAATGGCTACCACTTACAAAATGGTGGTATAACACATCTTTTCATACCTCTTCTCAAATGACCCCATTTTTAGCATTATATGGTTACCATCCACCTTCTATCACTTCCTCCTTTGAGGGTGCAAACTAAGGTCGAGATATGTTGAGGAACACATTCAACATCAACAAAAGGTTTTGGGTAGTTTGAAGGAGAATTTAGCATTAGCACAATACATGATGAAACAACAAGCTGATTAACACCATAGTTAAAGGAATTTTGAAATTGATGACTGAGAGTTTTTGTACATCTCTAGCTTGAAAAATAGATTTCCCAAAGCAATAGAAAAAGGACAAAAACTTGCTTTTAAATATTATGGCCCTTATCGGTTCTACTGAAAGATTGGCAAAGTGTTGATTATAAACTAGAGTTTCCTCCATCTTCACACATACACCCAAAGATATTCCATGGTTCATGCCCGAAGAAGGTTATTGGAGATAAATTTTAAGCCTAGACAGAGTTACCATAACTTGACGAGGAAGGAAGAATAATTTTGGATCCAGAGAAGATTATGCTGCAACACGTACTAAGAGGCCGAGAACTAGAGACATTAAGGACTATCTCGATCAAGTGGAAGAATCTTAGCATAGAAGATGCAACCTGGGAGGATGAAGGTTTTCTGCAAAAATATCCAGGATTATTCAACATTGAGGACAACGTTGGTTTGAAGGGGAAGGACATGTTACACCCTTAACCTATTTCTTGTATTAGGATATGAGTAGTCAACTTGTGCCTTACCATATCATTTTATTATATCATTTATACTTTCTCATGCTTAATAGGTCAGCCTTGGTGATGGCCATAACATATGAATAGTATATATAGGGGATTGAAGGTAGTATTTCATTATCATTTGAGAATGTGATTCTTATTATATAGTTTGGAGGTTTCCCCCTCGAAGTGGCGAAGCTAATCTAATTGCATATTGAGATCATTATTCTGAAATATTGTGTTATTTGGTGTTTTATTGTTATCATAACCTGAATTATACTAGTAATTTCATTACAATTTACCTCGAGGGGTGAATTTGGGATAACAATACTCTCAAATGAATGATCAAGCCCAATTTTTGTTTCACCATGATAGTGAGTAGTAAAAATAGGATATCAAAGTTTTGGTTTAAAAACCCAAAGAAAAGGGCCTCAAGATTTCCCACAACCATGTGCACATGAGTCGACTTTAAGGAGGAACTATGAGATATTATTACTCTTCTTGACAGGATATTGGGTCTTCCCTCAACCAATGAATTTCAATTCTGGATGTGTCCTTATCTGAACATCATCTGTGAAGGGAAGCATAACTTAAATTGAGGAGATATCCTTTTCGATAGTCTAGGTGAACAACTTTCAAATGTTCAAAGGACCAAAACTTTCTACATGACTCATTATTTGATGTATAATATTGCAACATACAAAGAATGGTTGGGCACTTCCCCTAATGAGGATAGAAAGGATGCTCCTATATATGAACACTATCCACATCTGAATTTGAATATTATCAACCATTATTTCAGAAGGTTCAATGATGCCTTCACAATGTATATGTTTATATTACGGAAGGCAACAAAACAAAGAGATTTTTCAAATAAATCCAAGTTGTTGATTGCCATCTATAGAAGTTATTTCATTCAATTCAGGAATTTTTCTTACATTAGGTTAGTTGTATTCGAAGGATAACCCCTCAAACTCCTAATGTATTGCAATGATAAAATGGCCCTAGTTGTTGTCTCTAGAAAACTTGATAAGCTTTATAGAACCCGAAGGGACAAGAAGATAACATGAATTAAATTCCAAATCAATTTGCATAATTACGCCTATAGGATTGCTTTAGATGCCCAAAATGTTGATAGAACTATTGCTCCCCTCATTGTTCATTATTTTAAGAAAATAATTTTTTTGTTGTCTTCTATTTCAAGAGTTTTATTGCTAATGATTTTAGAATGTGCTTCCATTATCTTGTAGACCTCGAAGACTATTCATCCGATTGTTTAAATCACTATGAAGCTAGAAGAAGATATTACAAAGACGTTATATATTCAACAAATCAAATATTTTGAAGTTTATAAAGTACCAGATGAACTACAAGATGATGACCAAGATCTACAGTCTCTTGAATTTGAAAGGTCTATCAAGCATACTCCTATTGAAACCATTGATTGGTTCAGTAAGGAAAGAGATGATTTGAAATAACTCATAAATCTCTGTCTTGATCAGAACCAAGGTTTGGTTCGATAAAAAATGAAGATATTTAGAGCAAATAGGTCAAGATATTCTTCTCAAGAAACTTCCACTCTTCAGAAAGAGGTTCCTATAGTAGCCCCCTAGGCACATGCGAGAATATGTTCCCTCTTGTTTTGAATATTCAACCTTGCTCTTCATCAAAAATGGGAAAGGTAAGAATGATGAAAGGAAAAAATAAGTGAGTAAGGAAGGTAATAAGCAATTTCCCTCCCTAAAGTAGTTGGAAATAGTGTATCTGAGATTGAATAGATTGTAGATCTATATGATGACGATGATGATGGAAAAGAAATAGAGGAACATGAAGAAAGTAACCTCGAGCGAGGTAAAGCAAAAACAAAAAGAATAAGAAGGTGAAAAACAAAAAGGATGATACTTTGGAAGTTGATATAATGATTACTCCATAATCTTCTATCAAAGACAATCTTGTCCAGGAAATGCTTGTTTCTAGAGTTGAGGCATTTTTTTGGAAGTATCAATGCACAAACCTTATCGCAATAGGAACACTTACAATAGGACCCATTGTCCCCTCTTCTTATAGTACCTCTTTTTCTTGGGTTCAACCATTTATAAATAGAAATAAAAGAGAATAATCATCTCAGATCATTGTTCTAAAGTTTGATGTTGTGGCTGCTCTCCTAGGCACAACTCTTGCCCCACCTTCTAAGAAATCCAAAACTACTTCAAGGTTTGTATTTGATGCTAAAGGTTAGAAGTTTTGGAAATTTCAAAACCGAAGGTGGATAAAGATGAGAAATACTTGGTGTTAAGTTATTTGTAATTAACAAGAATCCCTTTGGGAGATTCTACCCCTGAGAGTGAAGTGCATAACTTAAAAGAAACGGTGTCTAGGGTGATTGAGAGAGTTGAAAATTTAAGGACATCCATAAGCATGTTGCCTATGGAAAAGCTATGGAAGCTATGGTGGAGGAAATGTTAGTCACTAGGCTCAACTTTATTGAGGAAGCCTATAAGGCTTATGATCAAATCACAGGTATATGGTTGAAGTTTACTATAACACTCAGTAGTCTGATAAGGGAATTGAAATTGTGGATTGAATGTATCCAAGACCTTCGACTCATGAGTGAGACAAGATGTACAAGTTATTTTGGCTAACAAAGTGTTTGATGATGTAAAATTTAATCTGTCTAAGCAATGGGTGTTCAACATTGATTGGAAGGTGAAGGTTCTTGAAGAAGCCATTGATGAGCTTAGAAACATGCTTCAAAGGAGACGTTTACAAGACTCATCTATTTCAACTTTTCAAGACCTCCACTACTAGCTCCTCAAAGAGAACTCAGAAGAGAAGTTCACAATTCATGAAGTCAAATCCAAATTCAAAGCATTTGTCAAGGAGGATTTGTTCAAACAAGATACTATATCTAAAGAGAAAATGGGAGAAATATGTTCACTCAAAATTGTAATGACAAAGGAAAACAACAAATTATCAAAATGCAGAATTTGGGAAAAACATGGAGAAGTTCTGGATAGTTGAACTCATGTAACTATCAATACCACCATTCCCAGGGGCATGGAGATAGCAGGAGCATTAGTGAGATTCCAAAATCAAGTATTGAAGAAAATGACAGGGGATAACCAATCCTTCAAATGTTTGCACCCAACTCTTAGTCTTTTATTTTAATCAATGTAGTTTGTTAAGTTGACCATCTCTTACATAATCACGTAATATTCAAATAAGGGCCGCTTAATATTATAAGACTTGATTATATATTAATATTTTGATTAAAAGAAAGAAACTTAAAGGCTCATATATAACCTCCTTGGGACTATTTAAAGATCCCATTTTTCATTTGAAGGGGTGGGATTTTGATGTTTTTTTGATGTGGAGATAATATTTTTGCAATCAATACGTAAGAAACTCTATTCTCATGTTTTCTTATGTCATATCTATCTCTATGTTTTATCTTATTCTCTTGGATTATATATGTTTGAATAAGAAAATTTATGTTCTCCCAGCTTGATGTCTTTTTTTTTTATTAGTGGCAAATAGTTTTTATGAAAGGGACTATACCCTTGTACAGTAGTGGCTCAGAAGCCGGATGTGCCAAAGCGAGCAAAAGAACAAAAGATCAAAATCAACAAGGACGCAAGCAGGAAGATATCCTACCAATACCAGCACAAAAACCCGCAAAACTCAGCGAGTAAACAACAACAAAGCAAAAACAACGCCGATGAGAACAGTTGCATCCATCTTAAGTGCACCGCATGCACCCCCCCATGGAAACCACGATATGATTTTCTACTAACAGTGCTCCACTCCGCATTGTTTTCGTCTTCCACATCCAGAACCACTTCTAAATTGCCTTTTAACTTGGGTGAATCAAAATTTGGATCCCTCGCCTCCAAAGTAAACAATGCTATCTTTTCACCTGAACTGTCCTTCGTCCTTTCGCCACTATTCACATTAGCATTTAAAAGTAGTTGTTTAGGATCTTTGTTAAAGATACTCTGTCGGTTCTCATCCAGCATTTCAGACGCAAAATCTGCCGCACTTTCTTCTTCCTCTGAGCCAGTTTCCCATTCAGAGGATTCGCTATCATCTTTGTTTGACGCGTGAACAATTTTTTTTGGATTTTCCCACTCCTTCGTTGTTTCAGTCTATCCTACATGGGCAGAGGGATCACCACGCAGCGCTTCGGCCAGACCCAGTTTGGACGGGTCAGTCTCACCATTGTTGCAGTCGCCTTTGTACAGTGGGCAAGGGATCTCTTCGCTGATGACTTGTAGCTTCCTCTCCTCCTCACTTTTGTTTCTCCTGCCTATTCCTTCCACTGCCCCCATTGAACATGTGCACAGTTTGGCGTGAAAGTTAACCTTCCAGCATTTGGGACAGACCAAACCGTGGTCATCAGGAATTATGCTCTGCACAAAACGGCCAGTGGGGGAAGACAATATGATGTTCTTTGGGAGAACAGCCCCCACCTCCATGCTAACACATAACCGTGCTCTTACAAGCCTACTTCTGTCCTTTGTTGCAGGTTCCAAGGAGATTAACTCTCCCATTGATGTGGCTATGCCAAGTAGGACTTCGTCCTCCCAAAATTCCACTGGAAGAGCCGGCAGAGATATCCAAATGGGCAACTCTTTGATCTGAAGAGAAACCCCTGGCTTCCATCGCTTCAGATGCAGGGTAGCTCTTCCAAACATCCAAGGGGCATACGTTGAGGACCTTAACCATCTCTTCTTCCTTCGAAAAATTGAAAAGAAGGGTGCTATTGGGAAGAGCGATGATATCTACCCAACAACACCATTTCCGGCCGACACCATTTACGGACTGCATCAATATTTGGTCGGTACTCCTGCAAAAGCTCCAATGAGTGCAAAAGGAAACCTGGACTTGGCCTTCTCAATCACTGATGCTGGGACAACAATGCAATGAGCTTTCTCTTCTTCATCCCAGATGGGGGAAAGAGTAGTATTCACACCAGTGGATTGAGGGAACAACCTGGACACCCAAGAGCAGAACCCTCATTAAAAGATTAATAGTTTGTATATTTGTAAATATTTAGGTTTTCTTGTTTGTGTGTGTGTTCAATAAGGGAACCTCTCCCATAAAGAGGAGGGACTGTTGTCCCCTCGCTGTTGCTTTTTAGCAAGTCAAATTTTACAAGCAACATTTTTTTCCACCAAACATGGGGCACATATAGTGTTGCCCACTGAAATAATTTTCAAATCAGCAACAATAACACACTGACAGATAGAAGATATAAAAGAAGTTAGAGAGCATGAGGAATTGAAGATCTAGTTTTTTAGCTACTAGAACAACAAGGTTTTGTCTTGACTATAGTAAGGAGGAATAGAGTAAAAAGATCCACAAGTACTCCTCCTACTAAGGATAGAGTTATAAAAAGCATTGATATTCACACACAATCAGGTCCTAGTATTCAAGCTTTGGTGTTGGCCAGAGTTGTAGTACCTTTGCAAACTATTTTCCCTAGAATGGTAGTACTACTACCTTGGGGTCAACGAGTTGGGACTTTGGATCTTTCTCAGCCATTACATTATCTCCCAAAAGGGAATAAAAATAGTTTTCCCAAGTTCAGAGGTGATGGGAAGGTGCATCTATACGAACACACTGCTACTTTCATTGTGGCTTATGGAGTTCTCAGAGTTGAGCATGAAGATGTCTCTGTTAGATTGTTTGTTGAAAATTTATAAGAAAATGTTGGGGGTTGGTTTTATCACCTTCTAGCTAGTGTTATTACCAACTGGAATACTATGAAAATGTAATTTGAAAACTGGTTCAAGCCTGCTAAAGATGTGCATACTCTCTTGGAACAACTTTTATAGATAAAAAAGAACCCTATGAACCCATGTGAGAATTTGTAGCAAGATTTAACAAGTTAGTAAATAAAATTCCAGTAGCCACTCATCCTATGGATAAAATTGAAGAATGTTTCTTCCTAAATTATCAATTACTAGAAGTAAGTTATGCATTAATAAGAGCCAATATTGTTACTATGGATGTTGATCAAACTCTGGCTATAAGTGTCGAAGATGATCTAATAATGTATGGTAGGTTAAAAAAGGAACCCCCTAAAACCAAGACTTCTTATTCAGGTATTAAATCTGATTATCTGGCAAAAAATTTGAAAAATGACCTCATATCAATTAAAAATCAATTGGCTCAAAATACTCCTTACAAAGATATCCTGAGGAAGAATTTTCAAGCTCAAAATCGTTTGCCTCCTACCCAGGATAAACTAGTGATTGAAGCACCACCCCTCAAGGTTCCAGTTAATACAATGTGAAGTTCAGAAACCTAAAGATGAAGTAGAGGTTGAAGAGTATGAGGAGATTGAGGAAGAAACATATGAGGTGATAGAAGAAACAAGTGATTCTAAAGTTAATTTCCTTATCACCAAAGGGGTTGATGATGATGAAGATAATTATGATGAAGTAGTGGCGGATATGAACAACCAATCATATGTTGTTATGACTAGAGAACAAATGAACAAAAAGAAGGAGTTGATCCAGCCTATAAATAAATCTAAAGAGGTTCTGGTCATTATTCTAGTTGTTGCAAAAATAGGAGCTCCTATCCCCACCGCTTCCACTCAAAAGGTAAGTAATGCTAATAGTTCTACTTCTTCATCTTTTGTACCTAAGGCCAATGTATTCTCAACTCCTATGTCCAAGATAACCTCAAATACCAAAACTGAAAATCCTAAGGCTTCTACCTCTTTTAGTATAGATGCCCCATCTACTTCGGGATATTTTGATATAATTGATCACATCAAGAAAATTAAAATCCAAATTTATGAAGCTGAGTTCTATTAGACTCACCATGATGCCTTTTCCCAGGTTGTTAAATTTATCAAATTCAAACCTAAATCGTCACCCACCACCTCTAAAATCCTGTTACCCACTCCCACCTCTCCACCTCAACAAAATTTGATGGCCATAACACCTTCTACAAATGAAAAGATTGATCCCTTTTATGTCACATTGCTTATAGGTGGCCACATGATTAGTAATTATGTTATTGATTCAGGAGCATCAGAAAATGTGATGCCTATTAAAGTTGCTCATGATTTAGGCTTGAATTTGACTCACACATTTGGTTCATGTTACTCTATGGAAAGCAAAGAGGTACCACTTCTTGGGAGGATTAGGGATGCACAAGTAGCTTTCGCTTCTTTCCTAGAGAAGAGGGTCAAAGCTACCATTTTGGTAGCAAAAATTCTTCCGTCCTATGGTATGATGCTGAGTAGAAATTTTTGTAAAGAAGTGGGAGGAGATATTCAAATGGATTGGTCACATGTTCTCATCCCAGTTAATGGAAAAATGAAGAAGCTATTACTTGAAAGACAAACAAAATATATTGTGCAAAAGACTGATGATCCTAAAGCACAAATTCTCTATGAAGACATTGGTCATGGTAATTACATGATAATGTCAGAGGATGAGATGAAGGCCCTTAAGGGTATGATGGATGACCCTAATGGTGTTTGGATTCTTGAATTTTATGGTAGTTTCTCTTCAGCAGGTTCTAGAGCAGGTGTAGTTCTGTTTTCTTTTGAAAAAAAATCTTATCCTTTATCTTACGAGCTTCAGTTTGAAAATACAAATAATACTGCGGAATATGAAGCTCTTATTTTAGGTCTGGAAATGACAATACAAATGGGAAATAAAAACCTTTATGCATGAGGATATGCAAAACTCATTGTCAAACAAGTCAGAGGGGTGTTTCAAGTAAAAAAAATGCTTAAGCATTATAGAAACTTGGTATGGGATTCAATTGAGTTATTGGATTATTTTTCCACTGAGGTTGTACCTAGAGAAAAGAAATCTAGAGCAGATGCCTTAGATGTATCAGGATCCTTGATGATCCCTCATCTTTAATTTTCCCAAGAAAAGTTTACAATTGAAATTATACACAAGCCAAGTGTGCCAGATAATGTGAATAATTGGCAGGTATTCAATTATGATCAACACTTTGTCTCTTTTCTTGAGCTTAAGGATAACTTCATTCAACTATATTTTGAAGGAAGCAAGGATACCCCCATGAGTCCATACCATATTTTGTACTTGAAGAAGGAGTCAAGAAGAATCTAATAAGGATGGTTGTATAAGACTAAAAGGTAACAATATACCTAAAGGACTGGTAAGATTCAAGGATTTTTTTAACAAACATGATAGGTATATCAAGTCAAAAATATCACATGAGCCTCATCAATCAGCAAAGCATGAGAATATTAACATTGGGAGTGAGAAAGAGCCTAAGCTTATTAATATTGGAAAATGTTGCACTCGAGAAGAGTTGAATAAAATTGTTGAGTTATTAAAAAGATATGTTGATGTACTGGAATTATACATACAATGATCTGAAATATTTCAAACCAAGGGAAATGCAAAACTACATTCCTCTAAAGCCAAGGATCAAGCCTTTCTGAAAAAAAAAGACATTACAATCTCAAGATTGCAAATACAATTCACCAGAGATTCAGAAGTTGTTAAACGTAAGGATAATTTTCCTATTCATCATTTGGCTTGGATAGCCAACATTGTTCTTGTAAGGAAGAAGAGCGGAGAAATAT
The DNA here is from genome assembly GCA_018340775.1 of Taxus wallichiana var. yunnanensis. NCBI lineage: Eukaryota > Viridiplantae > Streptophyta > Pinopsida > Cupressales > Taxaceae > Taxus > Taxus wallichiana. The sequence continues at coordinate 240,807,731 of CM031237.1, forward strand.
GAATTTATGTGGATTTTTGAAGCTTAAATTAGGCTTCCCTCAAGGATAACTACCCAATCCCCATGATGGATAAAATATTGCAAGTTGTCACTGGCTTGGAGATGTTATCTATGTTGGATGGTTTCTCAAGGTATAATCAGATTGAAGTAGATGTCCCAGATCAACACAAGACAACTTTCACAACTCTTTGGGGTAATTTTACATATAGAAGGATGCTATTTGGTATTATAAATGTTGGTGCCACTTTTTAGAGGGTAATGGACCTAGACTTTGGTGATTTAAAGGGAAAGTGCATTGTTATATATCTTGATGACTTGACTATTTTCTCCAAGAAGAGGGAGGATCATTTCCATCAACTTGAAGTTGTTATCCAAAAATACAGATAACATGGGATATCCATGAACCCAAAGAAGTCTATCTTTTGTGTTACAGAAGGCAAGTTACTTGGACAAATTATTTCCAAATAAGGGACCAAGATAGATCCAAAGAGAGTCTAGGCTATTCAAAGATTCCTCTCCCTACAAGGAAAAAAAGGTGTGCACTCTTTCTTTGTTAAAATAAATTTTCTAAGAAGATTTATCCTGATTTTGCAGAGTTGACTATGAGCATAGCTTAGATGATGAAAGAGAAGCAATCCTTTTACTTGGACATCCAAAGGGAAGGATGTTTTTGATAACATCAAGAGAGATATTGTCATAACACCCATTATTTCCTGTCCAGACTTTGAAAAGGATTTCATAATATATTGTTATGCTACTGAGAATACTTTTGTAGCCATTTTGGTTCAGAGGAATCTTGAAGGGTGTGAACTTCCCATTTCCTTTATGAGTTATGATTTAAAAGCTCATGAATTGAAATATACTCAAATGGAAATGCATGCTTTTGCTGTAGTAAAAGTAGTTAAGAAATTCTGTTTCTACATCCTTAATTCACACTCAGTTATTTTTGTGACTGATAAAATTGTTAAATCGATCCTCACACAACAAGAATTAGGGACTACGAGAGGAAATTGGGTGGAAAAGGTGCAAGAGTATGATTTAGATATCATGCCAACCAAGCTAGTCCAGGGTAAGGGTCTCTATGAATTAATTGTTAATGGTGCCAAAGATAATGTCTCCAAAGAAGAAGATGTTGATATTCCCACCATCCTTTTTCTTAGCTCAACTAATACATGGTATGCAAATATTTCTCAATTTCTAACATACGGGGAGTGTCCATCCCATTTGAATGCAAAAGATAAAAGAGTTTTTAAACTAAGATATACACAATATGTGCTTTGGGGAAATTCCATGTTCAAAAGAGGGATTGATGGAAGGTTTCTAAGGTGTGTGGATAAAGAACAATAGAAGAGGTTGCTCAGATCATTTCATGATCAAGCCTATGGAGGCCATTTTTCATTTGTTGTAACACTCACAAAATCCTTTGAGTAGGATACTATTGGTCAACATTGTTCTGAGAAGCAACGAAATGGGTGAGAAAGTGTGAATCCTACCAAACTTTCATGGGAAGACCCAAGCTAGCCACCTTACCACTCAAGCCATTAGTGATTGAAGAGCCCTTTTAATAATGGGGGCTAGATTTTGTAGGAACTCTTAATCCCAACTCAAGTGCTGGACATACACATGTTCTAACTACTACTGACTACTTCACAAAGTGGGTAGAATCCATCCCTGTTAAAAGTACAACTTTTAAAGTAGTATGCAATTTTATTAAGGAGAACATCCTGATCAGGTTTGGAGTACCAAACAAAATTGTCACTGAAAATGCCCTAATTTCTCTTCATATGAATTGATGGATTTCTGCTATGGATATGGTATTTATCTTACACATTCTTTTGATTACTATCCTCATGGGAATGGAAAGGAAAAATCAATAATTAAAAATTTGGTGGCTATCATTCCAAAACTTGTAAATGAATCTCAGAGGAATTGGCAAAAAAATCTCTATGATGCTCTTTAGGTAGATAAAATCACACCTATAAGAGTAATTGAGATGTCTCCATTTCAAGTGGTGTGTGGAGAAGAAGTTTACCTAGCAGTAAATGTGGAATTTCCAGCCTTGTAATTGATGAAATTTATTGAGGACTCAAACTTCACTAGTGTCATGGAGAAAAGAATTATGTACCTGCAGAAGTTGGATGAGGACATGTTGGAGGTGGTGGACATAATCGCTACACATCTGTAAAAAGTGAAGCAATTGTTTGATAAGAAATCCAGATCTAGAGACTTCTAGGTTGGAGACATTTTCCTACTCTGGGACAAAAGGTAAGAACCTAGAGGAAGTCATGGTAAGTTCGATTCTCTCTAGCTTAGTCCTTTCAAGATTAGACATTTTTCTAGTGAAAATTCATTTTATTTAAGCTATAAGGATGGAACCTCTCTTACATTTCCATATAGCGGGCAATATTTGAAGTTTTCTAAGTCCTATGTGACTAGGCAATCCTTTATACAGTCTTTTATAGTCCTTGTTTTTAGTTTTGGGTTTGTGTTTTCTGTTTCCTATGTGTCCCTTCTATATTACCTCATTCTTGAATCTATTTCCCAATAGTCTTGCACTTGTCTTAAACCAGGGATTATAAGGTCCTTTTTCCTTCCTTGCTCTTCTTTTGTGTCAAGTCAGTCCATCCCTAGAAAGAGCCAACTATTGTCACCTTCCCAAAAATATGTGTATTTTTTGCTAACTTTTAAAAAAAAAAGGGTAAGATGTTTGTAGCTTGGTATTTGAATTCCCTTGTGAATTCATGTGAGAAAAAGATAGGCCTTTAGTAGTTAGATTATTTTTCAAATTTCTTGAGTTTGGGATTGTTTCTTTGTACTGCGGGTATTTCGAGTTTTTCTATCCCAATTGTCCCATGTTCCTTTGGGCTCTCCATTCCCCGATATTATAAATTCCATGAAATGAGCGAGCCTTATTTGTATTGTAGATACTTCATATTTATGGGGAGCCCATGTTTGAATGTCCCAAAGGCCATAAGTACATTTTTCTTCTGACTTACCCGATTTACATGTTCCGTGGACATATTAATTTTTCCTGTCCCAAGTGCATCCAAACCAGTTGTTTTCCGCAAGCCCACATTTCTCACATTGTGCTAGCCTTCTTTGTATTATGGATATTTTTTCTCTGAGTGTCCCAAGTGTTCCATGGACCTTTTGTGCTCATTTTTCTGTCATATCCACAATACTAGGAGCTAAATTTGGTGACTCGTGTTTTAAGATTTTCCATTCCATGTAAGGCATTAAATCCCTAATTCAATGCAATCCGCTAAATATTTTTAATGGGATATTTATAAATAGGTAAGTCAGGCTTGTTATTTCACCATTTGGATTGTGGTTTGTTCTGTTTCCCTATTCTCAAGTATGTTTCACTGTTTCTATCCATAACAAGGTTTTCCTCCACCATATTTCAAAATTCCAAGTGCATAATGCTACTAAGAAGGTTTTCGCTCCTCTGATAGAAAATATTTGAGTTGTAGGAAGCCCTTCACAAGGATTTAAAGTGGAATTCATCTATGACCTACTGCCCATTTCTTTGCACGAAGCATCAGTTTTCTCCCGTTCAAGTGTTGGCTCTTCATTCTACTTTCTATCATGAAGATTTATTACAAGGGGCACAAGAATATTTCTTCTATAGATACTTCCCTACCTAATATCAGAGATAGTGACATACAACATCTTGACATTTATTATTTTTGGGCATGACTCAACTGTGACAGTTCTACTCCCATTTCCCAGCTAATCAAATAAAGTGGAATAATGTATGCTGGAGGTTTTCTTGTCTTGGTTCAGTGCACTAACACCGTATTAGCTTGTGGATCTTACTTTGATCCTAACACAAAATAAATCATGGATTCTTAAGGACATGTAATTTCTCTATTAGATGCTCATTGCATCAATGCTGCCTTCAAAATCCCTTTAGTAGAGGATTTAAATACTCTCACTAAATCCCAGACCCAACTTTTGTTTGATCAAGATAGTGAGAAATACAAGATCAGGGTAGCCAAATCTTGGTTCAAAAATCCTAAGAAAGGAGCCTCAAGACTACCCAAAACCATGTAAAAATTGACTTCAAGGAGGAACTGTCAGATATTATTACTCTTCTTGCGAGGATAATGGTTCTTCCCTCAACTAATGAATTTCAATTCTGGATGTGCCATTATCTGAACATCATCTATGAAGGGAAACATAACTTAAATTAGGGAGAGATCATTTGTGATAGCCTCAGTGAATAACTTGCCAATTTTCACAAGACCAATACTTTCTACATGACTTCTTATTTAATATATACCATTGCAACATATAGATAATGGTTAGGCATTTCCCTAATGAGGAAAAAAAATGTGATCTAATATATGAGTATTGCCCACAACTAACTTTGAAAAGTAGCGATCATCATTTCATAAGGGTGAATGATGCCTTTACCATTTACATTTTTAGATTGTTAGAAGGCAACACAACTCAAATATTCTCGGATGAAGCTAAGCATTTGATTTCTATCTATGAGAGTTATTTCATTCAATTCAAGAAGTTTTCTTACATTCGATTAGCTGGTTTTGAAGGAAAACCCTTAAAACTTCCAATGTATTGTAATGATAAAATGGCCCTAGTTGAGTTTTGTAAGCAACTTGATAAGCTTCACGAACCTGCAGGGATAAGAAAATTATAGGCATTTGATTCCCAATTACTTTGGGTAATTACACCTACAGGAATGCCTTAGATGCCCAAAATGTTGATAGAACTATTTCTCCTCTCACTCTCCATTACTTCAAACCAAGGACTTGTTTTGACCTTAAGGGGTTTATTGCTAATAATTTTAGAATGGGTTTTCATCATCTTGCTGATCTTGAAGACTATTAGGCTGACTGTTCAAGATGAATATAAAGCTAGAAAAAATATATTATGGGAGGTTATCTCTTCAACAAATTAAGGATTTTGAAGTGTATAAAGTACCAGATGAGTTACAAGATGATGGTCAAGAACTGCAATCTCTTGAATTTGAAATATCTATTTGGAATACTCCTATTAAAACCACTGACTAGTTCAGTAAGGAAAAAGATGACTTGAAAGAACTTATAAACCTTTTCTTGGTTAGGACCAAACTTGGGTTTGATAGAAATATGAGAAAATACAGGGAAGGAAAGTCAAGATATTCTTCTCAAAAAGCCTTCACTCCTTAGAAATAAGCTCCTATAACAACCCCTGAGGTACATGAACATTCCATCCCCTTTCCCCTTGAATCCTGAAATTTGGTATACATCAAAAAGTGGAAAGCTAAAAAATATGGAAAAGTAGAATAAGTAATTAAAGAAGAAAGTAGATAATTATCCTCTCCTAAACAATTAGAAATAACATCTGAGATTGAATAGATTATAGACCTCTATGGTGATGATGAGGATGAAAAGGAAACAAAGGAGAATGCAAAAAGTAATCCTAAAGGAGGTGGCACAGAGAAATAAGAAGAAGAAGGTGATAAGAAAAAGGTTTACACTTTGGAATCTGAGAATCTAGTTATCCAAGAGCCACCTTTTTAATAAAATATTGTAAAGGAATGATTGTCTCTAGCATTGAAACATCTATTTTGGAAGTGCCAGTTGTGTATACTTTAGGATCGATGAGCACTCTAGCACTGGGGCCCATTATTCCTCCTTATTTTAGCACTACTTTAACTTGGGTTCAACCGTTTGTGGATAGGAAGAAAATGAAGACTTCATATAAGATTGTTTCTCCCAAATTTGATGCAGCGGCTGCCCTCCTAAGAACAACTCCAGCTCCACCTGCCAAGAAAACAGAACTACTTCTAGACTGGTGTCTGATTCTCAAGGCCAACAATTTTAGGAGATTGTTAATCCTAAAATGGATAAAGATGAGAAATATTTGATGTTAAGTGATTTGAAATTGAAAATAATCCTTTAGGGAGAATCTACTCCTAAGAGTGAATTTTATAGTTTAAAGGAAACAATGTCTAAAGTGATTGAGAGAGTAGAAAAGGGTAAACCATATTAGGAACATCTTAAAGAATACATACAAATTCTCTTTGATTTTATCAGATATTTACTAGCAAGTGACAAAGTGATTGACCTAACTACTTTGAATGCAATTCCTCCTCCTACTATCCTCACCAATGAATAAGTTGAAGTCATTAAGGACATCCATAAACATGTTGCCTATGGAAAAGCTATGGCAGAAGAGATGTTAGTCACTAGAGGAAGTCTAAATGGCTTATGATAAAATCATAGATATACCATTGAATATTGCTACAAAACTCAGTAGCCTAACAAGGGAATTGAAATTTTGGCTCGAATGCATCCAATACCTTTGACTCATGAGTGAGATAGATGTACAAGTTATTTTGGCTAACAAAGTGTTTGATGATGCAAAACTTAATCTATCTAAGAAATGGGTGTTCAAAATTGATTAGAAGGTGAAGGTCCTCGATGAAGCCATTGATGAGCTCAGAAACACGTTTTTGAAGGGAGAAGCTTAAAAGACCTGCATCATTTTACTTTTCAATACCTCCACTACTAGCTCATCAAAGAGAACTTAGAAGATAAGTTTTCATTTCATGAATTCAAATCCAAATTCAAGCAATCATAGAGGAAAAAGGAATTCTTAGAAAATGCAGAATTTGGGAAAAGCATGGAGAATTTTCTCTGGATAGCTAGACTCATGCAATCGCCAATACAACCATTCCCTATGGCATAGAGATAACAACAAAGATTAGTGAGACTCAAAAATCAAGTACTCCAGAATATACAAGGACAACCACTCCTTCAAATGTTTCAACACCCAGCTCTTAGTCTTTTCTTTTAATCAATGTATTTTGTTAAGTTGACCATCTCTTATATAATCATGTAATATTTAAATAAAGGCCAATTTAATATTATAAGACTTGGTTAAATGTTAATCTTTTGATTAAAATAAATACACTTAAAGACTCATCTATAACCTCCTCAGTGACTATTTAAAGAGCCCCTATGTCATTTTAAGGGGTGGTATTTTAATGTTTTGATGTGGACATACTGATATTAGAATAAATATAGAAGAAACTCTACTCTAAAATTTTCTTGTGTCCTATCTATCTATATTCACACCCAAAAGGATAATACACTTTTTCTTTTTGACATGACAACATAGAAGTCCAACCACAGAACACACTTACAGTTAGGGCCATCCACAATGAGATATTCTTGAGGGTTATTTATTTTAAAAAGACATCTTGCAATTCTTAGCTTACGTTTTCAAGGAGGCTCAAGATATGATTCATACAATTCATCTTACCAAGCTAAGTTTATTCTTTTTACACTGAGTAATCATCTTTAAATCTTCTCTATTATGACATTTATTTGCTTAATTCGTTTATTTAGAGAAAGGGGTAATTTAATTCCACAAGGCCATCTATTTACACTTACGCTACTAGAACTTGTTCATGCCCATATGACAACATGGGTTTGCGTTCAACATACTTAAGAGAAAAAGACAAGCACCTTGGAAAAAGGTTAGAGGGAGAAGGTTGAGTTGAAATCATCTTTAAGACCTCATTTGTTATTACCAAGATTTAATTGAAACTTGAGAACTTAACCAGAATTATTAAAGATTTTACTTAGGCTTTACTAAATGAGTTTTATAAAAATAAAACAATTTACCTTCCAATGGTAGAGATAGATTGCGTGGGTTTCTAAAGTGTTATCTCCTGCTTATTAAATCTTATTATCTTCCATAACTAACCATAGATTTCCCTTAAGTTCGTTTAAGAATTTCACCATGAAAGGGATAGTGTTCATTAGTGTAGCTAGGGATATCAAGTTATATAATGTTACTTAACAAAGGATAGTTTCATCTTTGATCACTTATGGAATTACATGCTCTCAAGTTGGTCACCTCTACACTAATTTATTTGCAATATAAATTTTAGTTTAACTTCTATAAGTATTAAACAACCCATTTTATTTTACTTATAACACACTATTACTAAGTCTTAGAAAGATTTAACTCAACATTTAATCGTAGGGGTAAAGTTTAACAATACTCATTTATGAAAACGAAATAAGGTTACATCAACTCTTAGAATACCGATAATCCATTAAGGTCACTCAACAAGCGGTAAACAAATTTTCTTATATTTTCAAGATAGACAGACAATTCAAGGTTCCAAAGTTAAGATGACATAATCCACGATACAATATACTAAGACATTGATCCTCTTCTAAATTTTCCACTAGATGTTATCAATAGTTGAACAATATAAAAAGGATTCATGCAAAAGAACTTCTCAACTGAGGTTGATGTAAAAATCTACAAGTCTATCCCTCATCTACTCGCAAAATCCATCTGCAACAAATTTTTCCACAAGAGTCAATTCGCGAGAACTGAGCAAGATAAGGCTACACAAAACCACCATAACTATTATCTAACAATACCACAAAAGGAAGCACTTTATTACAAGAATTGGGTCAAACCTCTAAACACTATCAACACATCAAGTTATAATAAAGTCTCCATCATGCCAATCAAAGAAGGAGAAGACCTTGTACTTCAGTTAGGAGTAAAAGCAACGAAAGTATAGCAATCGTATGAGAATGGCCCTTGGCCCTATAAGGAGAAATAAACAATCTAGCAAAAAACAGATTCCCATCAAGTAAGTAATTAAATAATAATTACAAGATTGAGATTTGATATATATACCAACCATCTAGAAATTTATCAAAGGTACCAAACGCATAGGCTAAAATAATATATTTCTAAAAGAACAAGAGTTGATCGGCCCAAGAAAGGGGAACCACGGGTTTCAAAAAAATTAACACAAAAAGCCATGTATAATAGAGTTTCAAACCGAAATCAAATAGAGTATACACACAACATAAGTTTCGAAGCGAAGGCAAAGTATACTAGTTTTGACCATTAACTCCAAGAGATTTTCCAATCATCCAAGAAGGGCCAATGTCTTACAGGCTAGTAGCAAACACGCGAGAGAAGAAGGGAGTTCCGTCAAACAAGAGTATACAATAATGTCATCAACAAATTTTATAACACTAAAGATTTGCAAACCTCCACAACAATTCTAATGTTTGGTTAATTTAAAATAAATTACCTATTTCCCAAAACAACAATATTTTAAGGCAACCCTTGGTAACACAGTCAACCATCACACATAGATACAAACATAATTTCTAAGTGACATTATCAAAAAAAACCTTCCGCTATGAATCCATAAGACTATCAAATGAAAGATGAGTTTTTTTTTCCGAAGATTAATCACATTTAAGGAAATTTCCATCACAAAATATTAAGGTAATTACGTGCATAAAAACCGACCAATATTAATTAATAGCGTTAACATTACAAAGGAGAAATAATGCAAGTTAGGAAAAATAGAAGAGCGCCATCAACAATAATTCACAGAGGGGGATTAGACCAAAACTATTCTAGTGTCAACGAGGTATTGGATTCGCACAATGAAACCTCGAGCTTAGTTGATCCGAAAAGCTAGTTATGGTTCAAGTTGATAGGGATGGTCAAGGTACTTCTTGAGGATGGCCTTAAAAGCCTAGAAACAAGATGAAAGATAATATAAGAGTCTAAACACGCGAGACGGAAAACACATTGCACACAAACCTTTTCATTCTAAAGTTTTAATACCAAAACTCTAAGCTGGCTAGCCCAAGCATTGATCACACTAATCCTACAACCTTTCTTTCTCGATGCCAAAAGGTTATCAAAGGGACTTGAGAAGGAGCTAACAAAAACGTCAAAAGACAAACTTGGGTGCTAGGGAGGAGCTTCATAGTTATCGTAAACTTACTTCCATGATATCGAAAATACTAGTTTGATCAACATAATAACTTGCAACTCAATCACAGAGAAGAATAAATACATAAACAAACAGACGAAGGTCTATCACTCGAGCAAGAGAAACATAACACCTAGAGGAGAGGGCACACGCATCCTTTCGACCAACATACTGACAACGATAAAAGCTAAAACAAGAAGAAACAAGCAGAAAGGGGAAATCTCCCATCATGACATCCAACTGACAAATCAATGCAAGGAAAAAGTGGTTCGATTTCACAATAATTTTAAATATAATAACAGTAGAAAAGTGTAGAAATATCTTGCCTTTTTCTCCAGATTCAAAAGGTTTCATGGACACCACCCGGACCAGCAACAACAATCCTCATGTCGAATCTCCCCTTTTTATAGGCTGGGCACTCAAGCTCCATTCTCGTCTATGCTTAGCCTGGGCAGAGAGCTCCATTTTATAAGAAACGTCGAACGGAAAGAACGGTGGTCTCAGGTGCTGTCAAGACTACGGTATGCACAATATGGTTTTAATGACAAAAGTCCAGCACATACTTGAAAGAAAGGGACAAGGCCATCAGACTGCACAACCCTCTAAACAACCTTCTAGCCTGCGTTAAAGATGGGGCACCAGAGAAGGACAGAGACATCGAAAAAGCACAAGGAACAAGGATAATAGAAATTTGAAGAAGAATACACCTCCAAAATAACGTATGCAAGGAGAGAGAGAATCCACGCAAAAGAGAAAAAATGTGACAAAATGCCACAAATCGATGGGGGGTCTCAATAGAGAATCTTTGTAAATAAATTTCATCAGGTCTCCTGGTAACACTCTCACATCACATAGTCGATTTTGATAAAAATATCTTGAAGGAGAAACCCGAATTTGAGGATGCATTCATTCAATGATAACAACATAGTTGACAACTCCGCTTGTTAATGAAGCACTCACAAAGGCTTCTACTATATCTGCAACATGCCTCTTCGCCGCATTTCTTCCATACTCGATTTCTGCGCAATGGTATCGAGATCCATCCGATGAGGAGGAGCCATGACATGCCATGGGGTGTCTATATTCACAAATCGCGGGAAAAAACGAAGCTGACAGAGGGAGAAAGAAGAGCCTGGGACCGAACAAAAAAGCCTTCCCGCGTTTCGATCCCACACGCTCTCGAAGGGAGAGTTAAACATGATCGAATCCTCTCTTTAACCCATATAAACCCACGTGAATAGAATGAGTGATCAGTGCTTCTAAACCAAAATGTTCTTTCTTTCATCTTTCCTCGCTCAATTGTTGTGCTTGTCACATAATGACTTTCGCCGTGATCCCGACAAGAACACACACTCAGGCACATTAAATGAAAGTGGAGGTAACACGCCTACTTTCACTAGCTTGAAGCTCCATCTATCCATCATGTCAAACCATACTGCGCCCATACGCATTGAATAAAAGAATCAAAAAGAGATCCAGGTGAAGAAAAACAGGCCTCCACCGACTCCCATCTCCCTCACGCAAGGTAGAAACGTGATGGCCATTACAGTCTGCAGGTTGGGTGGTTGGGAGGAGACTAATGTCATCCACTTGCAATCAAGACCTGCGAATGGACCTGGTCGGCCAAGGTGGCAGTGGAGGGTAGGTGCAAGCTAATTAAAAGATTTAAAAACCGCACAGTCCTCACCACGACCTACTAATTCAATGGTAGAGGTTAAAATATTTTTGTCTTTTCCAATGAATTCTTAGCATTTAGAAATTAGTTGGCCTGAAAAGGAGTTGTGATTTCAAGACCATTATAAGATAGGACTTGAAAATCAATTGGAAACATGAAAATTAAAGAAGTTCGATGTTGCATCAATTCTAGAAAATTGTAATGTGTATGTTACTTCAATTCTGAATTCAAGAAGAATCAATTAGAATAAATCAATGAATGTATTTAGAGGAAGCTACTAAGTGTCTTACAGAATAGCATTTGAATTTTTATACATATTCTAATAATCAAGATTTTTAATGAGATTCTTTAAATATATTTGAAATCACACTTCCTCCCCATCGCCAGGCGCCCCCATGAGCCCCTCCTTCAGCAAAGATACGGGATAACAAAATCTCTACTAACTAAGGTAAGCTCACAAAGCATACGAAAGAAGATATATTAATACAAATGCAAAAGGAGTTACAAGATTACCTGAACAGTTCCCATAAGCTAAAAAGGTATACGAATTTTTGTATGATTACTATTCAACCCGAGAAGATTAAATCGCAAACAGACGAGCAAGCTAGAGGAAGTAAGAATCGAATTGCCCATTACTCACAATGATTAAAACAACATGTGAACAGGCCTAAGCAACCAAGGGGATAAACTAGATGTTAACGTTCGAAGGCGAACACGAAGCAAAGACCGACCATGGAGCCAAGACATCAGAATTACACACAGCATTCGACGCTCCACAAGAGGGTCATTGCGACAAGAACTAGGGTAAACGCCGAACGGGGCATTACATTCTCCTCCCCTTAAGAAAGCATCGTCCTCGATGCGACATTATACAGAGGAAAGGAAATAAGGAATGGTTCGCAACCAAGAACAGGTAAAGGAGAAAGTACACCCTATGGTTTAAAATTTTAGTTGATTAAAGCACGGCCACAGGGTAGCCTTAGGAACATTTGGTAGAAATTTTAACTTTCAAGGTTCTGTGAAGATTGGCAGTTCCCTCTTATTTATTATTTCATTAGTTCCTTTCCATTAGCATTATTCTTAGTTTAATTTCTTTTAAAATTTCATCATTGAAGAGTTTTGGTTTATTCCTTATTGTGGGTGCCCAACATGAACTGCTAACACAACACCCTATCAGGTTCAAAAAGACACTACAAATTCACAAGCACACAAGTATATACTTCATGATTGTATTACACCACAAAAGGTTACTCAAATACGGAATGGAATAGGCATAGTCCACATAACATAGTACTCGTCACACATCTATGACTGACATATTAAATACTCAAACAAAAGAGTACTACAATCCACCAGACATTTCCTCAATTCCACAGATGAAAAATTTCACATAACACCAAACAAATGCTACAGGTACATAGTGTCCACAAGGGAATCAATGACATATCCACAACATCACAACACATATCCATCTGACATGAGTAACACATACATCAAAATACCACTACCAAAACATCACAATAACTCAACATATATCCTAAACATCAACCATACACACAAATATCATATGCCTCCCTCAAACTCTTATGCCTCCCTCAAGTCTCTTATGCCTCCCTCAAACTCTTATGCCTCCCTCAAGTCTCTTATGCCTCCCTCAAACTCTTATGCCTCCCTCAAAGAGGCCGGTTGCCTCCCTCGGGAGGCCGGTTGGGCCCAAGACACATAGAGTTCGAACACTCCTAACCCAAGTGACATAATAACGCGTGGTTCAACAACCCGCTAGTTATCTGTAACTCCTTGGGGCGTACCCCCATACAACGAAGCGGGTCCATAGGTCCAACCATTTCATGGTGCATCCCATGACCCTATTCCACACATCACGACAATAGAACCAGCATAACAATCCAATCTAAGTGCCAAGTGGCAAAGTACAAGCCTTGGGCAAGGCGGTAAAATTTAAATTTAAAAGAAGATCCAAAACCAAGAAAAATAAATGGCCAAATAGCCATAGTTAGTATCAAAATCCACATGTTAGTGCCAAAACCAAGGAAATGCCCAAAATTGTAAAGCATGGCAATCAAGAAAAGCTGCTGGTCCTTACAAAATAAAGTAAAAAGCTCAATTTACGAATAAAATCAACTTATAATAATGTCACATTACGATAACTGTGTGGCCTTATCTAGCCACCAAAGGGGTACTCAACGAGTTGCTAGCACTCGGAACATCGAGCCTCAGCTCATAAAATACATATCAATAATACAACTGTCATCACCTCTATCTGAATCATCCCGCCACCACTTCGACAAGGCTAAACATAGTCATAGTTGCACTTAGGTTGCATACATACAACCACATAGGGAGAGAGGAAAGAATCACAGGTTGTTATCTACTAAACCGAATTTCGGCTCGAGTTATTGACCCATGGTACACCATTCCTCACTCTCAACATACACTTCTACCGATTACCCTCAGGGTCGGTTAGCGTAAGGTTCACAACATAACATGTAACTACATCACTAACACAATGGTGGTACATATACAAGGTAGATCACAATCATACATTCACCGGTGTAACACACCACTTTACCACATTCTGCACCCAAAGTGCAATCACCATACGATAGGGTTCATACACTCACCGTATGACCCTAAATCACAACATGAAGCATTACATATTACACACATCATACTTATGATGAACATAGTAACACCACAACATAACATCCATTGCTACATAGCAAGGTGATACACACATCTCATCAAAACATGATAAAACATCATGATATAACTTATTTCTTTTAACATCAATCTAGTCATACAACACATTGATACACCTACATACCACAATATGCCACAATGCTCCAACACTATGTCATCCACATTATAATTCTTTTCACACATCACAAACAAGTAATTCACACGTGAACTCTTCATAGAATCCACAAGAAGGAGAGAGAATACTCCCATCCCCAACATATCAACATGATCACAAACACGCACAAAGTGACATACACATCATGTGCATTCACAATATCACAATTACGACATGGATCACATCACGCTTAAAGCACATTACTCTTCCAATATAAACCACCATCATTAACATCATCATCTCATGCAGTATCATCATGTAACACCACCACCACTCCAAGCTGGCCCAGAGGTTCGAGAGCATGAACCTATGCTCTGATACCAAGTGTAACGACCCAAAAATCTCACACACGAACAACACAGTAAAAGACAGGATAATTTTTTTGACTTGCTTCCACACATAACACGACACAACATGTCGTCACAAAGTTACAACCAACTCTGGGAACCACTTGTTACGGGGATGACCACAAGGTCAGCACGGAAACGTTCACACCCAAAAGGATAATACACTTTTTCTTTTTGACATGACAACATAGAAGTCCAACCACAGAACACACTTACAGTTAGGGCCATCCACAATGAGATATTCTTGAGGGTTATTTATTTTAAAAAGACATCTTGCAATTCTTAGCTTACGTTTTCAAGGAGGCTCAAGATATGATTCATACAATTCATCTTACCAAGCTAAGTTTATTCTTTTTACACTGAGTAATCATCTTTAAATCTTCTCTATTATGACATTTATTTGCTTAATTCGTTTATTTGGAGAAAGGGGTAATTTAATTCCACAAGGCCATCTATTTACACTTACGCTACTAGAACTTGTTCATGCCCATATGACAACATGGGTTTGCGTTCAACATACTTAAGAGAAGAAAGACAAAGCACCTTGGAAAAAGGTTAGAGGGAGAAGGTTGAGTTGAAATCATCTTTAAGACCTCATTTGTTATTACCAAGATTTAATTGAAACTTGAGAACTTAACCAGAATTATTAAAGATTTTACTTAGGCTTTACTAAATGAGTTTTATAAAAATAAAACAATTTACCATCCAATGGCTAAGAGATAGATTGCGTGGTTTCTAAAGTGTTATCTCCTGCTTATTAAATCTTATTATCTTCCAGAACTAACCATAGATTTCCTTTAAGTTCGTTTAAGAATTTCACCATGAAAGGGATAGTGTTCATTAGTGTAGCTAGGGATATCAAGTTATATAATGTTACTTAACAAAGGATAGTTTCATCTTTGATCACTTATGGAATTACATGCTCTCAAGTTGGTCACCTCTACACTAATTTATTTGCAATATAAATTTTAGTTTAACTTCTATAAGTATTAAACAACCCATTTTATTTTACTTATAACACACTATTACTAAGTCTTAGAAAGATTTAACTCAACATTTAATCGTAGGGGTAAAGTTTAACAATACTCATTTACGAAACAAAAAAGGTTACATCAACTCTTAGAATACCGATAATCCATTAAGGTCACTCAACAAGCGGTAAACAAATTTTCTTATATTTTCCAAGATAGACAGACAATTCAAGGTTCCAAAGTTAAGATGACATAATCCACGATACAATATACTAAGACATTGATCCTCTTCTAAAATTTCCACTAGATGTTATCAATAGTTGAACAATATAAAAAGGATTCATGCAAAAGAACTTCTCAACTGAGGTTGATGTAAAAATCTACAAGTCTATCCCTCATCTACTCACAAAATCCATCTGCAACAAATTTTTCCACAAGAGTCAGTTCGCGAGAACTGAGCAAGATAAGGCTACACAAAACCACCATAACTATTATCTAACAATACCACAAAAGGAAGCACTTTATTACAAGAATTGGGTCAAACCTCTAAACACTATCAACACATCAAGTTATAATAAAGTCTCCATCATGCCAATCAAAGAAGGAGAAGACCTTGTACTTCAGTTAGGAGTAAAAGCAACGAAAGTATAGCAATCGTATGAGAATGGCCCTTGGCCCTATAAGGAGAAAATAAACAATCTAGCAAAAATAGAATTCCCATCAAGTAAGTAATTAAACAATAATTACAAGATTGAGATTTGATATATAGACCAACCATCTAGAAATTTATCAAAGGTACCAAACGCATAGGCTAAAATAATATATTTCTAAAAGAACAAGAGTTGATCGGCCCAAGAAAGGGAACCACGGGTTTCAAAAATTAACACAAAAAGCCATGTATAATTGAGTTTCAAACCGGAAATCAAATAGAGTATACACACAACATAAGTTTCGAAGCGAAGGCAAAGTATACTAGTTTTGACCATTAACTCCAAGAGATTTTCCAATCATCCAAGAAGGGTCAATGTCTTACAGGCTAGTAGCAAACACGCGAGAGAAGAAGGGAGTTCCATCAAACAAGAGTATACAATAATGTCATCAACAAATTTTATAACACTAAAGATTTGCAAACCTCCACAACAATTCTAATGTTTGGTTAATTTAAAATAAATTACCTATTTCCCAAAACAACAATATTTTAAGGCAACCCTTGGTAACACAGTCAACCGTCACACACATAGATACAAACATAATTTCTAAGTGACATTATCAAAACAAAACCTTCCGCTATGAATCCATAAGACTATCAAATGAAAGATGAGTTTTTTTCCCAAAGATTAATCACATTTAAGGAAATTTCCATCACAAAATATTAAGGTAATTACGTGCATAAAAACCGACCAATATTAATTAATAGCGTTAACATTACAAAGGAGAAATAATGCAAGTTAGGAAAAATAGAAGAGCGCCATCAACAATAATTCACAGAGGGGGATTAGACCAAAACTATTCTAGTGTCAACGAGGTACTGGATTCGCACAATGAAACCTCGAGCTTAGTTGATCCGAAAAGCTAGTTATGGTTCAAGTTGATAGGGATGGTCAAGGTACTTCTTGAGGATGGCCTTAAAAGCCTAGAAACAAGATGAAAGATAATATAAGAGTCTAAACACGTGAGATGGAAAACACATTGCACACAAACCTTTTCATTCTAAAAGTTTTAATACCGAAACTCTAAGCTGGCTAGCCCAAGCATTGATCACACTAATCCTACAACCTTTCTTTCTCGATGCCAAAAGGTTATCAAAGGGACTTGAGAAGGAGTAACAAAAAAATGTCAAAAGACAAACTTGGGTGCTAGGGAGGGCTTCATAGTTATCGTAAACTTACTTCCATGATATCGAAAATACTAGTTTGATCAACATAATAACTTGCAACTCAATCGCAGAGAAGAATAAATACATAAACAAACAGAGATGAAGGTCTATCACTCGAGCAAGAGAAACATAACACCCAGAGGAGAGGGCACACGCATCCTTTTCGACCAACATATTGACAATGATAAAAGCTAAAACAAGAAGAAACAAGCAGAAAGGGGAAATCTCCCATCATGACATCCAACTGACAAATCAATGCAAGGAAAAAGTGGTTCGATTTCACAATAATTTTAAATAAAATAACAGTAGAAAAGTGTAGAAATATCTTGCCTTTTTCTCCAGATTCAAAGGTTTCATGGACACCGCCCGGACCAGCAACAACAATCCTCAGGTCGAATCTCCCCTTTTATAGGCTGGGCACTCAAGCTCCATTCTCGTCTATGCTTAGCCTGGGCAGAGAGCTCCATTTTATAAGAAACGTCGAATGGAAAGAACGGTGGTCTCAGGTGCTGTCAAGACTACGGTATGCACAATATGGTTTTAATGAAAAATGTCCAGCACATACTTGAAAGAAAGGGACAAGGCCAGACTGCACAACCCTCTAAACAACCTTCCAGCCTGCGTTAAAGATGGGGCACCAGAGAAGGACAGAGGCATCGAAAAGCACAAGGAACAAGGATAATAGAAATTTGAAGAAGAATACGCCTCCAAAATAACGTATGCAAGGAGAGAGAGAATCCACGAAGCGTGCAAAACGTGACAAAATGCCACAAATCGATGGGGGGGTCTCAATAGAGAATCTTTGTAAATAAATTTCATCAGGTCTCCTGGTAACACTCTCACTGTCACATAGTCGATTTTGATAAAAATATCTTGAAGGAGAAACCCGAATTTGAGGATGCATTTGATACTGAACAGATAACAACATAGTTGGACAACCTGCTTGTTGGAAGTGCTCACAAAGGCTTCTACTATACTGCAACATGCCTGCGCCACATTTCTTCCATACTGACTACTACGGTATCGTCCATCCAATGAGGAGGAGCCGTGACATGCCATGGGGTGTCTATCATTCACAAAGCACGGGAAAACGAAGTGACAGAGGGAGAAGAAGAGCCTGCGACTGGAACAGTGAACGTCCTTCCCGCGTTTCGATCCCACGCGCTCCTGAAGGGAGAGTTAAACATGGTCGAATCCTCTCTTTAACCCAATAAACCCACAGAATAGAACATACTTGTAAGTTTTTGGCTCACAATGTTCCGATATCTTTCTCTTTGCTGGCTAAGCATTTGTTGCGGGGTCGCTGCTATGGATCCCTGACAAGAACACACCTCGCAGCACTCAATGAAAGTGGAGGTAACACGCCTGCTTCACTAGCTTGAAGCTCCATCTAGCCATCATGTCAAACCATACTGCGCCCATACGCATTGAATAAAAGAATCAAAAAGAGATCCAGGTGAAGAAAAATAGGCCTCCACCGACTCCCATCTCCCTCACGCAAGGTAGAAACGTGATGGCCATTACAGTCTGCAGGTTAGGGTGGTTGGGAGGAGACTAATGTCATCCACTTGCAACAAGACCTGCGAATGGACCTGGTCGGCCAAGGTGGCAGTGGAGGGTAGGTGCAAGCAAATTAAAAGATTTAAAAATTCGAAATCCTCACCACGACCTATTAATTCAATGGTAGAGGTTAAAATATTTTTGCGGGTTTTTCCAATGAATTCTTAGCATTTAGAAATTAGTTGGCCTAAAGTTTGTGATTTCAAGACCATTATAAGATAGGACTTGAAAATCAATTGGAAACATGAAAATTAAAGAAGTTCGATGTTGCATCAATTCTAGAAAATTGTAATGTGTATGTTACTTCAATTCTGAATTCAAGAAGAATCAATTAGAATAAATCAATGAATGTATTTAGAGGAAGCTACTAAGTGTCTTACAGAATAGCATTTGAATTTTTATACATATTCTAATAATCAAGATTTTTAATGAGATTCTTTAAATATATTTGAAATCACACTTCCTCCCCATCACCAGGCGCCCCCATGAGCCCCTCCTTCAGCAAAGATACGGGATAACAAAATCTCTACTAACTAAGGTAAGCTCACAAAGCATACGAAAGAAGATATATTAATACAAATGCAAAAGGAGTTACAAGATTACCTGAATAGTTCCCATAAGCTAAAAAGGTATACAAATTTTTGTATGATTACTATTCAACCCGAGAAGATTAAATCGCAAACAGACGAGCAAGCAAGAGGAAGTAAGAATCAAATTTCCCATTACTCATTAAAACAACATGTGAACAGGCCTAAGCAACCAAGGGGATAAACTAGATGTTAACGTTCGAAGGTGAACACGAAGCAAAGACCGACCATGGAGCCAAGACATCAGAATTACACACAGCCGTTCGACGCTCCACAAGAGGGTCATTGCGACAAGAACTAGGGTAAACTCGAACGGGAATTACATTCTAAGTATTGATAATTTTAAGATATGGAAACATTTAAGGCATCAAAATCCTCATTAAAAGATTGATAGTTTGTACATTTGTAAATAAGTAGATTTGTTTGTTTGTTTGTGTGTTCAATAAGGAACCTCTCCCATAAAGAGGAGGGTGTAACACCCACATATTTCACACACAAAAGCAACCAAAAAATACCAGGGATAATTTTTTTTTACTTTCATTGCTTATTACACAACGCCACACGGCTCCAAGTAAAGAAAACTCAAAGACTCATAAGACACTTACAAGTCATCGACGCACATAGAAACACATGATAACACCATAGACATTTCGATGCCACACTTTCCCAATGAATGAATACTAGCAATGACCCAACCATAAGAAAAGAACTCAAGGATTGGCAAACCCACAACACATCATTTCATTAATTACATCTTAGTTACGATTAACATTCCAAGAACATTATTGAGAAAGGATAATTTCCTCCTTTTTCCAGCTACAAATTCTTAGGTTCATTCCACATTTAATTTACAGTTTGACCATTTTAAGTTAACTTTTTATCCTTTACGGAAATTTCCATAACTTACATACTTATTTGGCATAATTCAAATTACGTACAAATTACTTAATTATATTATTCTTATGTTAAGAAGGTGCTTCTCAAATGTTTATTCAATGTCTACATTTTACCCTTACAACTCAAGTGAATATGACTTGATGTCTAGAAAGTAATATTAGGATTTAAGGGGGGTAGTTTAGATTCAAGATACCTTTTTCCCATAAACATTATTCGATCACGAGTATCTTTATTTCCCGATTCAACATTCCCACAACAAGAAATTGTATTTAGATTATATATATATATATATATATATATATATCTTTTTTTTTTCTCGAAGTTCGATCTCACCAAGGGAAACTCATATTCTTTGTAATAGATGAAAATGTTTAATTGGGTTATAAGGGCTCCAAGAGTGGCATTGATCCCGGCCTCAAATCTTGTGTTTATCTCTTGTTATATGCTTTACTATTACATAGCATTATGGTCTCATTATTATCCTCTCTTTATAACAAAAATACGAAGGTACTTGTTTGAAATCTTGAAGAAGTACATGGTTGGAAGCATTATGAACTACACATGAACCACAAGTAATTTGTGTTCAAGGTAAGATCCCATGTTCCTGCATTTCACGATTCTGCATGTGAAATTTATTTTATTCTTAATGTTCATAAAAGGACATAACAAGGGATTACAGGACAATATTTCAGTTTCTGGACAAATTAGTTTCATTTGCAAAGAGTTACTTATAATTTTCTACCCACAAGTTAACCTCCTAATCAACTATGGTTTAGTTTAATTCCAATTTTCACTCAAGCTTTACGCCCAATTATAGATTAGATTAAGGTTCAAAAACATATTTATCCTATACACTCTCTCGTAAAAGATCAAGGCACTATATTGTCACTAGCCAAAGATAAGACATTTAGCTAAGAGGATCAAAAGAGGTTATTAACAAGATTTTAAGTGATAAAGACAACTATTTCACTAGCTCCATGATGTCATCTGGATCCCACAAGCAATTCATTCGATGAAGAAATTTAATTCTAAATCTATCTTCGGAAGACAAGGTAGTCCACTAGGATACAAAGGAAGAGTTAGCTCTACTTACTCCAAATAAAGTTTGATTGTGTCACTCCTATCTACAGGTTTATGATAATGTCACTAAACATACCAACTAAGATGATAAACCCATTCTTGGGCTCTTGTTTACCCAAACTAGGAGGTTCCATCGAGTGTAGAGTTTAAGTTCATTCTACGGTTTTCAATTTCTTCTATGGTAAAAGTATCACACATGAAGACATGTTATGCACAAATATTATACAAGGGTTGAGTGTTTCGATTAAATCTCTTTATTACATTTACAAGGTAAGAATACAACAAGTTGATTAATTAATCATTTATTGAACACTGAATATGCACTACAAGATATTACTTCAAATTCATTTACCATATATATATCAAACCTTTTTACCATATGTACTATGAATCAAATTGAACCTATGATTAAATACACATTTCCTAGATGTCCCTAAAAACTAGCATCTCATACATATTAGAAAATTTCAAATATAACTTTTCTGTAACATGAGACTACATTATACATATATTCATTTTACAATGAACTATATAAATTACAATGATAAATAATGAATTACACATCGCCTTTTCACATCATTCTTGCATCCTGCAAAACCATGTGAGGATGAAATCAGCGATAAATTGCTGGCATGGCATCCACCCTAATCTAACATAATTAACATTGTTCAGTTTCCCATTTACATATAATAATAATTACAATTTACATTTGAAAGAATTTTTGAAAGAAATGTATTCATTTCATTTCATTTCACTTCATTTCAGTAACCAAGGAGAGAGAAAGATAAAGGAAGAGAGAGAAACACCATTTATTCAAAAGTTCTATTTCACACAACAAGTTACTCTATAGAGTTTTCAACAGCTTATTTACACAAAATGTCAAAAGTTTCCATGGTGATTTGGCAACCCGACGAGGGTCCCACAAGTTTCTATTTTGACATTTTCTTGCTAGTTACAAAAACATTCAAATTGGGCTTGGAGGCTAAGAAACCAATTTCAAGCGTTGTCTTCCGATGAGAAAACAAACCACGATTAAATTTCTACGTGTCCACTTATATAGCAAGAGTTCATAAAGAACCGATAGAATTTGGGCCGGTGAACGCTTTACGTTTGGCGGCTAGTTTTCCGAGGCCATTAGTCGTAATTGACCTAGTTGCAAATGAATAAAAGTTAGCTCAAGGGCTCAGAAAACCATGTCCAAAACCGACGCTCATCGGATGAACGTGAAACGAAAACATCCTACAATTTCTTGTATATATGGAGAATTCACTAGAGTTGACAGGACTGAGAATTAGCAAATAGTTATCAATTGACAACATGTTTTCTAGAGCCACCAGTCATAATTGGTCTAGTTTGACCTAGTCAAACTGCGACCAGAGGCCTAAAAATGTCATTTTTAAACTGTCCAAAAAAAGTTTTTTTCCCTAAACTGAAAATTCCATATAATTGTATAGTAAAAACACTAGAGGTTTACAAAGACAGATAATAATTTCTCTAACCAGTTTCAAATGCCGATTTAAAACGAAAGCCAACTGTCTAGATTTAACTACATCCTACCACCGCCAAACAAGGTAACAGGATCCTATAAGGGCATCAAAAAGATCACAAATGTTCATTCAGGGTCAATCTAATGATTGAAGTGACACCTCACATAACAAGGTACATGAAAAAATCTTAACCTCCCTTTTCCGGAGTTACGAAGGTTACTTTGCAAGTCCCCGTAAATAACAGCTTTATCTATTTAAACCAGAGATGGTCAACATATTTTCCGGGAGTTCAAATTCAACTTGTCGATAAAACAATACTGTAGTGATCTAGTTTGGTCAGAAGTTTTCTAAATCACCTCAAAATGAGGGTTAAAGTTCATGGTTTACTACAAATGGTTATTTTGATTGCGTGAGTTACGATACGACACTTTATTGTTTTGCAACAAGTTAATGTAAAACAATTAAATCTATGATAATCCCAAGCTTTTAAAATTATATTTCATTGCAAATGAAAAACTAAAGTATGAGAATTATGAAAGATAAGGATAGATGAACCATGCCTGGAGGGACAAATTGGTCAAACCCGCAGGATTCGGTTTAGTATCTTGCTTGGGCATTTTGTCAAACAGCTCACCAATGTTGATCTGACCTTCATTATGACACACAAATGCTCCCAATCACTTGAAATTTTTCAATAGAATATGTTTCCCATTATGTTTTGACGATTGTCTAGGGCCTGCTCAAGGCTCCATACTGAACACGAGCTAGGAGAATGTTGGCAAAGTTGTATGGAGCTTGGAAACACATTTATTTCAATAAAATGAAACTTTTGACTGATTGTGTTGTTTATAAAGAAGGGTTTCATTTCTTCTGAAGTCAGTTTAATCGTTCATGTTGTAGATCATTAAATACCGCAACATTTGCATTCGCTTCTACGTACATGCCAAACCGAGCATTAGTAACCATGACATCTGACAGATTCATCTTTGGATTAAGATTTGACTTACTGTCCATACCTTGTTGTTAAAGCTCCACACACAGTCTCCTATTTTCCATTGTTGTCCATCTGATTGAAGCATCTTAACAAATAGCTCACTTGCCTCTTATTTTTATATATATTCTCCCATGCCTCTTGGAAATGACTTCATTGGTAAGGAAGACACAACACCATTTCCCAAAGCACCCAGCAAGCAAAACATGCCTAACACCACAAGCCAACAACTATAAAACAAAATAACCATTTTGTGCAGATCCTGAAATCAAATTTCAACATTTCACCCCTGCCTCAAGAATGTTCTCATGTATGCACACCTGTCTACAAAATATGGTAAGATTTTACTATTCTTTGAAAGTTGTTGGATGATCACAAACTACTAAGATTCCTCTATTTTTAAAATTGCAGATACAAAATATGCTAAGATTCCTCTATTCTTTAAAAGTTGTTGGATGATCACAAACTGCTCCAGAGGTCCCCTTTTGACGTAGGCTAGGAGGATGTGGCAATGGCAGGAGACCCTACACCAATGATCACATTAGTAAGAAGGTTTCTGGGCCTTTTAACAAACCCATTTTGTGCATAACCAGTATAGCCATTGTAGTTGATGAGGCCACTTTTTTCTTAGGTGTCTAGTTAAACAGTTCACATTCCAAACGCATGATTCCACATTTTGTATGCCTGTCTCCCAAAGCGTTTCCAAAATACATCACCTGACAAGGCCCCCAACTTTGGCGCATAGGCTGGGAGTAGACTGATCAGGTTGGAGCTCCGTGTGTTGCAATAGGAAATGGTGAGCCTGCCGTGAGGATATCCATGCCTCATGCGCACTGCACTATCCAAAATAACTACTAAATTTTGTAACATTATTTGGGTTCCACATGACAGAAAAGTGAAAGAGATAAGTATTGGAAGGACATCAACGGATTAGCAGGAAAAAGGCACATTCAATGTCATTATCATCTCCACAAAATGCTCCATTCAACACGCAACCATCTTTTAATTTAACATTTTTTTTTTTTGGGGGATGCACTTGTTGTCACCATCCAATTTTTGTACGTTTTTTTCAACGTTAATGAGGGTTTCAGCCTGGTTGCTGCTTTGGATACCAATAAAAATGATTTCATTAATTTATGCATGGGCAGAACAGTCGGAAAAGTTTTAGGACGCATGTGTCCTGACTACACTCCAGTCCCCACGTTCCACCAAACACACTTCCTCATTTTTATTTATTTATTTATTTTTATTCTTTTATTTTGGTTCAGCTTTAAATGGGACACTACAAAGGGACCGATGTCCCCCATTGTTTCTTGTTCCTAAGTCAAAATTTACAACCAACACCACTCATTTAATAACACTTATTTATTCCCACAATATTAAAGAGGTCACTTAATTTAAAAATATCCCCTCAATATTAGAAGGTAACTTTAGTTAATATTATCCCCTAAGAAATTAAATTCCCCTCATTATAGTATCATCCATTTTATATTCTCAATAATAAACAAGGTCATGATATGGAGAATCCTACCTAAGATGAAATATTTTGGTGTGGCGGAGGACTTTGTTACAGAGCTATGAATAGAAATGAAAAGAAAAGTTTATGTTTTCTTTATATCCGTGTTGCATGGTATTCGAGGTTGCAATGGTCATTAACTTGATGGAGTGAATATTCAAACATATTTTAAAACTGCAGTTGGAATTTTCATGAGTGAAGGGCATGCTCGATACCCTCTTCTAATTAATTGAATCAGAGATGTGGAAGTTGATTTGCTATTTATACATTATTGAATTCTCTTAACTACGATTTTATGCCAATGTGGGTGCTGCCGGAAAGTATACACCATAGGGTTGATATACATTAATGTTTGGCATGATTTGTGTAAGTTGGGCCACAAGTTTATTGTTATGAGATGCATGAATAGAAATGGATGTGGTTCTATTTTCCTAGACGGATGAATGCTATGGTTGACTTGGTTTGTAGTTGTAGAATAGTTTATTAAATGTTTTCACCAAGATCCAGATCAATATGTATTCTGAATATGTATGACCAGATGTGCATGCGTTAGGTGTTCATGGAGATTATTGGTTTGTGGTGTTGTTCACGGAATTAGCTGAAATATATGGCTATAGAATTAATGGAATTTTGTTGTATGGTCATAGAATTAATAGAAGTTTTGACTGTGATGGAATCAACAACCCTTGGTATATTGTGATGGAATGAACAATTACATATTTTCATTGTAGTTGTGTTGAAAAGCAATGTGGGTGTTGGCATTATGTATATGTGTATACAATAAATGGATGAACTGGTTTTAAACTGTTGCCTGAACAGAAGACTTGGGGTTTTTGGCTTAGACAATCCAAAATGACTTTTATTGTGTGCTATATTTGCAGTAGGAAACCTGATTTCCTGTGTATGTACACTGTCATTTGTGAGCTGATCTGCATCTTACAACGTCACTTCTGTTTATTCAAACCAAAACATTGGCTGCACCAGCCAAAACCACCAGCCATTGCTCACACCAAGGCAAGCATTGCTTTCGTGTACCAACCAAGATCAATGTTTTTATTTATTTTTAATGTTAAATATTTGGGTTTTGTCATATTTCCCCTGGTATGCAGGGTTTTTGCTGTGGTAGATGATATATTCTGTGTGTTCGAGGGGGCGTTAGAGAATATAGTGATGTTAACACATCAGTATGGTCTGAGAGAATCTATAAATGAAACTGAGGTGACCATAGTAATAGAAGTGTACAATACTCTTAAAGATCGCGACACATATCAGCCAGATCAAGTCGTTAGTGATCTACTCCAAAGTCCCTATTTTTTTAGACTAAAAGACAAAAATGACTACATTTTTCAATCATAAAAGAAGCAAAATGATCGCTACACCAATAAGTTGTTTCTTTGGTAATGAAAACAATAGTAAAAGTTACAGAGGTAAAAACTAAGGAGGTTCACTAGTCAAATAGAAAAGAGTGGATCATTGAAGCATATTGATCAAAACATATGCACCCAAATTGTATATTTGATCAAGGCTCTTGCAGGAGGCCTGCTTAAATCATGTCTAAAAATAGATCAATAAATGCTGATGCACTAGCCCTGCCTTCTTCATCTATGCAGAAAATATATTTGATCAAAGCAAAAAAAAATATTTCTTAATAGTTTTCAATCCTTGAGTCGCCTTTGTTAGGGCATCTGTTAGTTGACAAAGCATGGAAGTGACGCATCTTAAAATGCCTTTTGAGACCATTCATTTCCTTGTGTGAGAATACAGGTACTTTATTTGAGATCATGAGGTATTAACCACGATGGAACCTAGCTTAACATTATGAATTTATCATTAATTGGATGGTGCCAGTGAGTGCAGCTTATAATCAAAATTTAATAAATAGAATCTATGCGAAACCATGCTAACTGGTGCTCTGCTAATAGCCACCTAAAATCAGTCCTGCAGAAAGAAATTAATATGTAATCCTAACATCTCCTCATTTTTCCATATACAAATCGACTAATCTGGATCTGTACCTCTGATTGTAGCGGTTTCATTTTTCTTTGAGGGAAGGAAATTATTGTCTACTATAGTTTTGGTTTCCGTCAACAGAAAGAGATTTAGGATCATGGTGGCGCTTCAGTCAAGTTTTGGCTCCTTCGGCTTCTGATGGTCTATACTATGTGTATTGTAACTTGTGCGACACATTTTCTAGCTCCTAAATTTTTATTTTCAAGTAGTTGTGTTGACTAAAACTTTCAAAGAGCTCTGCCTTGTTGCTCCACGTTTGGATCTGTAAGACTTGTATCTTTCATCCTTCCTCCACGTGAAACCATTTGTTGGACTATTTCCAACAACCTCCTCCTTACGCCAAAAGAAGAGCTTTGGAACAAACGTGGATATCTATCGCATCATAATGGAAAGGGTTTTTTTGGAAGATGTTGTAATTGCTAATGCTTCGGTTGACATGGATGTGAAATGTTTGAGCATACACATGACACGTGAATTGTTTGACAGAGTGCCCCAAATAAATGTGTTTCATGGAATACATTGATTTCAGGGTATGCACCAAATGGATTTGTTGAAAAGGCTTTAGAAACTTCCAAACAATGCAAAGCGACATGATGACATGAAACCGATTAATGTGCACTTTTCAGTGAAGTGTTTTACTTGTTTTGGGGCAGAAAATGAATGAGGTGAACCAGGTTATAGTTTTTTCCTTCTTATTTTAGTGACTCTAAGAGAACAACAACTAGGGATGTGGGATGCATTGTTGTGTGGGAAGTTCTGAGCATTATTAATGAACCTACTGCTGCTCCATTGGCATATGGATTTGTAAGAAAGAATGATGAAACCATACATGTTTTGACCTTGTTGGTGATGCAAAGTGGTAAAGCATGAGTGAGCCACAAACTGTTACTAGAATGCGTGAAGTTGATGCAGTCTCGTCGAATGCGGGAATCACGAGTTTCGTGAAAAAGGTATGGTTTTCCCCTTTTCGCTTGCATTAAAGTTCGCTTAATCATTTACATATTTTTAAAAATTTAATGGTGATTGATAGGGAGCATAAGTCAAACAAATTAAAAATATTTCCTTGACATGAACTCTCAAAACATAAACAACAAAAAAACAAAAAAAAAAAAGAAGAAGAAGAAAACTCGATATTAAAATTGTGTTAAAGATAACCTTACAAACACTAGTAGGAGTGACACATAATTAATGTAGGAACAACTATGTTAGCTAGATAAACAAGGAAGATAGTTGAATTTTTTAAATGGGTAAAATCATATCGTTCACTTCATAGGTGTTAAGCCCATTTGAATTTAAATATGGATCTCATGGTTTAGATGATTGAAACAATCACCTGCCTAATAGTTATTGTGGTTCATAGATAAAATCAAAATGTTTGGAAGTAACTTATCATTTTTAAACCATATAAATGCATTCAAGATATTCAACCTTTGTCATACCCTCCCTCTCAATCATGTCACATCTAGGTTTGCAAAACCCTAATGTCTTAAGAAATACTTTAATCCTCACAATTAGACTTCTTGTCCTACACTTAAGAAAATTCTTCAAAGACCATTTCTATAACTTAAATGTCCTTGCACGAAGAAACAAATCAGTTGAGTAACCTTGTCATTCATAGGGTAAATAGGACTAACACTTCTTGGTGTCATAGGTCTACTCATCTTCATGGATGAGTTAGAGTTCAATGTTTACATTGGACCTTGGTGTCCTAGTGGTCAACCATATTCTTAAGAAGATAGTTTGGGATACCTTCATCATTGAATGAACCCTTCGTAAGATCCTGATGACACAAGTGGAGTTAGTGCACTAGTGTACTATGCATTAAACTCTTGTTAATGATCTCTTTAGTTCCTCACAGATAAATATGTCACCTTGGCTAGTAACAACTTTACACCTTTGTCCCTTACAAAGGTTTAATGGGATAAATATGTTTTCACACCTTAAATTGACCTATAGTCAAGCGTAGATCCCTGAGTGCAATTGGAATTTAACTAAACCTAATGGAACCCCTTTATACGCTAAGTGTTAACAAAAGTGAGAAATTGTAGTCTTGGAATACCTCAAGTGGCACAAAGGATTTGCAAGGAAGGGATATTTGATTACTCTAATTTTGACTTGTGGTAGGGTGTAGAAACCCTCGAGTAGAAATGAATGTAATACATCAAGTGACCTCTTATGATGCTAATGAACAAGGAGCTATGATGTATTGTTACCAATGATTGTAAATATTACCTTAGAAGGATTTTGAAACGCATAAATTTTATAACTTTTTCTTTTGAACTCCCTTTGTCCCTATTAGATAATTGTGACCCTTAGTAGTAGTTTACCATGTGTTTTCTCGTAGGGTGTATTTTCCCCCATCCATGATTGCTTTTGAATTTAATAGATCATGTAGCCTCTCTTAAGGGTATTGGTGAAAGAATCGTTGATGCCTTTTACTAAACGATTTAAATAGTTCCTTGGAAGAAATTTGAAAAAAACATATAGTTATTGAGTTGTCTTGTGCGAGGTCGTACTCCTTGTAGTCTTAAATCCATAAGTGTTACGTACATGTTATAGGAATTAGATTTTCTCCAAAATTATGTTAATATAGGACCAAATTAACCATGTAAGAGTAATGGAAAACAAGAGTAAATAAGATACTTGTTTAGAAATAAAGTTATGCTTGAAGTATTCATAATTGATTTAGGCATTCTCTTTTTGTTAAAAAGAAAATAATACCAATTGTCCTTGGAGAAATCAAGCATTTGAGTCAACACAAACTCTTATATGAAAAAATAAAGTTAGGAATTAATTATTTAGTGATTTGTAAAGTGATTTATAATCACGCACAGACATATTGGTGAGTGAGTTGTAACAATCAAGCGGATATAAGAAACTGGTAAGATATTTAATTGAGTTAGCTTCCTATATTTTGGGGAAACTACAAACTATATATTAGGTTATTGTATTGTGTGAATGATATGGAGAATTGAATTGAAAATGGATTGTATTGAATACTATTAATTATTATTTGTATTCTCTACAACAACGTAGTCCGTTCTGCACATCTAGTATTAGAGTAGGTGGATTTTTTATTATACATTTGATAAGACTGCAATAGTGTGTGCTCTGTCAGTTTGGGAATGTCACATTCTTCATTTGATTGACAAATAAAATGTATAGGCGGACCATGTTGTAGAAATATCAGTCCTATTGCTTGGAGCCTATGCATGAGATCAATTAAGCCCACAAAAGAGGTGTTGCAATTTAGAGTGAGGCGTCATTATTGCTAAGAAGATATCTGATATCTTGAATGTGAATCAAAGACTTTTTGCTTTCGCCATTCAACAGTTTCTGCCGCATCTATTAAAAACATACACCATGTCAATAGAAGATACCAGCGAACACTTCGATCTACGTTCCTGCCACAGATGCATTATGTTTTATTTGTTGCACCAAAGCTCCTAAAAACTCATCCAAATCTATTTAGAAATAATAGAAGTGAGTCCTGCCATGTTTTGGTCCATACTGCTCAAGTGAGGATCTCCTCACAACTGCAATGGCTCCGTTTAAAACCCCACACACACAGTTTTTAAGATCAAGGAAACAAATGCACTCTATGGTATTTTCACACTGGTTGCCAAATTCAAAATGCATTCTAGTCTAGAGATCCAATCATGCAAGTGGTATGTCAACTTGTCTAAGAACTCGTAAGATTCCCGTAAGTTTTATATAATCAATTTTATATATCCTAATATTGTCACAAATTTTTGCATCGGTTTTGCCAATAACCATGATGTCCGCGTAGTGAGTTTAGATCTAGTTTGGAAGTCTTTTCATATACAATCTAATGTGTTAATATCAACGTCCTTAAGTATTTAGTTCGTAAGTTATGTGTCCATTAGATTCTCAATAATAGATTGAGATATATAGTCAGTGTATCATCATTTGTGTATTAGGTAAAGTCGTACTATTTGAAACATGTGTAAAATTTAAAACAAAAAGAATAAATTAAATACATAAATAAAGTTTTTTTAATAAGATATCATTATAGTTTGTAGTCATTATTTATATAAAGTTGTCAAAAGATATAAGGTTTTATAGGAGATTTTTTTCCGTTAAATTCAGTGTCTTGGTCATTTTGTAGTAGTGAAAATTTGCAAAAAAAAAATTGTCTCATATTTTGTTGGACGTATTTTCGATGTAACTTTGACGTTTGAATTGAAAGGAGAGTTGTAATTGTGCTTCATGATCAAATTTGGTTGAACTAGCGATGATATTGGAGGACGGAGGCAAATGGAGGTTGGAGGTTAAACATCGACCTCTCATAAGTCACCAACGATGGCGTCGAGTGCTTGACGGCTGTGGTGACAGCGCATGTGTGTGTGTGTGTGTGTGTGTGTTCTTTTATTTGAGTTCCGGTTTGTTGTGTGCAGATGATTTCATGTTCCTATTTTCAATAATTGGAAATTTCACATTGAGGGGGAAACATGATCTAATGTTTCATTTCTAGTTTTCATTTCATGTGTATGAGTACTAGGATTCAACGGATTTTCCTATGTTATTCCCTGATGTGAGATAGTGATGAGAGTTAATGATACTACTGCTGAACATTATGATATTGTGGTTGTTATTTATCCATTGGAAAAACTATCCGAGGTTGTTGTTTGTACTCCCTAAAAATTCATATGTTGTGTGGTTATTGGTTAACTTCCGCTTGGAAAACCATCCAAAGGTTGTTGGTATTGTCCTTGAAACCATCCGAGATCATGACCATGTTATGTAGTGGCACATTGCAAGACAATGCGGGTTTTCCCCATGTTCGCATTAAGAGGGAAATTTTAGAAATTAATTATTTAGTGCTCATTTATTTATATTTGTAAAGTGATTTATAATCACGTACATGCATATTCGTGAGTGAGTTATAAAACTCGTAGATATAGGAAGTTGGTAAGATATTTAGTTCAAGAAGTTTCCTATATTCTAGGGAAATTACACTATATATTAGGCTATTGTATTGTTTGAATGATATGGAGAATTGAATTGAAAATGGATTGTATTTAATACTATTAATTATTGTTTATTCTCTGCATAACAATTATGGTTTGTTCTCCACAAAAAAATATATTTATGATGTGGAAATGTTAAATTGAGTTAAACTAATTGTTGAACTATAGAAAAGCGTAGCAGGGAAAAATAGGGTACTATGATGGAAGGATGTTTATGGGAAGAGATATATTGAATCTAAATCACCCTTTAAACTCTAATATATCTTCCTTGACCTCACAATAGTTCCCCTTTTCTAGAAAAGGTAAAATTTAAACATCGAATATACGTCTCAAAAGTAGAACCTTAACATCTTGTTAGTTCCTTTTCGTAATGAGGATAAAATTTAACGTCAATTAAACATATTTTGAGAAATAAAACTTTAACGTAAGAATGAATATTAGGAGACTCATAGGTTTTTAAAATGAATTTAATTAACAAATGAGTTGTGGATAATTAATGGAAATTGAGAAAGGAACCAACAGTGCATTCTCTTTTAAAGGCTAATGCTATACGAAAATAAAGTATTTGAAGTTTTAGAAAAAGAAATTTTACACCCTTACTAGTTAAATTCATTGAAACTAATAAGGTTATATAATGGAAAACTAAATGTAATAAATATGTAAACCATTAAAAGGCCATGTTGTGGAGTATGCCTATCCTGTGTGTCTTACCATAGTTGGGTCATTGTCTTGGTTTACGTCATTTGAGTAAGACATTGATGTGTACCCTATGTTATCTATTATATGAGTGGGTCCATGTTTGTGAAAGTGTCCTATGTGATGTCGAGTTTCTTTATTTGGATCCCATGTGGTGTTGTGTAGCGTGTAATTAAAGACAAAAAGTTTATTCGTGTAAAAAAAAAAATTGTACTTTGGTGTTGATATTGTGGGCATTACATATGGTATCGAGCGGAGGTTTATGATCGCAAACCTCAGGGATTTTTTGATTTCTAATGATCTTACATGGTGGTGGTAGATATGGGAAGAGTAATGTGATATATGTTGTTATGTGACCAATTTTTTAATTGTGATATTATGAACACACATGTTGCGCGTGTCACTTAGTGCGTATTTGTTATCATGTTGATGTGCTTGCGAAGAGAGTATTCACTCTTCTTTTTGTGGATTCTATGAAGAGTTCATGTGTGAGGTTTCGCCTCATGGTGTGTGAAAAAGAAATTATTGTGGATTATGGAGTGTTGGAGTGTTTTTTTTTTTTGATATGAAGGTGTGTTGATACATTGTATGAAAAATTGGTGTATAGTGAATTAGATTGTATCATGATGTCACCACCATGTTGTAATTAATCGTGTGTGACACCATGTTGTATTGAAATTGACTATATGTTGTAATGTTAGTCATTATGTTCCTCATACATATAATTCGTGTAATATGTGATGGTTCATGTTGTGAATTAGTGGCATATGGTGATCGTATGACCCATATTGTACAATGACTTGCACTTTGGGTGCATTATGTGGAAATGTGATGTATTGTAACCCATGAAAGTAATGATTGTGCTTTACCCTGTATATATACCATGTGTAAGATGTTATGGTTAATGTGTGTGAATCACCATCGTGTTAGTAATGTAGTTATGTGTTATGTTGTGAACCTTACACTAATCAATCCTAAGGGAAGAAATCAGTAAAAAGTGTATGTTTGGAGAGAGGAAATGAGTACTAGTTGACCAATCACTCGATTTGAGTACAAGATAGGAGGTGGAGTCTTACATAGACTGAAAATACACCTCTGTTTGTTTGGTATGTATGGTAGATTGCCAAATGGGCACCGTATATTGTGTTTCACGGACACTTTAGGCTTAGTAGATGGCGACTTGTACTATTCTCTCTCTCCCTATATGGTTGTCTTATAAATGACCTATGTGTACCCTAGCCTTGGTGTATCATTGATCAGTCCCTCAAGGCTGAGTACGAGATAGGGAGTGGAGTCTTACATAGATTTAAAACCCACTTGTTCATTTGGTATGCATGGCCACCATGTATATTGTGTTTCATGAACACCTTAGGCTCAATGAATGGAAACCTATACACCCCCCTCTCAGACTATGTTGAGACTATGTTGAGCCTTGTGGGAGTATGGAGGGATGATTTAGGTAGAGATGATGATAGTTATATTATTTGACATGTTATTTTGCAAGATGAGGCTTGATATCCGAGTGTCAATAACTCGATGAGTACCCCTTTGGTGGCCGTATAAGGCCACATAGTGATTGTAATGTGTTATTTCTCTATATATATTTTATTCGTAAATTGATCATTATCTCTTTTCTTATTAGAACCAACAGTTTTATTGATTGATGTGTTCTTATATTTTGGGAATTTTATTTGGTTGTTGCACTAACATGCGGATTTTTGCACTATGGCTAATTAACCATTTTTTTCTTAGTTTTAAATTTTCTTTTCAAGTTTAATTTTTTATATAGCCTAGCCCAAGGCTTGGGATTTTTTCCACTTGGCATTTGAAATAGATTGTTATGTTTGTTCTAATGTTGTAATGTGTTGGAATAGGGTCATGGGATTCACCATGGAGTGGTTGGACCTATAGACCCGCTTCGTTGTATGGGGGTATGCCCAAGGGGTCATAAGCGCCATGTAGTTTTTGAACTATAGGTTACTACACCACTTGGGTGGGGGTGATGGGGCTCTATGTGCCCATCACCTTAGGGTTACTCAAACTCATTAAATGGAGAAAGGAGATGGGGCTATATGGTTGATTACACTGATATTCTTTATGGGGATGTATGTTTAAGTGACCTAATATCCTTGATGGGGATCTATGTATGAGTGACCTGATATTCTTGATGGAGCTCTATAGTTGAGTGACCCGATATTATTGATGGGGTTTTATGGTTAATTGACCTGATATTATTGATGGGGCTCTATGGTTAAGTGACCCAATATGGAGAAATAAGGAGATGAGGCTCTGTGGTTGATTGTCTAGGCTTACTTTTGGGACTATGATTCTTTCTCTTTAGGAGGTATGCAGAGTCATTTTGTGATGATTTGGGAGGTATATAGAGTTATTTTGTGGTGCTTATGTTGATCTATGAGTTACTCTTGTGAGTCTTGTTAGGCATTATTATGATTGAGGCTTGACACTCCCCTTGGTTGGTATGTACTATTGGATATTGTCTTGGCATTGTGTAGGTATTGTCATGGTATTTGGGTCATGTGATACCAGTTGTATATGTATCAACGTGATGATTTTGTTTGTTAGTCACATGTGTGTGTTGGATTTATGCCTATGACATAATTGTTGGAAATTATTCATTATGTGGACTACTTGTTGTCTTTCCATGGTGGAATTAGAGGTCTTGTGATGTGATACAGTCGTGAAAGTATGTAGCAAGATGTCTCATGGGTTTTTGTGTTGTGTTGAGTTTTGTGTGACATATTGAGGTTAATTACTATTGGGCACCCACGAACATAAGATGATTGAAATTCTAAATAATGAATACTAATATTTTGACATTAAGAAATATTGTAAAAAAAAATACTAATTGAGAAGTAAAATAAAATATAACTAACTACCAATCTTCACATAACATTAAAATTTAAGAAATTGCCAAAATTAGTTTGTTTCATTGTGATCACATTCTACCGATAAGATATTTTTTTATGTGTCATGATAAATATTTTTTCC
The DNA here is from genome assembly GCA_018340775.1 of Taxus wallichiana var. yunnanensis. NCBI lineage: Eukaryota > Viridiplantae > Streptophyta > Pinopsida > Cupressales > Taxaceae > Taxus > Taxus wallichiana. The sequence goes on from CM031237.1 coordinate 240,844,079, forward strand.
TACATATCCTTCAAGCTTCGGTGTTGTGTCGCATTGAGGACGATGCTCTTATAAGGGAAGGGAGATGTAATTCCCCTTCTTCTCAATCCTTAAGCCACCTTTTCAGGGCACCTATTAGATGACAGACCATGGAAATGACACATGCTAAAATATCTTTTAAGATCTCTCATTTCCTTGCATGAGAATACAAGAACTCTATTTGAGATCCTAAGGTATTAACCATGATGGAACCTAGGGTAACATTTTGAATTTAGAAACAATTTGATGGTGCCAATGAGTGTAACTTGCAATCAAAATTTAATAAACAAAATCTATGGGAACCTTGCTAACTAGAGCTCTACAAATATCTCGCCTAAAATCAGTCTCATTCAGGTTAAATCAATCCTGCACATAGAAATTAATCAAGAATGCTAAAATATCCTCATTTTTCCATTTGCAAATTGAATGATATGGATAAGTACTTATGCATGTAGCTCTTTCATTTATCTCTAAGTGAAAGGAAATTACTATCTATTTTCTTTGGTTACCATCTATAAAAATACATTGAGGATCATGGTGACACTTCATTAATTTTTTTGGCTGCTTTGGTTTTGAGGGTTTGTACTATGTGCCTTTGTAACCTATGTAGCATGTTTTCCATCTCCTAGTTTTCAATTTTCGAGTAGTTGTTACGGTGACTAATACTTTGAAATTTTCGTGTCCTGTTACTCCACATGGATATGCAAGACTTGTATCTTTCTCGGCTTCCTCCACATGAAATCAACTATTTTCCCATTTCCAAAATCCCCCTCCTTGCGCCAAAATAAGATATTTGGAACAGGCGTGGATATTCATCGTAACATAATAAAAAGGTTTTTTCTCAAATGTTGTAATTGCAAGTGCTTCATTGACATGGATGCAAAATGTGGGAGGATAAACATTGAACGTGAACTATTTGTGAGTGCCACAAAGAAATTCATTTCATGGAATCCATTGATTTTAGGGTATACGCCAAATGGTTTATTTGAAAAGGTTTTAGAAACTATTGTTTGTTGTTGTTTTGTAGTCATCTAAAAAATGAGATTGGGATCATGGTGGCGCTTAGGTCATGTTCTAAATCCTTGAACTTACGATGGTCTATACTATGTGCACTGTATCATGTGCAACACGTTTTCCAGATCCTATTTTTTTATTAGTAGTTGTGTTGACTAATACTTATAAATTGCTTTATCCTGTTGCTCCATGTATGGCTTTGAAAGAATTGTATATTTCTGGATTCCTCCATGTGAAACCCTCTGTTGGTCTATTTCCAATAACCCCTTCATTGTGAAAAAGAAGAGCTTTGGAATAGGTGTTGATATTCATCGTAGCATAATGGAAAGGGTTTTTTTGCAGATGTTGTAATTGCAAGTGCTTTGTTTGACATGGATGAAAAATGTGGGAGCATACACATGGCACGTGAACTATTTAATAGAGTGCCCCAAAGAAATTCATTTCATGGAATGCATTGATTTCAGGGTATGCACCAAATGGTTTTGTTGAAAAGGTTTTAGAAACTTCCAAACAATGCAAAATGACATGATGGCATGAAACCGATTAATGTGCACTTTTCAATGAAGTTTTTACTTGTTTTGGGGAAGAAAATGAATGAGGTGAACCAAGTTGTAGTTTTTTTCCTTCTTATTTTAGTGACTCTGAGAGAACAAAAACTAGGGATGTGGGATGCATTGATGTGTAGGAAGTTCCGAGCATTAATAATGAACCCACTCGGTGCTTCATTGGAATATGTATTTGCAAGAAACAATGACGAAAATATATGTGTATTGACATTATTGGTGACACAAAGTGGAAAATCATGGTGAGCCACAAATCTTATTACTAGAATTCTTGATTTTTATCCGGTCTCATTGAATGTGGGAATCATGAGTTTCACGAAAATAGTATAGTTTTCCTATTTTCACTTGCATTAAAATTCACTTCACCATTTCCATATTTTTCAAAATTTAAGTTTAATGATACGGAGCATAATTAAAAAAATTTCAAAATCTTTCCTTGACGTGAATGTTAAAATGAATGTGAAATCGAACGAATGCATGATAAACAAAATCTCTCTCTCTCTCTCTCTCTCTCTCTCTCTCTCTCTCTCTCTCTCTCTCTCTCTCTCTCTCTCTCTCATTGCACGTGCGCGCACACACACACAATTAGACTTCTTGTCCTACACTTAAGAAAAATGTTCAAAGATCATTTCTAGAACTTAAATGTCCTTGTACAAATAAAAATATCAATTGAGTAACCTTATCATTCATAGGGTAAATAGTACTATCACTTATTGGTGTCATAGGTTTACTCATCTTCATGGACGAGTTAGAGTTCAATGTTCACGTTGGACCTTGGTGTCCTAGTGGTCAACCATATTCTTAAGAAGATAGTTTGGGATACCTTTATCATTGAATGAACCCTTTATAAGATCCTGATGACACAAGTGGAGTTAGTGCACTAGTGTATTATGCATTAAACTCTTTTAATGATCTCTTTAGTTCCTCATAGATAAATATGTCACCTTGGATAGTAACAACTTTACACCTTTGTCCCTTACGAAGGTTTAATGGGATAAATATGTTTTCACACCTAAACTGGCCTATAGTCAGGTATAGAGCCCTGAGTGAAATTAAATTTAACTAAACCTAATGGAACCCCTTTATACGCTAAGTGTTAATGAAAGTGAGAAATTGTAGTCTTGGAATACCTCAAGTGGCATGAAGGATTTGTAAGGAAGGGATATTTGATTACTCTAATTTTGACTTGTGGTAGGGTGTAGAAACCCTCGAGTAGAAATGAATGTAATACATCAAGTGACCTATTATGATGCTAATGAACAAGGAGCTATGATGTATTGTTACCAATGATTGTAAATATTACCTTAGAAGGATTTTGAAATGCATAAAATTTTATAACTTTTTCTTTTGAACTCCCTTTGTCCCTCTTAGATAATTGTGACCCTTAGTAGCAGATTTACCATGTGTTTTCTCGTAGGGTGTAGTTTCCCCATCCATGATTGATTTTGAAGTTAATAGATCATGCAACCTCTCTTAAGGGTATTGGTGAAAGAATCATTGATGCATTTTACTAAATGATTTAAATAGTTCCTTGGAAGAAATTTGAAAAAAACATATAGTTGTTGAGTTGTCTTGTGCGAGGTCGTACTCCTTGTAGTCTTAAATCCCTAAGTGTTACGTAAGTGTTATAGGAATTAAATTTGTTCCAAAATTATGTTAATATAGGACCAAAGTAACCATGTAAGAGTAATGGAAAACAAGAGTAAATAAGATACTTGTTTAGAAATAAAGTTATGCTTGAAGTATTCATAATTGATTTAGGAATTATATTTTTATTAAAAAAGAATACGAATTGTCCTTGGAGAAATCAAGAATTTGAGCCAACACAAACTCTTTTATGACAAAATAAAATAAAATTATGACATGTAAATGTTAAATCGACTTAAACTAACTGTTGAACTATAAAAAACTGTAACATGAAAAATAGGGTACTATGATGGAAGGATGTTTATGGGAAGAGATATCTTGAATCTAAATCATCCTTTAAACTCTAATATATCTTCCTTGACCTCATGATAGTTCCCCTTGTCTAGCAAAGGTAAAATTTAAACATCGAATATACATCTTGAAAAGCAAAACCTTAACATCTTGTTAGTTCCTTTTCATAATGAGGATAAAATTTAATGTCAATTAAACATATTTTGAGAAACAAACCTTTAACGTAAGAATGAATATTAGGAGGCTCGTAGGTGTTTAAAATGAATTTAATTAACAAATGAGTTGTGGATAATTAATGGAAATTGAGAAAGGAACCAACAATGCATTCTCTTTTAAAGGCTAATGCTATACGAAAATAAAGTATTTGAAGTTTTAGAAAAAAGAAATTTTACACCCTTACTAGTTAAATTCATTGGAAACCTATAAGGTTATATAATGGAAAAATAAATGTAATAAATATGTAAACCATAAAAGACCATGTTGTGGAGTATGCCTATCATGTGTGTCTTACCCTGTAGTTGGGTCATTTCTTGGTTTACATCATTTGAGTGAGAAATTGATGTGTACCCTTTGTTATCTATTGTATGAGTGGGTCTATGTTTGTGAAAGTGTCCTATGTGATGTCGAGTTTATTTATTTGGATCCCATGTGGTGTTGTGTAGCGTGCAATTAAAGACAAAAAAATTATTCCACAAAAAAATTGTCGTTCTTTGGTGTTGAAATTGTGGGCATTACATATGGTATCAGAGTGGAGGTTCATGCTCTCAAACCTCTGGGATGGATTGGAGTAGTGATGATGTTGCATGGTGGTGGTGGAGATGGTAAGATTAATGTGATATATGTTGTTATATGACTAATGTTGTAATTATGATATTATGAACACACATGTTGTGCATGTCACTTAGTGCGTATTTGTTGTCATGTTGATGTGTTTTTGAAGAGAGTATTCACTCTCCTTTTTGTGGATGTGATGAGGATTTCACATGTGATGTGTCACCTCATGGTGTGTGAAAAGAATGTTATTGTGGATTGCGAGTGTTGGAGTGTTTTTTTCATTCTATGATATGAAGGTGTGTTGATGTGTTTTATGAAAAAAATTGGTGTATAGTGAATTGGATTGCATCATGATGTCGCCACCATGTTGTAACGAATCACTTTTGTCACCATGTTGTATTAAAATTGAATATATGTTGTAATGTTAGTCATTGTGTTCCTCATATGTATACATCATGTAATATGTGATGATTCATGTCTTGAATTAGTGGCATATGGTGATCATATGACCCTTATTGTAAAGTACTTGCACTTTGGGTGAATTATCTGAAATGTGATGTATTATAACCCATGAAGGTAATGATTTTTATTTACCCTGTATATATACCATGCGTAAGACATTATGGTTAATGTGTGAATCACCATCATGTTAGTAATGTAGTTATGTGTTATGTTGTGAACCTTACACTAACTGACCCTAAGGGAAGAAATTAGTAAAAAGTGTATGTTTGGAGAGAGGAAATGAGTACCATTGACCAATCACTCAAGTCAAGTACGAGATAGGAGGTGGAGTCTTACATAGACTGAAAATCCACCTCTGTTTGGTTTTTTTTTTTGGAAAATTATATAATGGTCACTATATATTGTGTGTTTCGTGGACACCTTAGGCTCGGTAGATGGTGACCTATACTATTCTCTCTCTCCCTATATGGTTGTCTCTGATAGCTTACTTATGTGTACCCTAACATTGGTGTATCATTGACTAGTCTCTTGAGCCGAGTATAAGATAGAGAGTGGAGTCTTACCTAGATTGAAAACCCACTTTTGTTTGTTTGGTATGCATGGTCACCATGTATATTGTGTTTCACGAACACCTTAGGCTCGGTGAATGGAAACCTATACACCCCTCTCTTTAACTATGTTGAGCCTTGTGGGAGTATGGAGGCATGATTCAGGAAGAGGTGCTTGCAAATATATTATTTGACATGTTATTTTGTGAGGTAAGGCTTGATATTTGAGTATCAATGAACTTGATGAGTACCCCATTGGTGGCGAAAATAAGGCCACATAGTGATTGTAATGTGTTATTTCTCTATATATTTTTTATTCGTAAATTGATCATTATCTCTTTTCTTATCATAACTAGTATTTTTTTATTGAAGTGTTCTTATATTTTGGGAATTTTATTTGGTTGTTGCACTAACATGCGGATTTTTACACTAACTATGGATAATTATCCATTTGTGTTTCTTAGTTTTAAATTTATTTTTCAAGTTTAATTTTTTTATATAGCCTAGCCCAAGGCTTGGGATTTTTTTTCCACTTTGCATTTGAAATGGATTGTTATGTTGGTTCTAATGTCATAATGTGTTAGAATAGGGTCATGAGATTCACCATCGAGTGGTTGGACCTATGGAACTGCTTCATTGTATGGGGGTAAGCCCCAGGGGTCATAACACCATGTAGTTTTTAAACTACAAGTTACTACACCATTTGGATGAGGATGACTGGGCTCTATGTGCCTAGGGTCATAGGATGGAATGACTTCATTAAATGGAAAAAGGATATGGGGCTCTATGGTTGAGTGACCCAATATTCTTTATGGGGCTCTATGGTTGTGTGACCCAATATTATTCATGGAGCTCTATGGTTGAGTGACCCGATATTTTTATGGGTCTCAGTATGGTTGAGTGACATAATATTATTGATGGGGATATATGGTTCGGTGACCTGATATGGAGATGGGGATCTATGCTTGAGCGTCCTGACTTGGTTTTGGAAATTTATTTATTTATCTTTGAGAGGTATATGGAGTTGTTTTGTGATGCTCACGGAGGTATTTGTAGTTCTTTTTGGTGCTTATGTTGATCTATGAGTTACTCTTGTGAGTCTTGTCTTGACACTCCCCTTGGTTGGTATGTACTATTGGATATTCTCTTGGCACTATGTAGGTACTGTCATGGTGTTTGGGTCATGTGATACTAGTTGTATATGTATCAACGTGATGATTTTGTTTTTCAATCACATGTGTTTATTAGATTTATGCCTATGACATAATTGTTGGAAATTCTTTGTTATGTAGACAACTTTTTATCTTTACTGATGTGGAATTAGAGGTCTTGTGATTTGATACGTCATTGTAAAGTATGTAGCAAGATGTCTTGTTGGTCATTTGTGTTGTGTTGAGTTTTGTGTGACATCTTGGGAAAATTACTTATTGTTATGCACCCATGAACATAATATGATTGGAATTCTAAATAATGAATACTAAGATTTTAACATTAAGAAATAGTGTAAAATAAAATACTAATTCAGAACTAAAATAAAAGATAACTAACTACTAATCTTCACATAACACTAAAATTTAAGATATTTCCAAAATTAGTTTGCTTCTTTTTGTCACGTTGTACTAGCAAGTTATTTTTGTAAACTACTTGTGCTTTGTGATATAATTTGTCTCCTATGTATCCTTCGATATTCAACGTTGTGTCGCATCAAGGACGATGCTCTTATAAGGGGAGTGACATGTAATGCCCCTTATTTTGAATCCTTTAGTCATCTTTGTTAGGGAACCTATCAATTTAGAGACCATGGAAGCGACGCATCTTAAAATTCCTTTTGATACCTGTCACTTTGTTGCATGAGAATACAAGCACTTTATTTGAGATCACGAGTTATTAACCATGATGGAATCTACGTTAACATTGTGAATTTATCAGTAATTGGATGTTGTCAGAGTGTGTAGCTTGCAATCAAAATTTAATAAACAAAATCTACGGGAGCCGTGATAGCTAGAGATCTGCCAATAGCCTCCTAAAATATGTCCCATTCTAGGTAAAATCAGTCCTACACAAAGAAATTAATCTTTAATCCTAACATCTCCTCATTTTTCCATATGTAAATCACTAGCCTAGACATGTACTTATGCTTGTAGCTATTTCATTTCTCTCTAAGTGGAAGGAAATTACTATATGTTGTTGCTTTGGTTACCATCTATAAAAATACATTGAGGATCATGGTGGTACTTCATTAATTTTTGGCTCCTTTGGCTTCGAAGGTCGTATTATGTGAATTGTAACCTATGTAGCACGTTTTCCATCTCCTAGTTTTTTTATTTTAGAGTATTTGTTGTGTTGACTAATACTTTTAAATTGTTGTGTCTGTTACTCCACACATGGCTCTACAAGACTTGTATCTTTCTGGCTTCCTCTACATGAAACAAACTATTTTACTATTTCCAACATCCCCTCCTTGCGCAAAATAAGAGCTTTGGAATAGGCATGAATATCCATCATAACATAATAGAAAGGTTTTTTTTTTCAAAATTTGTAATTGCAAGTGCTTTGGTTGACATGGATGTAAAATGTGGGAGGATACACATTGAACGTGAACTATTTGATACGAGTGCCCCAAAGAAATTTAGTTCATGGAATGCATAGATTTTAGGGTATACACCAAATGGGTTTTTGAAAAGGTTTTAAAACTTCCAAATAATGCAAAACAACATTATGACATGAAACCCATTACTATGCACTTTTCAAGTGAAGTGTTTTACTGTGTTGGGAATAGAATGAATTAGGAGAACCATGTTGCATTGTTATATCTATTCTCATTTTAGTGACTCTAAGAGAAAACAACCAGGGATGTGGTATGAATTGATGTGTGGGAAGTTCCGAGCATTATTAATGAACCTATTGTTGCTCTATTGGCATATGGATTTGCAAGAAATAATGATGAAACCATATTTTTTTGACCTTGTTGGTGACAAAGAGTGAAAAGTATGAGTGATCCAATAAATTTACCATAATTCCTAATATTGATGTGGTCTCATCGAATGCGGGAATCATGAGTTTCATGAAAAAGGTATGGTTTTACCCTTTTTTGCTTGCATTAAATTTCACTTCATCATTTCCATCTTTTCAAAATTTTATGTTAAATGATAGGTAGCATAGTTCCAACAAATGAAAAATATTTCCTTGATGTGAAATCTCAAAACATAAACAACAAAAAAATATAAAAATACAAAAAAAAAACAAAAATTCAAAAAAATAAAGAAAAAAACTCACGATAGTGAAAGTTACACACATAGAGCATCACACCCAAATGTACTAGAAAATTGAAATTCATTGCATGACCCCTAGTAAAATGGAACACCTTATTGAACCTTAACCAAGTTGTATGAAATTATTTAATGCTCTTGTAATTCATATTCTTAAACCCTCTTAGCTTATCAGTCACTTATAGTGACATGGTTATTTTAATAAAAATGATCGGTTTCAGCGTATTGTTCTCATTTAGCTGGAGAAAAATTGAAAACCAATACCTCCTACATCTATACTATCAACAAGAGGATCATAAAACACCATAATTTAAATGATACAAACTTCGAAAACTAATTTTTAAGGAGGTTTTGGGCCCACTTGGTTGTTGTACGATAAGAGTTGTTGATGCAATTACGATAATTGGCCCCAAAGTTTCCCTTGTAACTTGAGCTCTTCTACTCGTCATAATCAAATTCTATCAGACATGATGAATTCTCTATATATGGGGGAATAATTAAGAATCATCAATATTTGTGATTGAACTTGAAACAAGTGTGTTCGAGACCCAATTGTAACCACTTTTGTTGTTTTGGACAGTTTTCTCAACCTTAGCTAGAATCTCCTTTTGAGTCTCGATTGACTTCAAGCCACGCATGTGACCTCGTAATATTTTTGCAATGCTATGTATAATTTTATTTAATCTCTTATATTTTATAAATTAATGTTGAAATGTATGGTGATTTTCTCTCTCCACCCTCTTCTCTCTCTAGAAATGACTATGATACTTTGGTTGATTTGAAAATGTAAATGAATTGGGAAATGTAAATTGGTTTGAAATGAAATGAAAATGGACATGAAATGCAAATGGTTGTGACATTTTGAATGGAAAATAAAATGTCTTATAAATTTCTCTCTCATCCTTACTCTCTCTCTCTCTCTCTCTTATACCTAGACGTAAAGTGCAAAATGAATGTGAAAGCGTGAATGCATGAGAAATGAACTTTATCTTCTTCCTTATCTCTCTCTCTTCTATTTAATTGAAAATTTTAGAAATGATGAATGTGTTGATTTATGCTTGAGTTTAGAATATTTCCATACTCGGTCTAGGAGTGACACAATGTTGGTTTCGGTACTCCGAAAAGAAGGATTAGAGTGTGATATGTTGTAATTAGTGAGATGACATTAAGATATTGTATATTGATAAAATTAACGATGTTAAATGAAAGTGAATTAAAGAGAATTGCATTATCAAAAGTAGTGTGTTGAAGACTATTGTTCCTCTTGGACTCTTATATTTCAAGCATTGTACATGGAAAACTATGTTGTTTGTATCTGCCTTGTGTTAAAGCTAACCTTACAACACTAGTAGGAGTGACACATAATTAATGTAGGAACAACTATGTTAGCTAGATAAATGAGGAAGATAGTTGAATTTTGTAAATGGGTAAAATCATATCATTCACTTCATAGGTGTTAATCCCATTTGAATTTAAATATGGATCTCATGGTTTAGATGATTAAAACAATCACCTCCTAATAGTTATTGTGGTTCATAAATAAAATCATTTTTTTTGGAAGTAACTTATCATTTTAAAACCATATAAATGCAGCGAGTATTAAACCTTTTTCATACTCTCCCTCTCAATCATGTCACATCTAGGTTTACAAAACCCTAATATCTTAAGAAATACTTTAATCCTCACAATTAGACTTCTTTTCCTACACTTAAAAAAATTCTTCAAAGACCATTTCTATAACTTAAATGTCCTTCCATGAAACAACAGATCAATTGAGTAAAACCTTTCATTCATAGGGTAAATAGGAATAACACTTCTTCGTGTCATAGGTCTACTCATCTTCATGGACGAGTTAGAGTTCAATGTTCACAGTTGAACCTTTGTGTCCTAATGGTCAACCATATTATTAAGAAGATAGTTTGGGATACCTTTATCATTTAATGAACCCCTCATAAGATCCTGATGACATAAGTAGAGTTAGTGCACTAGTTTACTATGCATTACACTCTTTTTGTGATCTCTTTAGTTACTCACAGATAAATATTTCACCTTGGCTAGTAACAACTTTACACCCTTGTCCCTTACAAATATTTAATGGGATAAATATGTTTTCAAACCCTAAATTGACCTATAGTCGGGCTAAATCCATAAGTTCAATTCAAATTTAACTAAATGTAATGGAACCCTTTATACACTAAGTGTTACCAAGATTCGAAATTGTAGTATTGGAATACCTCAAGTGGGACTAAGGCTTTGCGAGGAAGGGATATTTCATTACTATAATTATTACTTGTGGTAGGGTGTAGAAATATTCAAATAGAAATGAATGTAATACATCAAGTTACCTCTTATGATGATAATGAATGAGAATATATGATGTATTGTTACCAATGATTGTAAATATTACCTTAGAAGGGTTAAACGCATAAGATTTTAAAACTTTTTATTTGGAACTCCATCTGTCCATCTTATATAATTGTGTCCCTTAGTAGTAGTTTTACCATGTGTTTTCTTGTAGGTTTAATTTCCCCCATCCATATAAAAGGAACGATAACCAGATTTTACCAAGCCAAGAACACAAATGCTAATCAAACACCATGATCTAACATTAAAGTAATTCACGTGAAATAACATTACATAAGCCTTTTAAATAAATGAGCAAATATCATATATTATTATGGAGCTCAATGCAATACAATGAGAATGGTCCTTTCTTAAATAAAGGAATAACAATCTAAGAACCACTCAGGTTGTAGATCGAAGCCATAAATCAAGGAAATAACTAGTCATCAAAGAACTAGTCAAGACCATAGATTTAGGAGAAACTAGACATCAAGGATCTATCAATACCATAGATTAAGGAAAGAACTAGTCAATACCATAGATCAAGGAAATAACTATACATAACAACTAGATAATATATCCTAATATCTAAATAAAATAAAAGAAATATCCACACACATAAGTGGGTGAGGATAAATACATAAAGGTGAATAAAGTACCTAAAGTGAACATGAGCTAAGGTAAATACCTACTCTAACACCTCCCCTCAAGTGAAGCTAGGGGCCAAAATAGATGTGGCATGTCCACGGTTCCCGAAAACTAGGCCTAATGAGGTACTCATGTGATAACTAGGAAAAAGGGACACCCCATACCCAAAGCCAAAGTAAAGAGAGTAAAAACGTGCTCCAAGGCATCCCAAGAAGCTCAAAAAAAATTTACAAAATGTGGAGAATTTTGGCGTGCACTATAAATCCACTATTCGATCACAAAAATAAAAAAAAACTAACACTTGGGCTTCACATTAATAGCTCCATATAAGGAAAGCAAATAAGTGATGTCGAAAGTGCAAAAAAAACCAAACATAATTTGATCAACTACTGCAAATAGGTGTGTCATGATCCAAGAACAATAACCAAAGAAACAAGGCAAGGACACAAAATCAAGAGTGTCATGATCTAAGAAAATCCAAGGTAACAAGGCAAGGACACAAAACCCGAAGAAGCAGGATCAACACCACACCCTCCCATATTGCTAAATGGGTGGAGGGACGCTACAAATCTATATGAGTTGTCAAAACAACTACTCAAACACTAACAAACTAACACTGGACTGCACCAGAATAGATCCCCTAAGAGATACTGTCAACATGCCAAAAGTGTTGAAAATACGTTCAAAATCTCTCAACAAACAAGATAGATACACTACACATGTTAAAGAAAAATTCTCAAAACAAGAAGCATCAAAATGCATAAGGTATAAAAAGTAGAACAAGAGACCGAATGGTGGAGGATCCATGCCTATAGAGTCCACTTAATGAATGCCTATGTCACCACCATGAGTGATCAGATATCCACCCCAAATCAACACGAATGGATGAAGAAGATGCATACATATGACTTGTTACAAAATCCATAATGGGTGCATGCGATAGAATATCGAATGTGTGTCAAAGTGATCATTCGATAAAAAATCTCAGGCTCAAGCTTAAGTGAAGATGTATAACTTGTTTGTTTCTCATTATCCTCAAAAAGAGTTGAGTGAACAAACCAATGAGCTCACAATGTGTGATCCTAATGAAGTATCCGCACATGAAAACCAATGTCATAAGGCAAGAATTCCACTTAACATGTGGAAGAGGAAAAAAATACCCCGTGAGTGTCTCATGACCGGGGGCTAAGGATTTAAGCCCTCATATGACCAAGGGTTAAGGATTTCATGACTCTACGAGTGCCATGTTGTGGAGTATGCCTATCATGTTTGTCTTAGCATAGTTGGGTCATTGTTTTCGTTTATGTCATTTGAGTGAGACATTGATGTGTGCCCTAAATTATCTATTTGATGAGTGGGTCCATGATTTTGAAAGTTTCCTATGTGATGTCGAGTTTCTTTATTTAGATCCCATTTGGTGTTGTGTAGGGTGTAATTAAAGACGTAAAAAAATTCCAAAAATTTTCTATTGTACTTTGGTGTTGAAATTCTGGGCATTACAATTTGTGTGTGGATATATTAAAATGGTGTAGACCAGGTCATGTTGTATACATACAAATTATATCTTATATACATAGTAAAAACAAGAATCATCATTGTAAGGAAAGGAAAGAAAAGATAAAGAAAAACTATTACACCAGTTCTTCTTCAGACTCCCATATCTTCCTCCAATTTGACAAAGAAGACAACATGAATACATTCTAAAAATAGTAATCATGCAAACCCTCGAGCCTCCCAAGACATTCAAACCTGCATCACACACATTAATCACATTAAATGATGAATCGGAGATCCCCTTTTTCCATAAACATGACAAATAAAGGAAATGACCAATAGAATCCTACCAAAAACAAAAAAATGAAGCATGAAACTACAATTGAACCCACATAAAAATAAATGGCACAATTTCATTGCAAAAAAATGGAAAAAATGTAAATGGATAATTGTTAATGTGGAGAAAATATTCCTTCCTTCATTAGGATAATAAATCACTTTATTTAAATAGTTTTCAAATTCACCCACTTTAATTTTTTTCACCTCATGTAATAAACCCACCTCATGTTATTAAATCCCCCACCCCATATATTAATTTCATACATGCCTTTTTGAAAATTAATTTTAAATCGTATAACTAAAATGGTATATAGTTTATTTTATGGCCTTGGATTAAGAAAATTCTAACCATCCAACATAGGGATTCTAGAGATTGCCTAATCCTATCCTATATCCTTTCTTTTCTTTTCCTTTCCATTATTTATTTTTTTTTCTTTGTATAGGTAGGTTTAAAGAAAGAATCAAGGAGGAGGAAAGCTTACTAAGGATTTTTAATTTGTGCTTCTTCGAATGGAAGAATAAAATTAATCTTTCATGCATGATATTGGTGATTATTTACTCGGATGAAATCTCACTATTATTCCCTTTTGTTATTTGTGTTGGCCATAACTAAAAATTATTTGGCTTCTTTTGTTTTGTTTTGTTTTTTTACAAAGGGTTATATATATATACAAATATAGACACACACACACACACACACACACACACACACACACACACACACACCACACGCATATATATATATATATATATATATATATATATATATATATATATAATACACACACACACAAATCGAAATGGCGTATACAAATTAGTTTGCAGCGGCGCTCATGGTCCATAATGGAGAGGTCGTATCCTATAACCTTTCGGAGGGTTATTTTAAAGAGGTGCGATGACGCACCATCATGGATCCATAAAAATAGAGACGAAAGGAGAACATGGGGGTCGGGAAGGCCTCAACCTTTCTCAACTTATATGCCCCCTCCAAATCCTTCACTATATACACTATTACATAGGAAAACTGCACTTATATATATATTATCATTTAACTTATATATATATATATATATATATATATATGTGTGTGTGTGTGTGTATACTATGTATATATATACATATATATATATATACATGTATGTATGTATATATATATATATTTATACATATATATATATCTGTATGTATATATAAACATAAATATGTATGTATGTATGTATGTATGTACGTATGTATGTATATATATGTGTGTGCATGTGTTCCATTTTCTAAATAATGAAAAAAACATGCTATTCTCTTAAATATGGTATAAATGTGTACACAAGAATAATACCTATATGGTTTACATTAAATTAAAATATTCTTTATTATATATAATAATGAATTTTTAATGAAAAAAGTAATAATAGTATCCTAATTTATTTCAAGAGCAAGGAAAGATTAAAAACACTCCTACTTGCATTCAAAACCCAAAACCATAAAATAAATTGTATTTTCAAATCCACTCTTAAGATTACACAATAACTAGTCTTAGGAGAATAAGGATGGAAGAATTAACTACATTTATAGCATATTCACTATATTCTTCCTCTCAAGTTTAACATATTGGGAGTATGGATTTTTAATAAAATGATTCCTTTAATCCAAGACCAAAACTTAGCCATTACTTCACATTTTCAAACTAAGAATTGTAACAAAAATATGGTTTATTTTCTTTGCTCAATCATAAAAGTTGAACATCATTTGGAAAAAAAAATAAATGAGAATCTTTCCTCTTAATAAACAACTAGTCATAATAAATATGAATGAAAATTTATTTGCAACTCAACATTAATCCCTTCCTTTTGAAATACAATACATTTCAAACTTTGCAATAATCATTTCGAAGAACATGAGTGCACCCTCAACTTCCATAAAACAAAGTTCTCAAACATTATTCAATAGAAAGGATAAGATATTATTACAACATGGGAAAACAAGCTTTACAATATCCCTCTACTTCCTTCTCAAGGAGAGAATCAAAGACACAACTTTGTTTTACTACAACCATACAAAATCCTTATCAAGGAAGGAAAACATTTACAAAAGATACAACATTTTTAAGAGTAAGATACAATTACATCCCAAGATGGAAGACTACAAAAAGAGTTTACAACATCTTTACAAGAACCAAATAAAATCCAAGTGGAAAATCCTCCCCAAAAATGGGGAACAACATGTCAAAATCTTCAATTTTTCTTCACCAATTTCCAAGCTAAATCTGCATGTTCTCCACTTCAAAATGGTCTTCATAGCACAAGAAGAAAGGGCTCAGTTACCTCCCAACCTATTGACATCATTATATGTCATATCCAACACATGGAGGAAATTATACCTCCCTTAAAGCCCATAAGAGAGAGGGTTCATGCCTTGGTTTGAACAAGTGAAAAGGGAAGGAAAAAAACATATAGCACTTTTTTTTGCATACACAACAACCAAAACAAACAACATGAGAGGAAAAATCCATGATTTCCCCCAAAATGGGGAAGAGTGATAATAATCCCATATGAAGCCAAGTGGTGAATCCAACCATAGGATCACAATGTAAATCTCCAAGCACCCTCCTTATCTCTCCAAATCAAAAATTCCCTACTTATCTCTCGAAACCCAATCACAAAGCCTCCTCCTTGGAAGGATTTTCAAACCATACGAGGATATGAATAAAATAATACCATCATGGCTTGCCCATCAATCCATGTGGTGAGAATGGTCTTCCTCCCTCTTCCCCAACACTCCAAAATCCATCACAAAGCATGATGGATGGAGAAAAAGACAATAACACAATTTCACAAACACACCCATAATCCAACACACAACAACACAAAATGACACCATTTTCTTTCATAAACACATTATATTTCCATAAGAAAAAATAGTAGAAGAACATGGAAGACCTACCTCAATCAAGCTATCCAAAAACTCTATGCAATCCAACACTCAAAGCTCCAAGCTCCACAAGCACTCTCCCAAAATCTCCAACACCCAAAAGCAAGAATGACCAAAAAGTCCCAACCCCTCTCCATGAGGAATATAAAAAGAATAAAAATTTACAATTCTCCCAAATGAGAGGGTGACATGTGTCACCCTTCTCATCTCCCCACAAAATATTCCAAAAACATAATCAAGAATAAAACAAATCTCATTTTGGAGGTAAACTCCCAAATTCCCCAAAATGAAAATAAATCCAACACCCTACAACTTTTAAGAAACACAAAAACCAACATCTCTTACATGAAATTGATGTGTGAGGGGTAAAATAGGAGGAAAATCCCATTTGGCCTTGAAAAGAGACCCCCTACCCATAGGTAGGGTCCAGGGGTCCTTTTCCATGAAAGGGAAGCTCCTAAAATGAAAAGAGGTCCCCAAAATTTCCACATTTAGCCCAAATTCAATATTGGGATAAATGGCACAAGGGTTGAGGTGGTGGGGCCCACCCAAGTGACACTTAGGTGGTCCCATACCTCAAACAACATACTTAATTAACATAAACATAATTAACACAAGTAGGGACCACTAGGTCCCTAAACTAGCTCATAACAAGACTAAAATAAATTACAAATACAAAATTACAATTAGGGATCACCCATGGTGCCAAAACATGAAATTAAAAAAACATATAAGGCTTCACACAATCAAACATGGCTAGGACTCGACTCAGGTCACTTGCTTATGCAAACCCAAGGTACAACTCTAAAACCCAAGTTCTCATGTGCCTTGTAATTTACACACTCAATGCAAACATTAAACATACCTACCCAATAAAATATATCAATTAAAAATATAAATAAATCATACATGGATAAATCATGCTAACTATACCAAAATAATGTTAGTATGAAATGGCTAATACTAATCATATACATCCATACTAACTCAAAATATACTAACCATCTAAGCAACACATGATGACATCCAATTATCCATTGCAATTCAAATGATAACCAAGTATACGACAAAACCATAAGTAAATTCATCACATATGAAATGAAACCAACTAAACCATAATATGTTGATATCCAAAATCATACCATGCAAGAGCTAAGATAATAATCCACAATACTAGCTTGGTGTTATGCGCCCAAATCACCACAAGTATCGTCAAAAGAACCATAATAAGAGCATATAGTATCCAAATGATGCTAAATTCCATGTCCATCATCAAATAAAAGTAATGAGTCAGCAAAAGAAATATTGTAGGAAGGTGGGAATTACATCCCCCTCTCCTAAAATTAGACATCCTCCTAGAAGTCACTCGAAGAGATAAGGATATTGATCCCTCAAAGGTGTAGCATCCTACCATGTAGTTGGTGTCCCATCATATCTATCCCATTGCACTCTAACGTGGTCCAAGTGTCACCCCCAAAGGGCCAACCTATTTTTGCTCCAAGATGAACACGGGCTCTAGTATCCACTGTCCTTCGTCCTCCACCTTGTAATGTCATCTAATCCATTACATGATAAATATCATGCACACATGTACGTAATACTAAAATATGAAACACATAATGGGCTTGTGTTATGCATGGTGGAAAATCTAATCGATATGAAACTATACCTATGGCCTAAAAGATCTCAAATGGTCCCACAAAATGAGGTGAAATCTTAGAAACCTTCCCATAACTGATTGGTCTCTTATGTGGATGAACCCTCAAGAAGAATTTTTCACCCAACTGAAAAAGATATGGTTGTCCTCTTGGTGTCTACATACTCTTGACATGCTCTCTCTTGCTCAAGATGTTTCCAAATCAATATAACCTACTGCTCTAAGTATTGAAGGTAAGTTGGCCCAAGTACAACCCTATCGTCTAGCTTTTCCTAACTCAAAGGTGCCTATGCAAGATCATCCATAAAAATCCTCATAGGAGCCATAACAGTAGAAATGTGATAATTTTTGTTGTATGCAAAATCAACCAGGTGTAGGTAATCCTCCCACTTCTAATGGTCCAATATATACATCCTCAACATGTCCTCAAGTACATGATTAACCCTCTCTTTGGGACATCTATTTCTAGGTGATATGTTGTACTAAAATTAATTTATGTACCTAGAGCATCCTCAAAGGAAGTCCAAAAGTTTGAAGTGTAGATGTTATCCCTCTCATTGATGATGGTTTTCAGATCCTAAGCAATATGAAAATATCCTCCATAAACACTTTGGAAATGGCTAGTGCATTATAGGTGACCTTCATTTGCGAAAAGTGCGTAACCTTGCTAAACTTTTCCATAGTGACCATAATGACATCATGGTGATAAGAAGACATAGGGATTCCGACAATGAAATCCATGGATACGACGTCCCATTTTCACTCCGGAATGTCATGAGGATAAAAGAGTCCTCCAAGATGAGAATGTTTGGTCTTGACCCTATGACACTCAATGAAATGAGCTACAAAATATGTTATATCCCATCAAATACTAGGCCAATAATATAACTCTCTCAAATCAGTATGAATCCTCTTCACTCTTGGATATGTTGTGTATGAGGCTCGATGAGCCTCTAAAAAATGAATCTTTGAAGATCACCTTCTTTAGGAATATAACTGCACCTTTGAAACAAAAGTATACCATCTATCGCTAACATGCACCTTGAATATCTGCCCTCCAAGGAATCTATGACTCAAACATCTTCTTATTACCCTCATAGAATTTATCTCTTAGAAGATGTTGAAGAATCCCTCGAAATTTTGACTATAGTGTCATTGATGAAATCACATGTCATCATCTACTAAGCACTTTTGTAATGGCATTCTCCTTTCCCTTGATATACTAAACATCCATGTCATACTCACATAAGAAATCCATCCAACTTCATTGATGAGTGTTAAAAGGCTATGATGATCGGTTCTAAAATGAATGGTCTACCCAAAATGAAATGATGTCAATGAACTAGAACGTGAAACACTACTTTTGCAAGATCCAAGTCATGGGTAGGATAGTTAAGCTCATAATCCTTGATCTTTACGTGAGTCAAAATTAATAAATTGATGCTCTTACATAATAAATTATCTTAGATCCTCTAATGAATCATCGAGTGTAAAATATAAAATCTTCTATTGGATCAAGAGCTGCTAAGATAGGTGCTATGGTCAATCTTTTCTTAAGAAACTAAAAATCATGTTCACACTTTTCTGACCATTTAAATTTCTTCCATTTTCACTTTGTAGATAAGTAATAAGATGCACAATCCTAGAAAATTATAGTACAAAAATATGGTAATACCCTTCTAATCCCATGAAAATCCCCACCTTTGTCACTGATGTGTGTGTTGGACAATCAAGAATGGCGTGTATCTTAGAGGGATCTACTGAGATACCCTCTCTTAAAATGATGTGACCAAAGTATTGAATCTCTAACTAAAAGAAGCTACACTTCCCTAGGATCCTAAAATGCTTTGGATCTCTCAAAACATGTAGTACCTTTCTAAAATAATGCTTTTGTTCCTCCTTAGAACAAGAATATATCACTATATCATCAAGAAAACCTAGACAAATGGTCTAAAAAGGTCTTGAAAACCCCATTCATGAGGCTCATGAAAACAACTAGGGCATTGATCAAACCAAAAGGTAAAAATATGAAGTCATAATGCCCATAATGAGTGTATAAAGTTGTTTTGTGAATATCTACAATTGCCATGTGTAATAGATGATATCCCGACTTAAGATGAATCCTCGAAAACACTCGGCTCTTCTCATCTAATAAAACAAGTCATCAATCCTTGGAATTGGATAACGGTTGTTAATTGTGACTTTATTAAGCTACCTGAAGTCAAGAAAAATCCTAAAAGAACCATCCTTATTATTCATAAAACCAATTCGCACTCCCCATTGGGACATACTATGGAAAATAAGGCCCTTCTCCAATAACTCCTCTAGCTAAATCTTGAGCTCATGAAGCTCTAGATTCACCATCTGAGAAGGTGCCCTAGAAACTTGTGTTTCTCTAGTACTAGATATATAGTGAAATACCACCTCTCTATAGGGGTGATAATTGAGGAATCTCGCATGGAAACACATATGCATACTCCTCAATACTACATGCTCATCAAGAGGTGAATGATCTGAGGTAATCTCTAATTGATAACTGATGGTAATTGTAAACCACTAACAACCCTTGTGTATACTCTAGTTGATTTTCTTATCCAAGAATATATGCAAGGAAATAAACATTTGAATCCCAGACATAGTAACTGATTTCCCAAGGTCATCATGACACTCAATTATCTTCCCTTTATAGTCTACTTTAGGTCAATGAGACTCAAGCCAATTCATTCCCGAACAACCTCATAGGATATTAATTACAAATTTTTAAGGTCCAAGGTAGTGGAGAATACTCCCAAATAAAGTATGCAACTCTCCACGTAGGTATCTCTGTGAGTTTGGCCCTAGAGGCCAACTCAACCTGCCAACTAGCATGTTGCCTAGCCATAACTAGCCCATACAAGTACACTACAGATGGTGATATAAATGAATATGATGCTCTCAGTATCAAGAAAAAATGATACAAAAATACCCCTTCCTAGTACATGTCATCTTGATAATCATCGCATGATGTTCATCCTAGAATTTATCTACCGCTGCGTAGACATGATGGGTATGTTCTACATTTGCCATTTTTTGCTCGGAGATACAATCTATCTTTCTATCAATGGTGGCGGGTTTGTGTAAGCACATACGCACATAGTGATCGGGGACCCACAAATGAAACATCCTACTATACCTCTCTAAGAAGTGGTCCTTCATGTACTCGATGCACTAAATTTGCTAGCCTAACCCTTACAAACTCTTGATTATATGCTAGTTATACCTGGTGACTACCATGCATTATATCTCTAGCCCCACCAAAACCTCCTTGAACTCTGCCTCTTTACATACTTTGTGTCTTCCTATTCCTTAGGTCTTGAATGACCATGGTGTTTTGAATGTTTTTGTACATGTGGTGAGGGTCTCGATTCTAACTGTGGATGCTTGAAACCTCCTCTAGGGGGTGGTATTACACCATGTGACCTAGGACCACTGAAATGACTTCATCTTCTCCTGTAACTTAACCCTATTTATATCCTTTTTCTCTTGGGCTCTGTTCTATTATCCTCAGCTAGGTAGGCCTTCTCTAATACCTTATCAAGTGTTAGAGGAGATAACACCTTGAGGGCCCCGACTATAACAACATTTAGTCCCCTGAATGAACCTATTAAATTTAAATTTCTCGTCCCGTAGATAATCCACATACTGCAAAAAATCCATAAATTGGCTCTCATAATGTGTAGTTGTGCCTAAAACATGTCATAGGTCATGGAACTTGTCAATCCTATTCTAAAAAAATATTCGGATATGTAGCGAGCTCTAAAGTGTTCCTCAAATAGCTCCCAAGTCACCATGTCTCTATTAAATTGGATATTTTACTCCTCATTCCTCCACCATATGTATGTTACGTCATGGAGGAGGTATATAGAAAAACCTAGCATTAACATTGTTCTCATATGAGTGCAATAAAAAGTAACTGTCGAGGTAAAAGAGCCATGACTTCACCCCAAATCTATCTGATGTGCCACTTTAAGTAGGCGGTTGTAGATGAAGGAGATCTCTAATCACACTTCATGTGTCGCGATCCTGATGTTGATGTCTAACCATCCTCTCAACTAGTGAATGTGGTCATCCCTCTTGAAATGGCCCATTAATGTTGTGGGATTAACTTTGACAAAAAGAGGCCCCTCTCTCAAGGTGAATGGAGGGTTACAAGACCTCTCCCATCATTGAGTGTCATGCTTGATGTGGCTCCGAGTGTGCGTCCTTGTCTAACAAAGTGTATCCTATTCCTAAACAACATTCTCTCTCCATGGGGAAGTTCACCCATGACCCCACTCCCCACCCCATTTACTTTGGGATGGGGGTGGGGTTAATCTCTCCCCAATGAGACTTATAACCCAATATAAATTACAACCCCAAAAATTTTCCAATATACATTGAAACTCGGAAAATTAAACCTCTCGTGATTTGGGCTATATGCAGTCGTACATTGTAATCTCACGGCCAAACTTGTTAAAATCGAGATTTAATATATATATAAATATGTATATATATATATATGTATATATATATATATATATGTATATATATATATATATGTATATATATATATGTATATATATATATATATGTATATATATATTTTTATTTATAAAAATATATATATACATACTAAATACCAATGTATTTAAATGGTATTTTTGGGTTTTTTTTATCAAGGAAATTTCCAATAGAGACATATATACATATATGTGTGTCTAAAGGTATATACATACATATACATACATACATACATACACACAGATATATACACACACACACACACACACATATGTATGTATGTATGTATGTATGTATGTATATACCTTTAGACACACATATATGTATATATGTATGTATATATTATCTTTCACATATGAAAACACATGCCATTTATCTATTGAAATAAAATAGGTAAAACCCACAAGCCCATTCGGGCAAAATCAAAGGAATTTGCTTCCCATCCTCCTCCAACAACCTACAAAAAAAAGAGATATAATGAGCCAAAAGAAAGAGAGAAAGTAGTTTTCTTAAGCATGCTTTAGGGTTAGTTGCCTCCTTTTTTCATCAAGGGTCCTAAATGAATCCATCCAAGGGATGAGATTCATCCCTACAAAAAGTAGGTGGGAGTGGGTGAGTGGAATTTGAATTTAAATTTAAATGTTTTAATTCCAAAATACATGGGTTGACTTTTAAGGGGTCACTTTATGGGGTAGGAGTATGTTATTATCCTAACCCCATGTTTTAAAGGGGACCTTGTTAAATGTTTTAACCTTGTGGATTAAACAACTTTAGTATTTAGTTTATTGGCCCCTTTACCTTTTGATTTAATGGTGGGATATTTAACTATAGTGGAATTAAATTGTTTATTAAAATAACACTTAGGGGAAATAAACCATGCTTAGTCTAATTAAGTCCATTAAAATATAATGTGAACTTTAATACCTTGTTATAATGGAGAAAATTATTTTATTAAATATAAGCAACTTAGAAACATTAATGTGACAATTATATTCTCTAAGCCTGTTTACGGGCATGTTTTCCCAAAAAAATTATTCCATAATTTTTCTAACTTGTCCTAGGTTGTTCTTGGGTTTCGTGTGGGTGGGCATTACACTTGGTATCAGAGCCATGGGTTCAAAGCTTGGACCCTTGGGCACAGGAAAATGTGAGACATGAACATTGAACCTAGTACAATATTAAACCTAGCACAATATTAAACCTAGAAAACAACTTGTCTGAAAATTGTATATTTTAGTAAACATAGAAAAACTAAAACCAAAAAAAAATAGAATGATGAACTAACTCTCACCTTGGTATGTGCAGGAGGCACGGACCAGACGAGGGGTCCTTTCACATAGATCTAGACTTGCCACCTCCGATCATCGGCCGGTAGCGGCCATTCTACCCAAATTTTACAGATGCTTCAGGACATCAATGCCACTATACGCGGAGGGTCCTTAGGAGGATGATCAACCAAACATGATAGGAGCCATCCATTGAGGCTCATGCATCTCCTCAACACAACGAGGAGCATAGGGTAGAGAACCCATGGAGTTAGCTAGAGTAGAGTCACCACAGAGGGGGCAGGGAGACATGATTTAGGGACATAGGGATAGGTCTCGAGAGCCTAGACCTAGAGATGAGCATGCAGAGAGGCCTAGGGGTTACCAGTCGACAACTACAGACCATATCAGGAGATCCTGAAGCTACGACCATCTCACTATTCTGGAGATACAGTGGATTTCAGGTAGAGGCTTGGTTAGTGAGCTTGAGTGGGTGCTTCAAGCTCTTGCCCTTGTACTAGCAACACATGAAAGCTCATGTTGCGATCCATCTTCTAAGGGATGGAGCAAGTGTCTGGTGGAGGATTGAGGAGTAGAAGCTCCATGTTGATTCAGAGATAGTTACCTAGGAGCTCTTTGAGGAGTGGTTTAGGAGTACTTATCTTATCCGAGGGTTTATTCAAGTAGGGATAGATGAGTTCCATGACCTCCATCAGACATCTATGACTATAGTTGAGTATGAGAGTTGATTTCTGGACCTACTCCAGTATGTCGACTATATACAGGATGAGAAGGTATGGATTCACAGGTTCATCGGGGCCTGAATTTGGATTTGGGTGGTGCGGTGCACATTCACTTCGCCCATAGACCTTAGCAGAGGTCATGGAGAAGGCCTATATTGTAGAGGAGACACGGGGAAAGACACAGATGGACAAAGACATATTTTGGAGCCACATCCAATAGATGATGAGGATAGAAGATCAGGGGGCTCATCCTCCTCCTCATGGTGGACAAGGTTCAGTATAATCTTCTTTCAAGCCACCATAGTAGCCACCTCTCGGCAGCAGAGAAAAAAAAACTCATCCACCATTCAGACCTACTCAGAGATTCGACGCACAAAGGGGGTGGAGTATGGGGCCTCCTCCTAGGGTCCCATTAGGACACATGGTGCACCGAGAGCTCAGAGCTCAATCTAGAGACTCATCGGTAGAGAGACTCATCAATTCCATATCTAGATCATCAGGATCCACAACACAGACCTCTAGAGTACCGATGGAGCTGCATCTCACTGGAGAGGACCAGGCAACTGTTATGGTTGTGGCATTGTTGGACATCATTAGAGAGAGTGCCCACAGAACCCTAGTAACAAGGGTAAGACACATATTTCAAGCCTACTGTTGGTGACATGGGGCGCAACCATCGATCTATGCAATGGTTGAGAACCACTAGGTTGAGCACCAGAGTACCATGATAGAGACAACAGTAGCATTGGTGGTATTCCTACCTCCATTTTGTTTGATTTTGGTTCATCTGATTCTTTTATTACACCATCCTTAGTAGAGCATTGCAAGTTGGTGGTAGTTAGGCAGGGTCTTAGTTGGGACGTTGAAATGGCTTCGGAGCCAAAATTTTCTATAGACTCCTTAGTTAAGGAGTGTGTAGTGGATTTGGGACCCTTCACCACTACCTCGGATCTTCGTATCCTTCCTTTGGGTTCTTATGGAGTCATCTTGGGCATGGACTAGTTGTCTGCACACAGAGCTAGAGTGGACTATTACCATAAGACTATATCATGTACATGATGATCTAGGAGTTGAGTCAGTGATAGCGGGGAGTTAGGAGGCCCATTTCCATTCACACCATCTCCACTATGCAGCTTAAGCGGTGTGTGTGATGAGGTTTCCAGATGTATGTTGTTATGGTTAGTGACAGATCGGAGGATGAGTCTAGTGGGCCATCCCTTGATGACCATCCCATCTTGAGAGATTTTTCTGATGTCTTTCTAGGGGAGCTATCGGGTTACCTCCCCCATGTGAGATAGATTTTCACATAGATTTGGTTCTGGAATAGATCTATCTCATGAGACCTTATCGAGATGACTACTCTCTGAGCTCGAGAGCTCAAGTTGCAGCTTGAGGGCCTTCTAGAGAAAGGCTTATCCATCCTAGTGTGTCCCCTTGGGGTGCATTGGTGATTTTTGTAAAGAAGAAGGGATCTCTGTGGTTGTGTATTGATTACCGCCAACTGAATAAAGTAATGATCAAGAATCGTTACCCCCTCCTCAACATCATTGATGATTTTATTTGATCAGATGAAGGGGCCATAGTTTTCTCCAAGATAGATCTTAAGTCGGGATATCATCAGCTAAGGATCACAGAGGAAGATATTCATAAGACCACCTTCCATATGAGATATGGCCACTACGAGTTCACTGTAGTGCCTTTTGGTTTGACAATGCCCCACAGTGTTCATGAGCTTGATGAATGGGGTGTTCAGACATTCTTGGATCACTTCATGCTCATTTTCCTTGATGACATTTTGATTTACTCACGTACATGTGAGGAGCACGAGGAGCACCTTTTCTAGGTTCTTCAATGTCTTCGTGAGCAACATCTTTATGGGAACTTGGAGAAGTGTGCATTCTTTCAGAAAGAGGTGCAATATTTGGGCCACATCATTTCTAGGGAAGGTATCATAGTCGATCCTTCCAAGATTCGAGCTATTATGGATTGGCCAACACCCACTAGTGTGACTAAGGTGCACAACTTCATGGGTTTAGCAGGATATTACAGGAGATTTGTGCAGACTTCTCTCGGGTTGTGCACCCCATCACTTCCCTTCAACGAAAAGGGAAGAATTTTGTATGGTCAGATAGATGTGAGTAGGCCTTCAGACACTTGAAGGAATGTCTCATGACATCACCTATTCTTGTAGTGCTAGATCCTCAGGGTGAGTTCTTCATTTGTACAGATGCTTCTTTGGTAGGACTTGGAGGTGTGTTGATGCAGGAGGGTAGAGTAGTTTCTTTTGAGTCTCACAAACTCAAGGATTATGAGCTCAATTCGACTCATGATCCTTGAGCTTGCAGTAGTTTTTCATGCCTTAGTTTGATGGAGACACTTCCTTCTTTTCCGAGATTTACACTTAGGACTGATCACTTGAGTCTTCACCACCTCTTCACGTAGCCCAATCTCAACGCTCGTCAGTGGCATTGGATGGAGTTGCTTTGTGAGTATGACATGGAGATAGAGCATGTGAAGGGAAGGAGAATGTGGTTATAGATGCCTTGAGTAGATAGAGACATGTGGTTATGGCCACTTCAGTGGGTACATATTTGTGGAGCAAGATATTACAGCAACTTCCTCATGATAGCTTCTACCTTGCAAATAAGAGAGAGATTGAGTCTCAGAGACCCTTGAGGGGAAGTTTGATGGATTTTCATTAGAGGAAATGGCCTTCTCTGACACAGAGGTTGGATATATGTTCCTAGAGATGGAGGCTTGAGACAAGACATTTTGACAAAGGCTCATCATGCACCTTATTCAGCCCATCCCGGGTGAAGAAGATGCACGCCACCTTGAGACAAGTTGTACCATTGGAGGGGACTTTGGAGAGACATGGCTCAGTTTGTGTCACACTATTTAGAGTGTCAGAAGGTGAAGGCCAAGCATCAACATCTAGTTAGCCTTCTCTTTCCTCATGTTATACCGAGTGGAAATGGGACACCATTTCCATGGAATTTATAGTTGGGTTACCGACATTGAGATACCACCACGACACCATCATGGTCACGGTGGATAAATTGATGAAAGTGGCTCATTTTTCTCTGTGAAGACTACCTACATAGCTAGTGCAGTGGCAACAGTATATCTTGATGAGATTGTTAGATTGCATGGGATTCCATGGAAGATCATTTGTGACCACGATCCTTTGTACACTTCCACTTTTGACTACCATGCATAGTATGCCCTCGGGATGAAGATCAATTTCAGCACAACTTATCACCCTGAGATGATGGAAAAATTGAGTGGGTGAATCAGATCTTTGGAGGACATGCTTAGGATGTATACGTTATGGATCATCAGTCGAGATGGGAGGATTATTTGTACTTGGTGGAGTTTTCCTACAATAATAGTTTTCGAGTTCGATAGGCATGGCTCCTTTTTAGGAACTTTATGGTAGAGAGTGCAGACACCTCTTAGTTGGGATAGGTTAGAGGACATAGGTTTCTCTTGGGCCATTTACTACAGACATGGAGCAGCAGGTTGTTATGATCAGGCAGAGATTACAGGAGGCACAGGATAGGTAGAAGAAGTATGTGGATCAACATAGGATAGATCATAGTTATGAGGTGGGCACGAAGGTGTTTCTTCATGTCAGACCACATAAGATCCCTATCCATTATGGAAAAGGTTCTAAGCTTTCTCCTAGATTTGTGGGTCCCTTTGAGATCTTGGAGCATATCGGTCCTTTGGCCTATCATCTAGCATTTCCACCTAGCTTGTCTCGCATCCACATGATGTGTTTCATGTTTCTGTACTTAGGAGATATATTACAGATCCTTCTCATGTGCTAGATTGGACCTCATTACAGTGCAGGATCAGGGGCAGTGATGGTGGAGCCCATCCACATTTTAGAGTGCAGGACCCTGGGCCTTCGAGGCAGAGAGATTGACCAGGTTCGAGTTCCAGTGGGACAGATATGATGAGATTGCGGCTACATGGGAGGATGCTACATTGCTACAGAGTCTAGTTTCCACCTTTTCCAGTGACTTCAAGAGGAAGTCGAGTCTAAGGGAGGGGATGTAGTGCCCACTTCCTTCGACACCTTTTTATTATTGATTTCGATACTATTGACTATACTTATGGATATTATTGTAGCTTTTTGATTTAGCATGATGTTAGATGTTAGAGATACTAGATTGTTGTTGATTTCAATTCATATATGATGATGTATGTGGATTATTAGAGACATTTTATATTGATGTTGATATGTTGTTGACATGGTTATATATATTTTGACTCACGATACTTTCATCATTTTGAGTAGACCTTAACAATTGAACTAATCTTGTGATCATATGGATATTGATGAAATGTAGAATCGAGATGTTGTTAGAAATTGTAAATGATATCATTACTTTCCTAGATGATGTTTTGATTCATATATAGATGATTGTGGAGTTATATTGTATATTTATTTTAGATGTTTTGATGCGCCACGAGGCCAAGGAGGTGTTATGTGTTTTTAGGTAAACATGTCACAACAAACATCAGGGGATTGGAGACCAACCACATTGGAATGCTAGATGAATTCAACAAGGGTCACCATGGCAACATGTATTTTGTTATGTGTGTGTGTGTTTTTGAATTGTTGTTAGGGGTCCCCATGGGGGGGGATCACCTCACCTCAATTGTGACCAAGGGGTTATGTGTTATTCTTTCATTTAGTTTCCTTTATTTAATTTTAGTATGTGATTTTATAGTGATGTATTCCCCTTTTGTTAATCACTTGATTTATGTCTAGATTAGTAAATTAATTAGTTTACTAAATTAATTAAGAATGGGTCAAAAGAATTCATTTATTAGATTAGATGGCTCTTGGATTATGTGTTGTAAGTTGAGTGCTTGTGATCTTGAGTGTTGTACACTCTACCCCTTCATGAAAATTTGAATTTGGCCTTAAGGCCAATTTTGGAGGCTTGTGGGACAAGTCAAACTTGTCCACACCCTCTTAAATTTATATACCAACCCTACCTATGGGTTGGGGGTCAAAAATAGACCCCATTATGTGTTTTGGGAAGACAAAAAGGTAAAATTTTATTGCACTTTCTTTCATGTAATTAAAGTTTGTCCTTAGGGGGTGTGGGCTTGGATTGTGTGTGTAAGTAAATTGTCATTCCTCTCACCCACCAATTTATGGTGCATTGGGGTTGAGGTTTGACTTGTGAGGTGGAGTTGAGGATGAGTGATGTGGCATCCTACATGGAGCCACCTCACCCTCCTCTCTCCCTTTTCTATTTATTCAAGTTCTTTTTCTTGTTTGGGGGTTACTTCATTTCTTTGTGCTCTTGCATTTTTGGGAGTTAGAGATTTTGGAGTGCTTTGTGGATTTTTGGAGCTTCTTGGTGATTTTTTGGGCTTGAAGAAGCTTGGTGTGGGACTCTTGGATCAAGCTCTACCATGGAAAGGTAGGAGCTATACTCTTGTAAAATATTTTCTTTTATATTGTGTATATGTGCATGTTTTTGAGTGTTTTGGTATGCTTGTTGGGTGCTTGGGTAGATTGCTTAAGTGTGGTGTAGGAGGGGACTATGGGGATCTTACATGTGGGGAGGCATAAGAGTTCATTTCATGTTTTGGAGGGAGTTGGGTTGGGTGCCCCACCTTGGACAAGAAATTGCTTGCATTTCTTACTTGGTCTATTTTATGAGGGAGCCATAAGAGATTGTAGGGAGGCATAAGAGAATGTGGGAGGCATAAGAGGTTCTTGAGGGAGGCATAAGAGTGTGTAGGGGTTTTGAGATGTTTATTGGAGGGTTTTAGGTGGGCACCCATTTCCCATTGGGAGGCATAAGTGACCTCCCCATAGATCTTGCTCCTTTGGCTTTTGCATGTTGAAGCCTTGTGTATTTTGTTGTTTTCCTTCTTGTGATTGTAGTTGTATTGTTTGTGTTTTGGTATGGTTGTAAAATCTTGTATTGTGATGTGGAAGCTTGTTTTTTGTCATGAGTTGAATCCATTTTTCATTGCAATGTGGTTGGGGCTCGGGGGCCAATGAGGAGGATGGCTTCTTCTCCTCATTGGAATTCTTGGTTGGGTGGAGAGTGTTGCCTCTCCCCCTTTTTTTTGTGATCAAATGAAGCATGGTGGAGCTCTCTTGTTGGTGATGTGAAACATGGAGCATTTTTGGTGTCCTCAAGAAATATTTCCTTGTGAAAAAACCTTATTGTTATTCCCACTTAGGGTGGAAGACTTGTAATATTGTATTTCTTTTAGCTTTCATTCTTGTAAAATTTCCCACTTTAAGTGGAAGATATTGTATTAATCTTGTGAAGAAAAGTTGTATTGATTATTGATATTAAAGTTGTATTGTATGTTGAAAAGGGAAAGAAAGATTTGTTTTTGTAAAGCTAGTTTTGTTGTAATAGAAAAAAGAAGTTTAAAGGGAAATATCTTATTCATTGTAGTTGATTTATTTCCCCACAAAAATGTGTTGCTCTTGTTCTAAATAAATTATTGGAAAGTTAGTAGTTCTCATTTTAAAACTTATTGAAAACTTTGTTATAATTGTTTGTAAGAATGGTTGGAATTTGTAGTTTGTAAAAAGGATAGAAATAGTTACTTCTTTTGTATTACATGAAACTTATAGAGTAGTGAAAAATTATAGTTGTTCATTCTCTTATAGTGGTTGAAAGAAATCTTAAACCTATTTAAGTGGATGGAAAGAACTTAAGTTTTATATTGTCTTTTTACTTCTCTAATGAAATAGGCTAAATTCTACCCTAGTATGTAATTCTCATTTAAAAATTATTGTAAATCTACTATAAAATTCTTAAGGGAAATGAAATGTATGTTTTTTTTACTTTCTATATAATGTCTACCAAATGGGCTAGAAAAGAAAGTGTTATTTATAGCTTTTATACTATATATATTACTATCTACATTTCATTTTTTTGATAGTAATGTTAAGTATTAAATATTATTATAATAATAATATTATTAATATAATATTAGGGGCTTAATAATATGATAATATATTAATATTAATATTAATATGCTATTAAATATTATATTAAATATAAAATAAAAGTATTTTATTATAAATATAATATATAGAAATAATATAAAATATGATATATATGTATATATATATATATATGTGTATATATATATATATATATATATATATATATATATATGTATATATATATATATATATATATATATACATATATATATGTAATATATATGTAATATATAAACAAAGTTTATAATGTAAAAATTTATAAAAAAAATATATAATATAATTTTGTATATATAACCTAAGGGCATTGTATATATATGTTATATAAAAAAGATGGGTGGCTGGTGGGGAGGGTCTCCACATACCCCACCCCCACCTCATTTACTATGGGATGCATATGTATGGCATATATCCCCCATTATACTTATAACCCATATATATATATATATAATATAATACTTTTAATATACATTATATATTATATATATTAATATATATACGATTTGGTACATATGTATGTATATATATGTATATATATATATATATATAACCTATATATATGTTATATAATATATATATATATATATATATATATACATATATATATATATATGCATATATATATATATATACACACACACACACATATGTAATATATATGTATATGTATTTAAAATATATATATATATATATATATATTTATATATATATATTTCAATATATATATATATATATACACACATACACATACATACACATATATATATATATATATATATATATATATATATATGTGTGTATACATGTGTGTATATATATATATATATTATATACATATATATATGTAAATATCACATGACATTTAAATCTTAACTATAAATAAAATAGGTAAAACCCACAAGCCCATTTGGGCAAATCAAAGAAATAAAATAAATAAATAAATAAATACATTTAAAACCTAATAGAGGAGGTATAAACAAATAAGAAAATAAATGAGGCATGTAAGCCTCTCCAAAATCTTGGAATGGCCTCCAATGGCTTCCCATCCTCCTCCAACAACCTGCAAAACAAAAGAGAAATAATGAGCCAAAAGAAAGAGAGAAAGTAGTTTTCTTAAGCATGCTTTAGGGTTAGTTTCCTTTTCCTCATCAAGGGTCCTAAATGAATCCATCCAAGGGATGAGATTCATCCCTACAAAAAGTAGGTGGGGAGTGGGTGAGTGGAATTTGAATTTAAATTTAAATGTTTTAATTCCAAAATACATGGGTTGACTTTTTAAGGGGTCACTTTATGGGGTAGGGGTATGTTTATTATTCTAACCCCATGTTAAAGGGGACCTTGTTAATTGTTTTAACCTTGTGGAATTAAATAACTTTAGTATTTATTTTATTGGCCCTTCTTGAGACTTAATGTTGAGATATTTAACTATAGTGGAATTAAATTGGTTATTAAAATAACACTTAAGGGAGAAATAAACCATGCTTAGTCTAATTAAGTCCATTAAAATTTAATGTGAACTTTAATACCTTGTTATAATGGAGAAAATATTTTTATTAAATATAAGAAGCTTAGAAACATTAATGTTACAATTGTATTCTCTAAGCTTGTTTGTGAGCACGTTTTCCCAAAAAAATATTCCATAATTTTCTAACCATTTCCAAGAATGAATGAGATTATATTAAATAAACTATTGATACAATTTATAAGTAGTAGGAGCATAATAGCATAAGATGCAGCTCTACATATATTTCTCCAATAAGAGCACTTTCTCCATTAAGCTCACCATCTTCATCAAGCTAAGCACACAAAAAAATTGGGGAGTAGAAAACACTCTCCACCCAACCAAATATCCAATGAGGGAGAGAATCATTCTTCCTCATTGGCCCCCAAGCCCCAACAAGGAAGCAATGAGGGTTATTTAGACAACCATGGCAACTCAAAATTGCTTCCACATACACATTAAATCAAGACAATCAATGAAATAACACAATACCAATTTTACCACAAGACAACAAATATAAAAACACAAAGGCTTCATACTAAATCCATGGAGGAGAAAGGAACATGGGGGTTCTTCTTATGCCTCCCAAGGGCTTGGGTGTCCACCTATGAGCCTCCAAAACTCCATCACAATACACACAACACTCTTATGCCTCCCTCAAGAGAGAACCACTATTTTGCCAAAAGTTAAATTTCACACAAAAGTCACGTGAGAGAGTTTCAAATAGCTACTTACAAGTGTCAATATGTTTCCACAAGGGTTTGGTAACTTTGACAGGGTCCTACAACTTTATTTTTATGTTTTCCTAAAATTTAGGCTTGAGGCTAAGAAAACACTTTCAAAAGTGCTCTTCGATGAGAAAACACATCATGGGTAAGTTTCTACGTATCCTTCTATACACAAATAATTCAAAGGAACTTACGGAATTCAGAACTGGGAGATAGTTTTCAAAAAGTGATGGGTTTTACTGGAGCCACCAAATCATAATTGGTCCAGTTTGACCTAGTCAAACTATGACCGGATGCCTACAAAATGCCTTTACTAAACTATCAAGAAGATTTTTTTCCTCAAACTGAAGGTTCCAAGAAATTATCTAGTAAAAATACTAGAGGTTTGCGAAGGTGGATAAGCATTTCGTGTTTCATAGTTCAAACAGCAAGCCAATATGAAATGCAACTTTTCAATTTTAAAAACTTCCTAAAAGTGCAACACGAGGTAACAAGGCTCCATGAGGAGCGTTGAGAATATCATAGATGATCAATCGAGGTTGATCCAAGGATTGAAGTGACTCCTCACATAACAAGGTACATGAAGGAAACTTAACATCTCCTTTCTGGAGTTACAAAGGTTATCTTGTGAGTCTTGAAAATCATGATTTATTGGTGTTGAAAAGGAAACAATCAATATATATACAGAAAATTAACCTCAAATTTTCAATAAAAGGGGTACTGTAGCAATCTAGTTTGGTTAGGAAGTTTGCTAGATCATCTCAAAATGAGGGGTTGAGTTCATGGTTGTCTACCAAGGGATATTTGGATTGTGTAAGTTATGATATGACATCTTATTGTTTTGAAACAAGTTTATCTAAAACAATGAAATGTATGATAATCCTAAGGTTTTAAAATTTTATTTCATTGTAAAAGGAAAACTAAAGTACACATATTATGAAAGATAAGGAGAGATGAAATATTCTTGGAAATTATTATTATCCATTGTGTACGAGGTGCTCCAAGCGGATTGACCTGCATTCAATAAGGCTTTAACTCCCTTTTAGCATTCATCAAACAAATCGTGTGCATTCATAAACTTGTCCATTTGAATTTGTACCCTTAACAAACATTTTTACCAAGGTATGGAAATTTACTACACTGTGAATACCACCTTTTAGTATGTTTTGATTGGTATAAACCCATTTCAAATATCTTCTCTTGCACAATGAGAAAATGTTTCCATAGATTAAAGATATTTTCCTTTGATTGGAATCTTTCAAGGTCGTTTTAGCAACCCAAATGTGAAAATTCCACCACCAAAGTGCATTCCAATCCAAATATTTGGACAGGAAGTGGGTTCTACCAAAAGAAAGAGTGAAAAGGATAATGTAAAGGCATATGTGGGATCACAAGAAGGAATCAGTTATCCAAAATTCACCCCCAAGGTAATTTTGATAACATGCATCAAATTCTTTAGTCCCAAGCAATTATATTGATTCAGGTGAAAAGTCATGTTTCTAGGGTCCCTCATATTTTCTAACTCCCTGTCTAAGTAGAAGAGAGAAAGTTCGAGAAAGGTAAGAAAAATTGCAAAAACAGCAGGCTGGCAAGAAAAAATTGTGAAAATTGGCTAAGTCTTAGTCCCCTGGGGCAGTCGGGACATGAGGACATCTTGGCGCAAACTAGCCGAAGGCTGTCGGTGATCTACGCAGCATTTGGGACAAGTGGGACAAAGGGACGCGGGGACGCTGGAAATCCGAATCGCTAAAAATGGAAAAATTGACTAATCTGTTGAAACACGCATGCAGGACATCGGGCGATTAGTACGCGGAGGATGCAAGTTGGCCGAAAAGACTTAAGGCAGCCCGGAACAGTTGGGCCGAAGGTACACGAAGTACGCGAACCAGCCGGATCGGCCAAAATGAGAACTTTCATACCGGGACAGTTGGGACAAAAGGCGCGAACCGGCCGAAGGCGAATGGAACCTAAGAATTTTTCCTAGACAACTGTCCCGAGGCAATGTTGGGACAAAGGGCACGAACCAGCCGAATCGGGTGAAACAGGGGACTTTCGTACTGGGACATCTGGGCCAAAGGGATGCGTGGACGCGAAAAGCCGAAGCGGTGAAGGCAAAGAAGAAAAGTCAACGTTTGACCCGTGAAACTTCAAACGGCCATAACTTTTGACTCCGAGCTCCGATTTTCACAAAATTGGACTTTCTGGAATGAGCACGATGGACTTTCTTATTTTTAATGAGGGTAGATATATTTAAATAAAAGAAACATATTCGGCTCCAGTCAGTTAATGCTCATTCCCGTCAAATGACAGAAAACACCTGCCAGACCCAAAATAGCTGCCCGCACTCAGAAGGCCATAACTTTTGTATTTCTCAACGAAATCACACAAAATTGGTACCGTTGGAATTGTGGCTCCGATCCCGATGCACAAAAATAAAGAAATTCTATATTTTATGAGAGATTGATCAATATTTTTAACAAAACGTGGCCGGGTTCATAACAATGTTTTATTTGGTAGCTGGGAGTGCAATTAAGAGGCATGGTCATCATTCTTTCTCTGCTGCAGCACATGGGACAGTATGGGGAGCCTTTTGCAAGTAATATACAATCATTTCACTCAATTTAATGCCTCTTACAGGTGGTTGAAGGACAGATTTTGGGATTTCCATTTTCCCTTCTCTTTTCCTTCTCTTTTTTTTATAAATTGGAGTGTTGGGCTCATTGTAAGAGAGAGTTTTTGGGTAGCAAAGCTCTGCCAAAATTGCTTTGTGAAGCCAGTGTGTTGCAGGTCCTTGTAGTGGACTCCTTGCATGGTGATGTAGGCCCTTATCTTGTAATAGATTGAATCTGCATATCATGAAGCAATAAAATACTAGTTTGTGGATGTATCTTCCCTTGCTATGTTTTCTTGCATTATTCTTGCCTTTTGATA
Organism: Taxus wallichiana var. yunnanensis; assembly: GCA_018340775.1. Taxonomy (NCBI): domain Eukaryota; kingdom Viridiplantae; phylum Streptophyta; class Pinopsida; order Cupressales; family Taxaceae; genus Taxus; species Taxus wallichiana. The sequence goes on from CM031237.1 coordinate 240,880,781, forward strand.
TTTCTATAAGAATATTGTGTCTATTTATTATGTTCTTGCAGGGATTCATTATCATTGTGTATGCTTGGAATATTGTTGTGAATGCATTTTGCTAGATTATGGTGAACTGTCATCACCTCTTCTAGTGTGCACTTTGCCTCTATATTTCACACATTTGGAGACTACTCTCACACCCTCCTTTTCTGGTGTATCACCGCTTTAGTGTAGGATTTCATTTTATGCATTCTCTCTCCCTGGTCCCTTGGAAATTTAGATTAGAACAGTTAGCTTATCCTGCATTAGAGTAGATTGTGGCAGGTAGTTTAGGAGCAAGAACCAGCTTTCTTTGGAGGTCTATCTCAAGTAGCAAGTCCCACAACTTGGAGATAGTACCCATGTTATCCAATCACACCATGAGTTCAAGTATATGCACTTGTATAAACACAGGGGTGTTGTGATTCGGTGATAACAGGAACTTTCAACGCTTTAATAAAAACACCAACTACTCGAAATAAAAAGGTAAGGATCAAAAATTAAATGGTAGCCTTATTACACCCTAAAAATGGTGTTGCTGAAGGTTACAATACATGCATGAAAGGTGCAAAACAATACAAGAATCAAAATCAAAAGCTACATAATATTCCTAAATAAAGTTCCTCCTAATCTTTAATCCTCATCTTGTCTATGTACAACATCGAGACAGAGGCAAAGTAACAAATTTTCATTCCTGACCGAGTGTAATGAAGCCATTTAAGATCCATACGAGAATCAATCAATTTGTATATCAATTCATATGAGGGGATATTCAAATTCATCCTTCAAATGGTTTTTGTTCAAAACTTTTTTGTAGATCTAGGCGATAAGTATCAATCCCTCACCTTGGGCCCCATAATAAGCCAATCCTGGTGTAGAAGGATCTTACCAAAGCACATCATCCGGGTATCATGTTTAAACCCTTTCAAGGTAGGTCAAGAACTCCCAATGAGCTTTGGCTAATTCATGTAAATAACCTAGCCTTAACATTTTTAAATCTGAACCTAAGACTAACCTAAGTCCCTTCTTTCCCTTTGATATTTTTTTATGATGGGGCTCAACATTACAAAAACAATTCCTCCATGTGTGCAGTGTAGAAATAACCAACAATGATAGAATCCAGAGGAAGGCCTTCAAAGTAGCCTAATAATTTAAGATAGAAATGTCTACCCTAATCTCCATACTTGACCATCTCTTATTGCTTCTCTCCATGCATAGATTGAATTAAACAAAAAGGGATATATTACAGGGACTCATATAGCTAGATCTATGATAGCTCAGCTCCTATAACATTTTATTTATTTAATTGTGATAGTGGATAAGTCTACACGTGGTAAAACCATCACATTCCCCGTTAAATATTTAATGCTTTCTCATGTTTCAACTTATTTAATGCCTCTGGACCCCAATAAGGTTTTTATATTTCTTTACAATAGAAAGACATGTCTAAAGGCTGGGAGGAAGCCCATTTTCTTTCCGAGAATACCTTCTACATGCCTCCACCAAACCCACTTACTTAAAAACCAAACACCTTTACTTTTGTATATATTTTAATTCTTCTACCTTGTTTTTTTTTTTAGGAATTTATTTATTTACTCATATATTTATTTTATTTGGTCAATTGAAATGTTATTTTATTAGCTAATGTATCTTATTTTTAAAAAAATCATTAATCTATTATTATTATTATTATTATTATATGAATGATAAATACTACTCATTTTTCATAAAATTTGACACATCATTCCACAGAAAAAAATCTCAACCTCACCCAATGGTGCAATGATTGAGGTATTACATTCCACTCCCTTATAAAATCATCCTTCTCATTTGGCACAAAGAGAAGGTTAGAAGAGGGTACTCATAAGCAAGGAGTAAAATGATTAATGACACATGCCACAACGAGAAAGATACTTATTGTAAAAAGCATGTGCACATGGTATAGGAGAGGTTTGATAATTCCTTAATGTTCTATGAAGATTGGAATTTTCATTTTATATTATTCCCTAGTTAATATTTTCCCTTAATAATATTTACTAATCTCAAGCTCTTAATATTCATTGTTTAGAATCTCAATTGACTTATGTTCTTTGGGGACAAACATGACTGATATCATTAATCTGCACAAGGCCCAAACACAACACCAATGCTCTACAAAACATATAACTACATACCTACACAAATGTATCACATCAAAGGAACTCAACTAAACCATGGAGAGGAACATAAATGGTCCACATAACATATTAGTTATCACACACATATTCTCGACACAATAAGTACTTATAACATAATCTTATTATAACAATATGGAATTCCCAATTTGTGTACAAATAATGGTTTGACACAACTCAAACCACAACTATAGTTATATAGGGTTGAGATGGAAACAACATCACAAAACATGAACTCGACTCACAAGAGTACACATAGATCATAATGCCAACTCCACAAACCTCTCATAACATCACAAAAATTCCATATACCTCTCAAAGTATTACAAAATAATTCCATTTACCTCCCAAAGCATCACATGAAAAGTCCATATACCTCTCAAAGTATCACAAAAAACTCCATATACCTCCCAAAGCATCATAAAATAGCTCCATATACCTCTAAGAAATAAAATAAACATAAATTTTCCTTTTCGCTCTAAAAGAGGCCGGACACCCTATGGCCCTATGAACATAAGGTCCTAAAACCTCTAACCCAAGTGACATAATAATGTGTCCTTTACAACCCACTACATATTTTTAACTCCTTAGGGATTACCCCCATATAACAAAGTGGGTCCATAGGTTCCAACACTCCATGGTAAATCCCATGACCCTATTCCACACATTATGACATTAAAACCAACATAAAATCTATTTTGAAAACCAAGTGATAAAAATTACAAGCCTTGGGCTATGCTATAAAACCTTTAAACATGAAAATAAAATTTAAAGCTAAGTAAAAAATGGCCAAACAACCATATTTAGTGAAAAATCACATGTTAGTGTAATAACTAAATAAAATTCCTAAAAAAATATTAGAACACATCAATAAGGAAAAGCTGTTGGTTCTAACAAGTGAAAAAAATGTTCAATTTATAAATAAAATATGTACACATAAACAACACATCAAAATAATTATGTGGACTTTTATGACCACCAAAGGGGTACTCAAGGAATTTCTTGCACTTGAACATCGAGCCTCATCTCATAAAATAAAATATCAAATAATACAATTGTCATCATATCTATCTGAATCATCCCTCCACCACTTCCACAAGGTTCAACATAGTCAGTAACTACACTTAGGTTGAATCCATATGATAACCATATAGGGAGAGAGAAAGGAGTACATCTCACCATCTACTGAGCCTAAGGTTTTGCTAAACAAAATATCTATGACATCCATTGAGAAAATTCCATACATACCAAACGAACAAAATTGGGTTTTCATCCTATATAAGATTCCACTTCCTATCTCGTACTTAGCTTGAGTGACTAGTATACGGTACACATTTCCTCACTCCAAACATATACCTTTTACCGATTTCCCTTAGGGTCAGTTAGTGTAAGGTTCACAACATAACACATAACTACATCACTAACACAATGGTGGTTCATACACATTAACCATAACATCTACGCATGGTATCTATATAGGGTAAATCACAATCATTACATTCATAGGTTACAATAAATCACATTACCACATACGACACCTAAAGTGCAAGCACTATACAATAGGGATCACATGTTCACCATATGCCCCAAAATCACGACATGAACCATCACATATTACATGAATTATATGTATGAGGAACACAATGTCTAACATTACAACATATAGTCAATTACAATTACAACATGGTAACACAAATGATTCATCACAACACGGTGATGACATCACGATATAATCTAATTCACTTTACACCAATTTTTTCATGCAATACATCAATACACCTTCATATCACATAATGCCAAAATGCTCCAACACTCTGTAATCCACAATAAAAATATTTTCACACACAACAAGGTAGTACATCACATAAGAATTCCTCATTGAATCCATGAAAAGAGAGAATACTTTCATCACTAAAACATTAACATGACAACATTTATGCACTAAGTGACATGCACAACATGTGCATTCATAATATCACAATTACAACATTGTTAACATAACAACATATATCACATTAGTCTTCCAATATCCACCACCACCATGCAAAATCATCACAACTCCAATCCATCCCAGAGGTTCAAGAGTATGAACCTCCTCTCTCGATACTGAAGTGTAACTCCCATATTTTACAGACATAAAAACAACACTAAAAATATTGAAATAATTTTTTTACTGATATTGTAATACACATGACATGACAAGAGATCACTTATGTAGTTCCCACTCCTCTTTGACACTTATTATATTTTTATTTTGATTATTGTTGACTATAGACATGGATATGATTGTATCATTTTGTTTAGCATGATGTTAGATGATAGAGATATTCTGATTATTGATGGATTGTGATTCATAGTATGATTTGTGTAGATTCTTAGAGGCATAAAGAGACATTTTTATATTGATGATGATGATGTGTTGTTATCATATATATTACTGACATTTGGAATTCTCATCATGTTGACTAGGATTTAGCATTTGAATTAATCTCATGATCTTGTTAATATTGATAAAAAGATAGAATTGAGATGTTGTGAAATTTTAGACAAATGATAACATTGTTTAGTTGAGATGATGATTTAGCTATATGAGGATGGTTATTGATTTATGTGCGTATATTTTATCTTTGATTTTTTTGATGCGGCCACGAGGCCGAAGGAGGTATTGTGTGATTTTGCAGGTAATTATATCACAACAATCAAAAGGGGATTGAGACCAACCACAACGGAATACTAGATGGATACAACAAAGGTCACCATGGAAACTTGTGTAATGTTTATTTTTTTTGTTTTATTTTGTTAGGGGGTCCCCATGGGGTGGATGACCTCCAATTGTGACCATGGGCTATGTGGTAGCTTCTTTCCCTTTTATTTATTTATTGTAGAGTATGTGATTTATTTTGTGATGTAATTTATTTAATCATTGTTGATTAATGTGCCTTTATTAAGTAATTTAATCATGTTATTAAGTTATATGGGGATGTGACAAAAGGGGCCATTTATTAGAGTAGTTGGTCTTTTGGATTTTGTGATTTAGTTGAGTGTATGTGACTTTGAGTGTTATGCACTCTACCTTACTTGGGAAATTCAGATTTGGGCTTAAGGGCCCATTTTTAGGCTTATGGGACAAGTTAAGCTTGTACCACACCTCTAAATTTCATATACCAACCATACATATGGATTGGGGGATAAATAATAGAACCCATTATGTGTTTTGTAAGACAATAAGTTACATTTACTACACTTTTATTACATGGGTTTTAAATTATGTCCTTAGGGGGTATGGGTTTAGATTGTGTGTGTAAGAGGCTTGTCATTCCTCTCAACCACCAATTTATTGTACATTGGGGTTGAGGTTTGAATTGTGATGTGGAGTTGAGGATAAGTGATGTGGCATCCTACATGGAGCCACCTCACCCTCCTCTCCCCTTTTTCTATATATGCAAGTTTATTTGTTTGTTTGGGGTTACTTCATTTCATTTGTGCTCTTGTATTTTGGATTTGGAGAGTTTTGAGTGCTTGTTAAATTTTGGAGCTTGTTGGAGATTGATTTGAAGGATCTTGGAGTGTGACTCTTTGATCAAGTTCTACCATGGAAAGGTAGGAACTACACCCTTGTTTTAATTGTTTTCTTTTATATGTGTATATTTGTGTGCAAATGAATGGTTTGTATGCTTGTTGGGATCTTGGGTAGAATGCCTAAGTATGGTGTAGGATAAGGATATGGGGATCTTATATGAAGGAGGCATAAGATTTTATTTCATGTTTTGGGAGGGAGTTGGGTTGGGTGCCCCACCTTTGATAAGAATATGCTTCATTTTTACTTGGTTCTTTTGAGGGAGACATAAGAGATTGTAGGGAGGCATAAGAAGAATGTGGGAGGTATAAGATTATGTTAAGGGGGCATAAGATCTTGTGTAGGGTTTGAGATGTGTTTTGGAGAGTTTTAAGGTGGGCTCCAATCCCATTGGGAGGCATAAGTGATCTCCCCATAGATCCTTGCTCCATTGGATTTACATTTTCAAGCCTTGTGTATTTTATTAGTTTCCTTCTTGTGATTGTATCTTGTGTTGAATGTGTTTTGAAATAGTTGTGAAATTTTTTATTGTGATGTGGAAGCTTTGTGATAGTTTCCATGAGTTGGATCCATCCTTTATTACATTTTTTTGGGGCTCGGGGGCCAATGAGGAGGATAGCTTCTTCTCTTCATTGGATTATTGGTTGGGTGGAGAGTGTTTCCTCTCCCCATTTTTTGTTTTGATTAAAGTGAAGAAATTGTGGAGCTCTTGTTGAAGATTTGGGACTTGGAGCATTTTTGAAATCAAAAGATATCCTTCATTAGAGAACTTTTCTTGTAATTCCCACTTAAGGTGGAAGACTAGTAGACTTGTATTTAAAAGAAAAGTTGTATTGTCTATTTCATTTATTAAGTTGGAATATATTATTGGAAATAAATCTCTTTGTATTGTAAGGAATGAGATATGCTTAAATAAAAAGAAAGTTCATTATATTTTTTGAATTTGCATTATTGAAGTATGAAGGAAAAACTTGAAAGTTTTAAACCATTGAGAATGTATCCTTAGTAAATCTTAAATGTATAATATTTGTGTTATCCTTGAGTAAATGGTTGTAGTTGAAATGGAAAGATGCACTAAATTATAATGAGTTACCTTGTTAAATGATAAAATTGCATTTTTTGTGGAAAGGAAAACAATAATACTAGAAATAGATTAAGCTTCATTCCTACTTTTGAACTTGAAAGAAATTTTGTTGGAAGAAAATAAAAATGATCTTGTAGTTGTTTTCTTGTTACTATAGAAATAGAAAATCTTTAAATTTAGTAATTTTAAGCATGGAATGAATAAATGGTGTAACCTTTCAACTGGATACTTTAGGCACATAAATTTAAGCTAAGGATAAACTTTAAAACACTCTAGTAAAATTTATTTTTGGAAAAATTGTGGAATTGATGGTTATGTTTTTAAGAAGAGGACCACCACCTTGTGCAGAGTGCCGGTCTTTGAACCACTGACTTGATCAGAGAGCGAGCTCTTTGAACCACCTCCAAAACAAGGTGGTGGTTTGTGAATCATCACCCAAGTAGGGTGGTAGTCACAGGACCACTGGCCTGCCTTGGGCAAAGGTTTCATCACTATTTGCGGAAAATTAAAAATCCATGAATGAGAAATTTTAAACTTGTTTTATTAAAAATTTAACCTACGAAATATGAAGAGGAAATCACTAGCAAGCCATAAGGGCATAAATTTATTGTTCTAAACATGTAAATATTTAAATGGGAATTTAAATGTACTCAATCTCATAGATTAAAATGGAAGTAGGGTTTTCCCAAGTAGAAAACTCTAAAATGGAATTAACTAAATCACAACTCCAAGATTAGAGTGGAAACCTCTACAATCTTCAAATGGAAGACATTACACTAATAAATCCATAATATAAACTAAACTAAGCTTGATTCTAGTGAATTCCTTCATGGCTTCTTTCCTCCTTTCTTCTATGGCTTCCACTCCTCCAACCTACAAAATTAAAGAAAGAAAAGAGACCAAATGAGGAGGCTAGGGCAAGAAAAAAATGATTTAATAAAATCCCATAAGGATGGTTAGGGTTAGGTTGGAATTATTTGATCTAGTGGCCACAATTGATTTGATCCAAGGGTTAAGAATCAACCCTACAATTGTTAGGTGAGAATATTCATATTATGGTTGTAATTTTTAAATAAATCAAATGTATGTGAAAATGGATGAATGGGGCCACTTAGTGCCCTAGTGTGTTAAGTTAATTATTTAGTTCTCCTAGTATGTTTTAGTAATTATTTAAATGGACATTAAGGCTAATAATTTAAGGGAACTAAGGTAACTAAGGATAAGGGTTTAATAAATATGGGTTGGAATGTAATTCAAGATGGGGAAAAACATTTAACCAAGTAAAATAATTTATGGCACCTTCCTAGCAGATTGTAATTTAAAATTGACATTAGAAATGGATTAAGAATATATAATTATTAATCTAGAATATTTATCCTTTATTAGTAATTGTTGGTAGAAATTAATTAAATGTTTTATAAGGTTTGAAACCCTTGCAACCTTTTAAAAACATTTTATTTCAACGCAACTTTCTAGATAATTATTTAAGGATTAATGTGGTTTTAGAACATTGAATTTGTTGGTGTTACAAATGGAGTCTCAATATAAAATATGTTTGCACACCATACATTTTGGCCTAACATAGATAACATGAAATCAATTATGGATGCACAAAAATGCCACTCTTCTATTTTTTTCCAAATGAGTTACACCATCTTTTAATTATTCACAACATAATGATTGCTCTAATAGAATAAACTTGTAGATAGGGTCTTCCCACATTTATTTTCAAATTTCCCTATTTTGTAATTTTAACTTAAAATCTATTGACCAATAATAATAATGATAAATCCATTCCTTTTCCTTTTGCTAGATTTCCCTTTCCATCTATTTAACATTTCACTTATCTCCTCATTTAATAAGAATCATCAAAATTATTTCCTCAATTGCTATCATTCTTAATTCATTTTTTTGTTAGTGTTTTATTTACACACAAGGTGCGATTAGATAGTAGTAGGTTTATCTAACATGGGTAAAGTCCATCTTGATCTTATATCAGACTCATTACATAAAGTAGTCAACATAAATCTAATGGGTAGAAGATTATAACTACAATGATAGTGAGGAATTGTAGGGTTATATGTTTCCGCGAAAACTCAACTAGTTTATTTTCATTTATAAAATGATAATTGTTTATTACAAAAATTAAGTAATATATAGAAATTATGTATAGTTTTTTTATCCATAAACAAGTGTTTAATCACATTACTAATATCGTGATCATTTTTCTAAATGGAAAAATATCATATAGATACTTTCTAAATAAAGTCCTTTTTAATTTCCTATAGAACCATGAATTCTTATAGGGATTTCAAGATGCTAAACATGGTGAAGACATACCCATATTTTTTGCTTACACATTAAAACAATCATTTTACATCCACTTAATGAGGTTTTATTAACAACTAAATAGGTTCAAATAAGACCATAAATTTGTAATGTATGTTCAAAAACATTATGAGAATTCTAATATGGGCATTTCACCTCATGAGGCCACTAATCCACATGGGTTTATCCATCCAAATCATGATCAAAGTATCAGGGCATTCATGTGTCCACCATAGGGGACAAGTCAGATCTAGATGGACATGTCCATTTGATCTAGGAAGGTTAAGGTTTGCATTAGACCCTTTTGCAAGGCATCAATTTTGGGATTTTCTCACCACAGGATGGGTTAAACAAGATATAATCTAAGTCAATCTAAATTCCACCTTTTTTTTCAAGGAATCTACACATGGTTTTTAGCAACATTTTCACTCAAATAATCATAACTTAACATGTTGTGAAGTTTCACCTTAACCCTTAATATTTCACCATTAAATCTAGGTACCATAAGATTGAATTTAAAGTTAATGAAAATGACTTATCCCATCTCTTAAACTGAATTCTAAATGACTAAATAAGATATTTGCCATTGAATATGTACTAACATCCCATGAAGAGAACACAATCTCCCATCTCAACATCACCCTAGTGATAACAATCAGGATGTCTTAACCACACACTCTAGATAATGTTTGACCATATTGAATTCTTTAATTGATGTCTTTCATGACATTAGGATGTCTTCAAATGGGATAGTTATGATGACAAAATGTAACTTAATTGATTATTTAAGTCAAGATAGAATGTATTTTAAGTGTAAAGATTAAATTAATTCTAAGGTCTTTAGTTTCTCTATGCATTGAAAGACTTAAAAATTGACACTTCGAAGGGACTAAATCATGAATTTTAATTGCGACTGATCTAAATTTTAGTATTAGATTTCTTTATTAATTTTGGTTTTAGTAAGAAAAAAAACCCAACAAATTTAATCATTAGAGACATATATAATTGCTCTATAAACTATTAAATTCAATTTCATTTAAACACATTTATCAAAATTTTAGAAGTAATACTTGGGATTTTTAATGAAATCAAATAACACCCATCCGTTTAGATGATAATTTCCCTTAAGAAGAACTAGCATCTTATTGCATTTTTATCCAAACTTTATTAATAAACCTTTCCATACTAAGAATCATTTTGGGCCCTCCTTCACGCCAAGATCTCTTAACATATATATCCAACACTCTTTTTCCACCATATGCAAATCAATCCCTAAGAACACCTATAGCAATATGTAGTATTTACTAAAAGTAGGCGTCAAATCTATGTTTTATAAGTGGGAGGGAGGAAAGATTTGAATTTGAATAAGTCTTTACTATAACATAGCACCCACATAAACATTTATTCCATTAACTACATGAATTACAATAATATAGAAGTGAATCACAACCACATCCTACATGCCACCACCTCCCGTACATCCAAGATCTCAAACCATGTGAGCATGAAATCTACATAAATCAATGCTCGTTATTCCCCACTAGATCTAATAAAGTTAATCTCTTGTTTCCTTTACATAATAATAATAATTTTCATTTGAAATCCATTAGAGAATCACATTTATTTCATTTCACATCATTTCTTAACACAGAGTCCAGTAAACCCACAAAAATTGATCAGTCTAAAAATCCACATTAAACCTTAAATAATAGTGTCTCATAGATGATCTTAGACTTTTCAACGGCTACTGTCATGTTTGTGGGTGTATTTCCATCATGTCTAGAAAAATACTCTTTGATGGTCCCACGGATGTTACACACATTCAAGCACAAGAGAAGCCTTTATCATTCTAGCCTTCATAAACTTTCCACTATGATGAGTACCCCTATAGCTTCTAGCTTTTAAAATACATCTCCCAAAGCTGCAAGGGCAAAGTTGTATCCATATCTAGAATTAAAGTTGTGAGGTTTTCTTGTTATACATTATATTTCCAAGTGTTCCATCTAAATTGTGAAACTATTTGAAATTTTTATTCAAATTGTAACACCCACAAAATTTGGACGTTCTAAAACACATTAAGTCCTTAAATAATTATCTAGAAGTTATAGATTTTTTTTTTTTCAGAAATCGTTGCAAGGGTGAAAACCCTATAATACGTTTAATTAACTCCTACCAAATCAATTTTCTACATTACACTAGGATGGATCAGGTCTAGATTAATAATTAAATATTCTTAGTCCATTTCTAAAGTCAATTTAATTACCATCCACTAGAAAATGTCCATTAATTCTTTTCTTACTTAAATAGTTTTCCCCTCTTAAAATAACATTTAATCCCACATTTATTAAACCCTTATCCTTAGTTACCTTAGTTCCCTTAAATTATTAGCTTAAATTTTCCATTAAATTATTTACTAAAAACATACTAGGAGAGTTACATAACTAACTTAACATACTAGGGTACTAAGTGGCCCCATTCACCCATTTTCACATACACTTAAATTATTTAAAATACCATAATGTATATTCTCACCTAAAAAATTGTAGGGTTTATTTTAACCCTTGGATCAAATCAATTGTGGCCACTAGATCCTAGAGTTCCAACCTAACCCTAACCATCCTTAAGAAATTTTGTTAAACCTTTTTCCTTTAGCCTCCTCATTTGGTCTCTTTTCTTTTCTTTGATTTGCAGGTTGGAGGAGTGGAAGACATGAAAGCGAGGAAAGGCCATGGAGAGATTCATTTGGATCTAAGCTTATTTAGTTTAGTTTATGGATTTATTAAAGCAATGTCTTCTATTTGTTGATTGTAGAGATTCTACCCTAAATCTAGAGTAGTTATTTAGTTATTTCCATTCTTGGGTTCTTTATTTGGGAAAACCCCACTTCCATTTAATCTATGAGATTTAATACATTTAAATTCCATTCAAGGATTTACATGCTTAAAACAATGAGTTTATTCCCTTATGGTTTGTTGGTGGTTTCCTTTTTACATTTTATAGGCTCATATTTTAATTAAATCAAGTTCAAATTTACACAATCATGGATTTTACGTTTCCGCTCAGAAAGTGATGAAACCGCCCCCGAAGCGTTGATGGTCTTGGGACCTCCACCCTACCTAGGTGACGATTTGTAAACCACCTCCTTTGTTGGGTGGTGGTTTAGAGACCCCTCTGATCAGCCGGTGGTCCGAGACCACCGCTCTACATAGGGTGGCGGTCTTGTTCTTCCAAAACAAAACCATCATTTCATCAATTTTAAAAAATAAATTTTACTAGGGTGGTTTATAGTTTAACCTTAGCTTAAATTTATATGCCTAAAGTCACTATTTGAAAGGTTAACACCATTTATTCATTCCATTACTTAAATCACTAAATACATAAATTTTCTATTTCAATAGTATATAAGAAAACAACTACAAGAATACTTTTCCAATAAAATTGATTTTCAAGTTCAAATGAAGGAATGAAATTCAATCTATTTCTAAGTATTATTGCTTTCTTTTCCACAACAAAAATGTAACCCTTAAACAATTTAATTTACTATAACTTAGTGCATTCTTCCATTACAACCACAACCATTTATTCAAGAAAACACAAGCAACTATATTACATTTCAGATTTGCTAAGAATACATTCTAAATGATTTACAATTTCCAAGTTCTTCCTTCATTCTTACAATAATGCAAACTTCTACAAGAAAAAATGAAATTTCTTTTTTTTTTGAGCATAACTCATTTTATTACAATGCAAAAAGCTTTATTTCCAACAATACATTACAACTTGATAAATAAAATATAAAATACAACTTTTCTTTAAAATACAAATTTCTAGCATTCCACCTTAAGTGGGAATTACATAAGAAAAGTTTCTACAATGAAGGATTTCTTTTGGCTTCAACAAATGCTCCAAGTCCCAAATCTTCAACAAGAGCTCCACCATTTTCTTCACTTCAATCACAACAACAAAATGGGGAAGTAGGAAACACTCTCCACCCAACCAATAATCCAATTAGGAGAAGAAGTTATCCTCCTCATTGGCCCTCAAGCCCCAAAAAGTGCAATAAGAAATGGAGACAACCATGACAACTACACAATGTTTCCACATCACAATACACTTTTCACAATCATTTAAACACACATTCAATCACAAAGATAACAATCATAAGAATGAAACTTTGAAAATACATAAGGATTGAAAATTCAAAGCCAATGGAGAAAGGAACTATGGGGAGATCACTTATGCCTCCCAATGGGATGAGGTGCCCACCTTAAAACCATTCAAAACACAAATCAAAACCCCTACACAACTCTTATGCCTCCCTCAAGATCCTCTTATGCCTCCCATACAATCTCTTATGTTTCTCCCTCAAAAGAACCAAGTAAGAAAGCAAGAATGTTTTTCTTATCAAAGGTGGGAAACCCAACCCAACTCCCTCCCAAACATGAAACAAAACTCTTATTTCTCCCTACAATAGAAAATCCCCATAGCCTTCTCCTACACCATACTTATAGGCATTCTACCCATGATCCCAACAAACACACAAACCATTCACTTGCATGCAATACACACACATATAAAAGAAAAAAAAGTAAGAAAAACAAGGGTGTAGTTCCTACCTTTCCATAGTAATAACTTGCTCAAAGAATCACACTCCAAGATCCTTCAAGCTCAATCCAACTCCAACAAGCTCCAAGACTTTAACAAGCACTCCAAAACTCTCTAACTCCAAAAGACAAGTGCAAAATAAAATGAAGTAACCCCAAACAAACAAATAAACTTTCATATATAGAAAAAGAGAGAGGAAAGTGAGGTGGCTCCATGTAGGATGCCACATCACTTATCCTCAACTCCACATCACAAGTCAAACCTCAACCCCAAGGCACAATAAATTGGTGGTTGAGGGAATGACAACCCTCTTACACACACAAACTCATATCCACACCCCAAAAGGACATAATTTAAAACCCTTGTAAGAAAAGTTCAATAAATATCACCTTTTACCTTACAATTCACCTAATGGGATCTATTTTATACCCTCCCAACCCATATGTATAGTTGGTAGATGAAATTAAGAGGTGTGGGACAAGCTTAACTTGTCCCACAAGCCTCCAAAAATTTCCCTTAAGCCCAAATCCGAATTTCCCAAGTAAGGTAGGGTGGAAAACACTCAACACTCAAACTCAATATAAATCACAAGATCTAAAAGGACCAACAACTCTAATAAATGACCCATTTTGTTACATCCCTAGATAACTTAATACACATGATTAAACCACTTAATTAAGGCACATTAATCAACAATGGTTAAATGAATTACATCACAAAATAAATCACATACTCCACCATAAATAAAATAAAATGGAAATAATTACACACAAATCCCATGGCCACCTTTGAGGTCATCCCCCATGGGGACCCCTAACAAACTAATAACAAAACATCAAACATTACACAAGTTGCCATGGTGATCATCATTGTATCATCTAATATTCTATTTTGGTTGATATCCTAACCCCTTTTGTTTGTTTGATATAATTACCTCGCTAAATCACACAATACCTCCTTCACCTCGTGGCCACATCAAATACATCAAAGATAAAATATACACAAATTCCTCAATAAACATCCTCATATAACTAAATCATCATCTAAACTAAACAATGCTATCATTTGTTTATATATTTCAACAACATCTCAATTCTACCATTTCATCGATATCAGCGAGATCACGGATTAGTTCAAATGATAAATCATAGTCAACATGATGATCATTCCGAATGTCGATAAATATATATGCTAACAACACATCATCATCATCAATATAAAATGTCTCTTATGTCTCTAACAATCCACACAAATCATACTATGAATCACAATCCATCAATAGTCGAATATCGGCATCATCTAACATCATGCTAAACCAAAATTATATGTTAATATCCACATCTATAGTCAACGATGAATCGAAATCAAAATAAAATAAGTTTCAAAGAGCATTGGGAACTACAAGAGAGAAAGAGATAGGGAGAGAGAGAGAGAGAACCACTATTTTGCCAAAAGTTCAATTTCACAAGTCACATGATAGAGTTTCAAACAGTTAGTTACAAGTGTCAACAAATTTCCATGGGGGTTTGGTAACCCAAACGGGTCGTCTAAACTTTCTTTTTACATTTTCTTCTAGTTGCAAAAACGTTCAATTTAGGCTCGGAGGCTAAGAAACCACTTTCAAATATTGTCTTCCAATGAGAAAAAACACCACGGGTAAGTTTCTACGTGTCCTCCTATACACATAATTCACAAGAACCCTGATAGAATTCATAACGGAAAACGGTTTTCAAATGATGATGGGATTTCTTAAGGGACTTGTCGTAATTTGCCTAGTTTAAACTAGTCAAGATGCGACATGAGGCCTAAAAATACCTTGTCAAACTATAAAGAAGAGTGTTTTCTACCAAACTGAAGGTTCCAACCAATTATCTAGTAAGAATACTAGAGGTTTCTCGAAGGCGGATAAACATTTCATTGTTCAGGGTTCAAATGGTGAGCCAATACGAAACCCAACTTTTCAATTTTAACAACTTCCTAAAAGTGCAACACGAGGTAACAGGGCTCTTAGAGGAGTGTCGAAAATATCATAGATGATCAATCGAGGTCGATCCAAGGATTGAAGTGACTCCTCACATAACAAGGTACATGAAGGAAACTTAACATCTCCTTTCCGAATTACGAAGGTTGTTTTGCGAGTCTCTAAAAATCGTAATTTATTGGTTTTAACAAGGAAATAGTCAATATATATATAGGGAACTCAACCTCAACTATTCAATAAAAAGGGGTACTATAGAAATCTAGTTTGGTTATGATGTTTGATCGATCATCTCAAAATTAAAAGTTGAGCTCATGGTTGTACCAAGCGATATTTGGATTGCGTAAGTTCTGAGATGACCTCTTATTGTTTTGAAACAAGTTTATCTAAAACAATCAAATGTATGATAATCTTAAGGTTTTAAAATTTTATTTTGTTGCAAAAGAAAAACTGAAGTATGAGGATAATGAAAGATAAGGAGATATGAACCGTGCCTAGAAAATATTAGCATCCATCATGTACGAGGTTCTCTAAGCCGGGTTCACCAACTTTTCAAAAGGCTTCAACTCTGTTTTAGCATTGCATCGAATAGTTTGTATGCATTCAAAACTCCTCCATTTGAATTTATCCCCTTAACAAACATTTCTGCTAAGGTATGGTCCATTACTACACTGTGAATCCCACCTTCCGTTATGTTTTGATCGGTATAAACCCATTTCAAATCTCTCCTCTCGGCATAAGAGGAAAAAAATCCTTAGATTAAAGATCTCTACCTTTGATTGGAAGTTTTCAAGGTTATTTTAGCAACCCACATGTGAAAATGCCACCACCAACGCATTCCAATCCAAATATTTAGCAGGGCAGCAGGTTCCAGACAAAGAAAGAGTGAAAAGGTCAAAATAATGGAAAGGCCTACGTGGGATCGCACAACGGCACTTTCAATGTTTTAATAAAAACACCAACTACTCGAAATAAAAAGGTAAGGAGAAGAAAAATGAAATGGTAGGCTTCTTCTACCCTGAAAATGGTGATGCAGAGGTTATAGTGCACGAACCACAGGTGCACAACAATATAAGAATCAAAATCAACAGCTACATAATATGCCCAAACGAATTTCCTCCTAATCTTGAATCCTCATCTTGTCTATGTAAAACATCGAGACAGGGGTGGTAGAATATTTTCATTCCTCACCGAGTCTAATGAATCCATTTCAGATGCAGCTACAGATCTAATCAATCAATTTGTATATCAAGTCATATGAGGGGATTTCAGATTCATCCTTCAAATGGTTTTTTTCCAAAACTTTATGTACAGTCTGTGCCCCATAACAAGCCAATCCCTGGCTATGTGTTCGGTGAAAGACCTGGATGTGTTGAAGGATATTACATGAGCACATCACCAGGTATCAGGTTTAAACCCTCCTAAGGTGGGTCAACTAGAACTCCCAGCAAGATTTGGCTAATTCATCTAGAGAACCAATCCTTAACATTTTGGAATCTGAACCTGAGACTAACCTGCGTCCCTTCTTTCCCTTTGATATTTTTGATGATGGGTTTCAACATTACCAAAACAATTCCCCCGTGTGCACTGTAGACACAACCAGAAATGATAGAAGCCATAGGAAGGCCTTCAAAGTAGCCTAATAATATATGATAGTCATGTCTACCCTAATCTCCATACTTGGCCATCACTTCTCGCTACTCTCCACGCATAGGATTGAATTAAACAATAAGGGACGGATTTCAGGGCTCCTACAACTAGATCTATGATAGCTCAGCTCCCCGTAACATTTTATTTCTTTAATTGTGATAGTTGAGAACTCTACACATGCTACAACCATCCCATTACTGCTAAATTTGTAACATTTTCTCGGGTTTCAGCTTATTTAATGCCTCTGGACCTCAATAAAGTGTTTATATTTCTCTGCAAGGGAAAAGACATGTCGGAAGGCTAGGAGGAAGCCAATGTGCTTGCCAGAACACATCATACATGCTTCCACCAAGTCCAGTTACTTCCAAACCAAACGCGTTTACTTTTGTTTATATTTTAATTCTTCTGCCTTGTATTTTTTGTTTGGGAATTTATTTATTGACTCATATATTTATTTTATTTGGTCAATTCAAATTTTATTTTATCAGCTAATCTATCTTATTTAAATTTGTTCATTAATTTATTATTATTATACAAATGATAAATACTATTCATTTTCATAAAATTCAGCACATCTCCATCGAAACAAATGCTCAACCTCGCCCACTAGGTGCAACGAGTGAGGCATTACAAATTTAGTATAATTAATACATAATATTTCAAATAAATCATGCTTATCAATTACAAACTTAATGGCTATGGCTAATATGGAAGGGAGTCTAGGTGAGTTGTTAACCCAACTCATTACGAGAGTATTTCAAGCTCTCCATTTAAGTTCAAACTTCATTCTATTTACACAAGGTGTTGTGTCCTATTTCTTGTAGATAGATTGAAGCACCAATCTCCAAATTGATAGAATTGAGAAAATTCAAAAACACACACTATACTCACAAAGAAAAATAAAATATTACTATCTAATTACTTCTTAAATATTGTAAAATCACCATTCTTAATATAAATTCAATATCTATATAAATAATCATGAATATTTATATTATATTAGTATATATTAAATATATTCCTATTATAAAAGAATTAACATCTCGCTGATGTAAAATTTAAGGTACTTTAGAATTGTTGGTTAGAGTCTTGTCGATTTTTAGGCCATAAATAAATTGATTAAAATTATTTTGTGTCGTTGTTTTATTGTTTATTTTTTACAAAAATTATTTTGATAATTAAATGTAATATTTAAAATAATATATAATTTGTTGATAATGAGTTAATCAATTTATTTTTTATTTATCAAGTCAATTGAAAAAAAAACATACACATTACAAAATATGTGTTTAATGTGATCAATTCATCTTTATTAAAATCTTCCAATAAAATTAAGAATTGAAATACAAAATATATATTCTAAAAGATAAAGGAGGTATTCGTTAGTTGTTATCACAACCCTAATAAATGTCTAATAATGAGGATGATGCTATATCACATTAATATGACATTTTACCATGCATTTGTGAGGATGTTGCTATATAATTAAATCTCACATCATATTTATTACACTATTTATCAAGAAACAAATCTCTCAAGACACATAAATTGAGAAGGGATACGACTTGGTTTATATTTGGTCTAGAATTCATTGGTAAGCAAGACATAAAAGGCGAGGATTCGAATCCTTTCCATTCTCTTCCTTTTCATTTATTAAATCGAATAACTAAATATATATGATATTATAAATTATTATTCTATTTATATATATATTATTTTTTTCAAATTTTTCTTTTCACCTTTGAAAAATTAATAATGGTTAATATCAAACATATATTTATTGATTTATTGATTGGTGTTTTTCATTTATTCATGAATTTAATAGTTATATTATAATATATTTTTGTATATTATATATAATATTATACTTGTGGTTATTCACAATAAATCATACATGTTCTTTATAATTTTGGGGCGAATGGGACCCATAAATGTGTAGTAAGGTGAATTTATATTTAGAAGTATGTGGGAACAAACTCTATAAGAGAATGGGAAACATGAATTAAGCAATTTGGATAAAATGATGATTAATGTTATATTATATTTGTGGCTATTTTTTATGATTTTGAACAAAAAAAATTATTTTGAACTAAATGGAAAGTGTAAAATTACCCATGATTATTGAAGGCCACAAACATAAAATTGTGACAAAGTAATTCTATAGAGATAACTGTTAAATCAACTAATTTTTTGAATTTTAAGACAATATTTGTATTGGATGGTTTTGAGTGTATGAACCCCATCCCCGAATGGAATGGTTTGATTCGAGCATGGTGAGGATTATAATAGATTTTTTTTTGTTTGACATTTTTAATTCTTTGAATTATGTATGTGAAGTGAATTTATGGTTTATATGTTGTTGTGAATACCAAGGTTTCTCCTTTAATATAGTCCTTCATTACATTATAAAACTATGGATGTATCATTTGGTATTAGAGTAGGTTGTAACTTAGGTACGAGTTTTTTTCACATTTAAACATGTGTTTAAAAAGTAGTGAAGTAATCTTCCAACATAGAGTGTGCTACCTATAATATGCGGTAGTCATGGTTACTATAATGGTTATTATTGAAATGTGTTTACCCATGCTAGATCAAGAAGTTTGGAAAACGTATCTAGATCACCATGAACATGAGAATGCCTCTAAGGTTTGGTACTCCTGGATCCTTAAAGAAAACCTACATAGAATGTCGAATCTTGTAGTATAGATAGATAATGCTACAACTCATCTAGTGTGAACTCACAATCGGAAAGGAAAGGGAGGAGAAGGAAACCATGAAATGAAGGTAAAATAGTTTTGGAATAGAATAAAAAGAGATTAGTCTCCCCACTGAGAAAACATTAAGAAGAAAACACAAAGGCAAAAAATAAAGAACATTCCCAAAATCAACTCGTTAGTGTGAAATAACAAGCACCCACAAACAAGTTATGGATCTGCTTTTCTTAGGCAGTGACTCATTTGTGTGATTGTATAACATTGAACTTTCCCAAGGTGTGGAACCTTGTAAAAGTGGGAAAGCTCTCCAGAGAAAGTTGGTTCTTGTTCCTAAACTACCTGCCATGAGCTACTCCAGTGCAGGAAAACTAAATCTAACCTAATCTAACCATTCCAAGGAACCAAGGAGAGAGAAAGAGGGAAAAATAGAGCCTACACTAAAGTGGTGATACACCAACAAAGGAAGTGAGATATTCTATTGAGGGAGAAAGAAACAGAAAAATGGATATGAGGGAGATTAGACGTAAGTGACACGGCCCCGAGATCTGCAACTCATCCATTAAACTCCATGAAACACAACATCCTACACCTGTAAATGTGAAATACATGCACAGAAAACCAAGACTGAAAGGGAGAGGCACAAAGAAACAAAAAAATGATGCAAAGGGTTGAAGAACACCACAAAAACATGTTTTTATTACTCTAGAAGGTGCACATACCATTACATTTCTGGAATAGAGGCACAAATACATTTTCCAGGCATGGGAGAAGGTTTGCTGCTCAAAAATGGCATCGAGAAAAAAATTGACAGAGTTTCTCTATGCCCAGAATGTCTCTCTTCTTCAAACGAGAAGTGTTACAATATATATAGAAGGAAAAGAGAGAGAAGAGGGAAAATTGCATCCTACTCCAACCACCATGAGATATGCATTGAATCCTACCTTGAAAGCTCAACCACTAAATACCAATGCCTTCGCAAAATCCGCCCACAATACGTCGCTTGGTTCCGCAAAGAATCGAATCGAATCATCTGGTTGAAGAGATTGGATTCTCGTATTAATGGTCTAGAATAATTTTCTTCATTCTACCTACTAGGGCCTGCAAAACTGAATTTTTAATCCTTCCATGGTGTAGAGAACGTTGAGACGCTTCCAACAGGTCAAATTTTCTATATTTCGAGCCCGACTTGAAAGATATGCCCCTTTGAAGTTTTGCATCGATTCTGCATACAAATGGGCGGGAAATTTTTTTCAAAAAAGGGCCCCCCTTTTGGATTGGGACAAAAATCAAGTTTGTGGGGCTTCGAACTTAACTTTTCTCCTTTTTTCGTGAAAATCACAAAATCCGTGAAAACTCTCACGGCCCCAAAGCTCCGCATGGACACGTGGCTCCTTTTGGTTGGCTGCGAAATATGCTTCCATCTTTGCTTTTATGTCTTTTGGACAAATGGGAAACTTTCACTTTTTCCCCGACTCTGCCTTCCCCCCAGGACATGCATCATCATGCGCTCGCTTGGGAACCTTTTCTCTATTTGACCCTTGAATCAGCACCATTGAGACACTTGGCAACCTCCGTCGGCCTATCTTATGCATTGACTATTCTACTAAATCTTCCCCTTTTAGGACATGTGGAGGTACCACACTAATTTGTAAACCCGAACCAAAGTCTACCTTTGGAAGAGCATCGAGTTGAAACTTATCGGCCTCTCTGCTTTGTGGACTTTTCAACGGTCCCTCTTACTTATTGACTTTGGGCTACGTGACGAGCTCACACTCACTAGGGGTTTCGACACTGGGACCAAGTCTTGGGGATGCGCCACACCGACTCTTTGCACTCTCCTCTTTCTCATTCATACTTAGCCAATTTTTTAAGGGCCGCCCTACCCGCCTTTGACTCTATTTAGCCATTTAACCCTACCTCCATTCCGCCTAGGACACCCGGAGATGTGGTGCTTGTTTGAGCCTCTCTATTTGAGTCCATCTTTGGAGAAGCGCCGTGAGGGCACGTGGTATCTTCCGCCTGCCTCCTCCATACTTAGTCGATTTTGGACCCTTTCTTGAATGGTTTTGAGCTCGAGGACTTTGAATCTTCACCATTCTTCCTTCTTCTTTCTTCTGTCTCCTTTGTAGTATCTTCCCTTCTTGTCTAACTCTACTATTTTATAGTTCTACCTACATGTAACTTGGAGAATGGATTTAAGATATGGAAACAACCCGATAGAGACATTTTTTTTTACAAGATCCTTTGATCTCTCTTGGCCTCTAGTCACTTTGTTGTTGAATCTTTTTGCAACCAATTTACAGGATTTGAATGATTTTTCTCTGGATTCCTTCTATGCGGGGTCATGGTTTGATCCAATATTTAGCTTAGGAGTGAAATATGGATAACAATTTGGTGACTCACGGGGACATCTAGCCTGCTAGATGAAGAGACCAGTGGCCTTGAAGCATCCATTGGGCATGGAGTCTACTTGATAACATGGAACTGATCCTTGAGCCATTGGGAGCCTGACTGCAAGCCTTTTCTATGTTTCGTCTGTCTCTGAGCCTACCCACATGTCTGCACTCTCAATTTTCATAAGAGAACCTTGGAAATGGAGTTTCTGAGAGTAGAAAATTGTTTTGACTGGGGCTTCAATTTGTCCCTCAAATGGACTGTCTCGAAATGAATTTTAGTTGCTCTGCATTTGTTCCCTATTTCAACTTGCAACTGTCATAGGAAAACATGAGCCTTCTTTCCTTAAATAGTTTAAGAGCCTAGCCTCATGCCCCTCTTAAGCAATACAAACAAAACTTATATACAAAGATCAAATCATACATGTCTCAAATGAGACATGCAGAGTGTGCATAAGCACTTCTTACATTGAAAAAAATCTACCTACAAAGTACTCTAACCAAGATCAAAGGGAGCTCAAAAAAAACCTACAATTGGCAAGGAGAAATAGCTTCCCTTCCTAAAAAATGGCAGCCATGCAACTGATTTGGCACTAAATGTGGCTGGTTGGATGAGTGAAAAACTAACAATAAGCTGGTCCTCCACCCAAATCATCAAGGTATCAACTAATGGAAAATACCTCTTCAAGCTGACCTGTATTAGACTCCTAGAGGCATTGATGGTGACCCTTGGTACTTTGATGATCATCCTCATGCCCTGAAGTAGGCATGACTGGTTTTGGTCTCTCCTTTGGCTCTAATGAAGCCAAGTACCTGCCGAGAACAGTCGATCCTTTGAATTTTCCCCTTGCTCAAAATTCAACTCCAAAATTGAAGTCTTCTTCTAGACTTTCTTGGATGGATGGTGTGGAAGAAGTGGTGAGATACTCCTTCCTTTTTCCTTCCTCCTCTTTTGAAGAACATGGAAGATCAATATCTTCCAAACTTGATTCCAGAGGGGGTTGTTATGAAGTGCGGAGATTTTGTTCCCCGAATGTTCTCCTCAATGGCGAGGTTCATGTGCTTGGAAGATGGATGGAGGAGTGGATGATGTAATCTCCATGGTATCCTCTTCATCAAAGCAATTTCTCAATTCCTCGATAGATATTCTCGCATTCATGGTATCCTCCTAATCTACAATTGCCTCACCATGGTTCCTTCATCCTCAAACATGAAGTTTGAAAGATCAAACTCTTCTTTAACATCAGATTTTAAGGGGAGGAAATGGGAGGAAGAACTTAAGGTTATTCTATAGTTTTCACCGCACTTATAGCCTCTAAAATTGTATTGTCCTCCTCCATCATGGGTTCATCAAACAAATCAGGCCCTTGAAATGAAAGCAAAAACTATTCGATGATGCCTTCTTCATTGAGTGGCCTGAGACACTCGATTTGATCTCTCCCAACCGCTCCTCTTCAATGGGACTTGGGAATGATTGTTCCTCCTCTTGTTCTTTCTCTTATTATATTACAAACTCAGCCTTAACCACCACTTGGTTCTTCAATCTTGACCTCCTCTATTGGCTCAACAATCAAGGGGATCTTTGTAAACCCAAATTTGGCACCCAACTCTTCGATTTTATGTCATTTATTTTTTATTGGGATCCTATTCTTTCTTTTCTCCTTGACTGGATTCTTAAGTCTCTTCCCAACATGGGCTTGGGAAATCAAGAGGTGTGGCAGGTTGGGGTTGAACCATTTTTGTAATTTTTGTGGTGGGAAGGGAGGTGGAACTTCTTGTTTGTTTGAAGGGGATGATTGTTCGAAAGGGAAAATGAAAAAATAACTGAGATGAGGTGGAAGACTAGGGGATGGAGAAATGGATTTCACACTTGGACCAGCATTTAATGGGAAGCTTGGAAATTGAAGCCCAAATTGAGATGGTCCTACTTGAGGAGTAGAGAAAATTACCGTATAATGGTGTAGGATTTACCCATTGACAAGGTTGTTTCGCACTCTGCTCATAAGCCACGATTTCCAGCAGTGTGCATTGTGCAAGTTGGGGAAGCATTCGAATCATGAAGTCCAAATTTTTCCGAGGGCTGTAGTGTCTTGGTAAAGGGCCTTTCCATGGACAAGGTGCCCAAGAACCAATGCTTTGAAAGCCCTCATTTGAATCAAGCTTTTCCCTTAATCAACCATGTTTGCCTCCATTTTTATCTTCTCCAACAGATCAGTATCTTCCATTTGACTGTTATCATTATATGCATACCCCTGCTCTTGATAAGCTCCATAGCCAAACTAGTTTTGACTCTTGCTCATATGGGTAAGCATAATGGTTTTGGATCTAATTATAATGTTGATCTAGAGGAGTTGGGAAATACATTGGAGGTGGACTGTATTGTTGTTGTTATAGATGTGAATTCCATGGAGGGAATGAAGTCATGATTGCACAACCTCATGGAATGGGAGAAAATGAAAGAGATGGAAGAATAAAATGGATGAAATGAGTGGAAATGGATGGAAAAGGTCTGCAGAACTTAGAGAATGGGTTTTTGACTAGATTGAGTCGCCAAATGTGCCGAAAGTGTGCCTCTAAAGGTTGAATCTCACCAAGAACAAATCAACTTGATGAAATGAAATTGAGACCTCTTGGTCCCACTTTGGGCATGCTAAAACTATTAGTGTGAAATCACAGCACCCCCAAATGAGTTATGGATCTACTTTTCTAAGGTAGAATCATTTGGTGTGATTACATAACATTGAACTTTCCCCAAGGTGTGGGACCTTACAAAAGTGGGAAAGCTCTCCCAGAGAAATCTGGTTCTTCTTGTAAAACTACCTACCACAAGCTACTCCAAAGCATGTAAACTAAATCTAACCGAATCTAACCATTCTAAGGAACAAAGGCAAGAAAAAGAGGGAAAAAAGAGCTTACACTAAATCAATGATACACCAGCAAAGGAAGCAAGATATTCTGCATTGAGGGAGAAAGAAACAGAAAAATGGAGATGAGGGAGGTCGGAAAAGAAGAGACACGGCCCAAATATTCCAATCATCCATTAAAATCCATGAAACACAACATCATGCACCTACAAATGTGAAATACATGCACAGAAAACCAAGACTGAAAGGGAGAGGCACAGAGAAACAACAAAACGATGCAAAGGGTTGAAGAACATGACAAAAACACATTTTTATTGCTCTAGAAGGTGTACAGAGCATTACATTTCTTGAATAGAGGCAAAAACAAATTTTCCAGGCATGGGAGAAGGTTCACTACTCAAAAATGGGGTCAAGAAACAAATTTGACAGAGTTTCTCTATGCCCGTATCATGTCTCTCTTCTTAAAACGATAAGTTTTACAAAGATATATAGAAGGAAAAGAGAGAGAAGAGGGAAAAGTAACATCCTGCTCCAACCACCATGAGATACACATTGAATCCTTCCTTAAAAGCTTGAACATTGAATATCAATGCCTTCGCAAATCCACCCACAATATGTCTCTTCCTCGGTTTCCTGTGAATCGAATTGAACTAGATCTCGTAGTTGAAGAGATTAGTTTCGCGTTAATGGCCTAGAAGAATTTTCTTAATTTTACCTACCCGAGCCCACAAAAATGAATTTTTAATCCTTCCATGGCATAGAAGACGTTGAGATGCTTCCAACGGTGTCAAATTTACTATATTTTGAGCCCTGAGTCGAAAGATATTCCCCTTTTAAGTTTTGCATTGATTTTGTATAAATGGGTGGGAAAACAATTTGAAAAAGGGTCCCCCTTTTGGATTGGGACACGTGGCAGCTAGATTGGAACAAAAATTGGATTTGCGGGCTCGAACTTAACTTTACTCCTTTTTCATGAAAATCACAAAATCAAGAAAACTCCGGCAGCCCCGAAGCTCTCGCATGTACACGTGGTGGTTGGCTAGGAAATGCACTTCCATCTTTGCTTTTATGCCTTTTTGATAAAAGGAAAACTTTAACTTTTTCCTCGACTCCCCTGCTTTCCCCTGGGACACGCGTCAGTCTGGCACTAACTTGGGAACCTTTTCTCTATTTGACCCTTGAATCAATGCCATTGAGACAGCTTAGCGCAGCCACTACCGGCCTAGCTTATGCATTGAATATTCAAATAACTCTGCCCCCTTTGAGGACAGTGGAGGCACCATGCTTGTTTGCAAACCCGACCCAAAGTTTACCTTTGGAAGAGCATCAAGTTGACACTTATCGGCCTCAACTACTTTGTGGACTTTTCAACGGTCCCTCTTACTTATTGACTTTGGGCTACGTGGCGAGCTCGCACTCACTTGGGTTTCCACCGAGAAAAACTCTTGGGGATGCGCCACAATGACACTTGGCACTCTCTACTTTCTCATTCATACTTAGCCATTTTTTTGAGGCCCGCCCTGTCCACCTTTGACTCTATTTGACCATTTGACCCTACCTCCGTTCCACCCTGGGACACGTGGAGATGCGGTGCTTGTTTGAGCCTCTCTATTTGGGTCCATCTTTGGAGAAGCACCGCGAGGACACATGGTCTCTTCCGCTGCCTCCTCCATACTTAGTCGATTTTGGACCCTTTCTTGAATTGTTTCAAGCCCGAGGACTTTGAATCTTTGTCATTCTTCCTTCTTCTTGCTTCTGGCTCCTTTGTAGCATCTTCCCTTCTTGTCTAACTCTGCTATTTTATAGTTTTTCCTACCTGTAACTTGGAGAATGGATTTAAGATGTAGAAAGCCCGACAGAGTCATTTTCTTTTGTACAGATCCTTTGATCTCTCTTGGCCTCTGTCACTTCATTGTTGAATCTTTTTGTGACCAATTTGCAGGATTTGAATGAGTTTTCTCGGGTTCCTTCTATGCGGGGTCATGGTTTGATCCAATATTTATCTTGGGAGTGAAATATGGATAACACAACCTTCCATCTATATCAAACTCTTACTCTCTATATTAATGACGCAATGAATTGAAACTATGAAAATATATCCCACACACATAATTTTAAAAACATTGAATGGAAAGATAACATTAAAATAAGCCAAAGGAGAGAAATGGGACATATTAAAGTTATATTAATGTCATAGAAGATGCACAATATGATATAGTTATGAGGAAAATTACTACATGCATTACATAAGTCATAAATAAAAGTCTAAAAATCAAGAATGTTTTCCCACTAAATTGGATATAGTAGTCTTACATTTAAGAGAGGGTAATTTAAATTACAAGAAATATATCTATATCCCGAGAGAGAGAGAGAGAAGGACACTAAGAAAGAAGGGGAGATTTTTTTATCAAGAACATCACATTTCATCCCTATCTTCAAATGATGGTTCATGAAGGTATAAAGATGCTCTAGAAAATGTTTACTAGTGTGATCTATCCAAAAAAATTCTTGAAACATATTCCAAGGTATCTCTGCATGTAAATGTGATAAACAACCATAGAGGTTCCTTCACTATCAAGAAAAAGAGAAGATATTTGTTTTAAGGATAAAATGTAAGTAATATCAATGTTTTCTACAAAATCTAGGAGATAAATGGTTCTTATGATTTCATTTGCCACAATTAGACATGATTGTATTTTAGAGCCCTTTTCATCTTCTCATAATTGATTAGTAACTCATATAAATACCTTACCTACATTGAAGTGCGGTTAAGAGTTTAATTATAGTAGTAAAGAATCCATTAGAAGAGATCAACACCATATAAAAGCATTTACTATAGTGCCCACTTCCGTTTGACACGTTTTGAAATTGATCATGATAATCGCTGATTATATTATAGACATGATTATGGACTTTATTATAGTATGATGTTAGATGTTAGATCATGGATTATTGTTGACCTTGATTCAGTTATGATGCATGATGATTATTAGAGACATTTTTATATATTGATGATGATATGCTTTGTTTGACATGGTTATATTATGGATGTTGTTCGGACATGTGATATTTGGATATTGTGGGTAGACCTAGAAATGGAAATTATTTGATGATGATATAGTTGTTGAGTAAAATTGCAAATGATCTTGTTGGTTTCTTGGATGTTGTTGTGATTCATATATCTAGATGATCTTGAAATTATATTTATATTCATTTGGATGTTCTAATATGGCCATGAGGCCGAAGGAGGTATTTGTATTTTGTAGGTTTAAAATATCACAACAAACATTGGGGATTGGAGACCAACCACATTGGAATTCTAGATGAATTCAACAAGGTCACCATGGCAACTTGTATTTGTTTATGTGTTTGATTGTGTTAGGGATTCCCATGGGGGATCACCTTTAAACATGACCAAGGGTTATGTGTATTTATTTATTTGGTTCCTTTTATTGATGTTTGTATGTGTTTATTAAGTGATGTGTTTATCCCTTTTATTTAAATAAATTGTGGTATATAATGTGAGTAATCATATTGTTAAAATAAATTAATCAAATTGGGTCACAAGAAATTAATTATTCAAGTGGGTGACTCTTGTATTAAATGTTGTAAGATATGTGTAAGCAATGTGTAAGTGATCTCAGTAAGAGATATGTAAGTAAAATTTGGAGTATGAAACACTTCATCTTCTTTGGAATTCGAAATTGACCTTGGAGACTGATTTTGGAGGCTTGAGGGAAAAGCTAAACTTGTCCCATACCTCTTAAATTTGCATGCCAACCTTACCTACGGATGGAGAGTTTAAACCTAGCCTTCAATATGCATTTCTGTAAGTCTAGCCGAGTGTTTTAATTCCACTTTTTTCTTGAAATTAATTTCAGTCCTTTGGGATATGGGCTTGATTTGAGTGAGTAAGTATGACTGTCATATCATTCACCTACTTGTTGTGTCTTGGAGATTGAAGTTGACTTGTGAGTTGGAGTTGAGGATGTGTGATGTGGCATCCTACAAAGATCCACCTCATCCTCCTCTCTTCCCCCTTCTATATATTCGAATTCATTTTATTGTTTTGGGGTTACACCCTTTTGGTTGCTTCACTTTTGCATACTTCATTTGGGGGTAAATTCTTTTGTTGTTTGGAGCTCTTACTTTTGGAGAAAGTTTGCAGAATTTTATAGGCCTATGTTTCATTGATCTTGGGTTGTTTTGTATTGGAAATCTTGTTGGTTAGAACTTGGAACAAACTCCATTATGGAGAGGTAAGAGCTTGGCTCTTGAAATACTCTTCTTTCTGTGCAAATGTTATTGTTGTGAATGTTTTGGCTTGTGTGTGGGCTGTTTGGGTAGATGGCCTAGGGATGGTGTAGGAGAAGACTATGTGGTATTTCTGTGGGAGGCATAAGTGTTTTGGAGAGGTATAAGTGTGGAGGGAGTTAGGATCTGGGTTCCACCTTAAAAATAAATAGCTTTTAATTATTTACTCATTATGGGGTGCCATAAGAGGTTGGGGAGGCATAAGGAAGAGTAAGGAATAACGGTACTTGGGGAGGCATAAGGGCATGTCAGGGATCTGAAATGATATATATATATATATATTGGCAGTTTTTTCTCAGGTGGTGATACCCATTTTCCCTTTGGGAGGCATAAGCAACATCCCCCATAGTTTCTTTCTCCTTTGGCTTGCATGATGAAGCCTGAGTTTTGTTTTCTATGTTTTAATGTGGTTACAAACTACATTTTGTTTTGGACTATGTTTTAAATGTGAAATTTGCATGTGTGTTTTTGGAATCCTGTTGTTGCCATGAGTTGAAACACATCTTTTATTACATTGTGGTTGGGGCTCGAGGGCCAATGAAGAAGGATGGCTTCTCCTTTTCATTGTATGTCTTAGTTGGGTGGAGAGCGTTGCCTTTCCCTTCTCTTGTTATGATCAAAATTATCGAATGATAAATCTACATGTTGCTATTCGGAGCAAAGAAGAAAAAAAGGGTTTCACAATCCCTTGTTGAAAAGAAATCTTATTGTAACCTTTCCCACTTGAAGTGGATGAACTCGTATATGTTTTGTAATGGAAATATGTTGTATTGAATATGAAAGTTGTAATTTTGAAATGTAAAGAAGAGATATACTCATTTTCATGTCTTGAAAGAAAGAGATGTATTTAGTATATTGTATTGTGAAAATAAACATAAAAGAGAAGTTGTAAAGAAGGAAATATTGTCTTTTGAATAAAAGTTGCATTCTTTTCCACAATTGAAACTACTATTGTTTAAAATATGAGTTTTAAATGTATTTGAAATCTCTTGTTTGAAAGAAAGAAATGTGTGTGAGGAAAATACGTAACTCGTCTTTTGAAATGTGTAAAATTGGAAGTCGAAATCCTTTAAAATTTGATCTCTGTTTGTATTTTCAAACCGGAAAATACTTTATCCGAAATGCACAGCCCAACTCTGTAACAATGAAATAACAAATTAAATGATTAAATTGAAGTATCATGCCATAAATGAACTCAATTGACAAAAACACTTAAGGAATTTCGTAGAAAAATTAGCAAAATCGGGCTCAAACCGTTTTTGCTATCGTTTTTTGTCAAAGTTGTATTTTTTTAATTGGGAGTCAATCAAACAAACTTACCTTCCAAATCCATCCTAAATCCATCTAAGAAAAATTCTCCATGTCTAATTGACATGTTGAGAGAGGAAGAAGATCAATTGATTAAAATTTCATAAGTTAAAATTTACCAGCTTGCCTTTTAAAAGCTGCAGATCATTTTCGTGAAATTAACCCCTTAAACATTAACAAAATGAAAAAATTAATGATTCTTATGCAAAGAGGATGTCGAGAGATTTCCAAAAGCCCTTTTTCCCAAAAATGATCTCCCAATCAAAATTTATGGCCCTCTAAATTTTTTCTTCATTTGGCATCAAAATAATTCCTATCTACCAAAAACAAAATTTGGGAAAAATTTCCTTAGCGGACACGTGAGCCCAAATTTTCCCTTAGTTTTTTTGTTCAAAATGCCAAAGACACGAATTCCCCGCCGCTCTGTTTGACCCGAAGCCTTTATTTTGTCAAAAATCATTCTTTTGTCGAAAATCACCTAATTTTAAAAAAAAATGTTAGAAAAAAATTCTCGCTTGCCCGCTTTTTCTTTTTAGTTTTTTTCGCGGTCGCACGGGCCTGCAATAGTCAACTTAACCTTTAAAATAATTTGGGAAAATTTTCTAATTTTTATCCACCACCCCGCCGCCCACAACCAATCGTGCAAGACCGGTGGCGTCGTAAGGCATCGGTAGAGGAGCGGATCCCCTTTTAGCTTAGCACTTCAGAATTTTTTTGGGAAAAATTCCTAAATCTCCGTTAGCCCGCCGATCCACATCTAATGTATGGCTGAAACGTGTCTTCACAATGTGTCCATGGAGGCATGGAGCTTTTCAAGTCTTTAAACCTTTTTCTCGCAAAATTCAATTTTTTCTAAATTGCTCCGATGGCTGAAGGGCTATAATCAATCATTGAGTGACAGGTGGCATCATTTGGGAAGTCGAGGCGTGGGCCATTTTAATCCTTTACGATTTTAACCCTAAATTCTAAAATATCTAAGTTTCCCCATAATTTCATTTCCCCGGACCAATCAGCGCTTAACATGTGGCGCTTTGGGTGTCGGCGGAGGCACCTGATCGTTTGATTCCATAATGCCTTTCGACCAAAAAGGATAATTGCCTTAAAATCCTCCAACGCTGACCAGATTTTCTGTCGAGTTTAGAAATGCCGACACGTGTCCTCTTCGGCTTCCGAGCACGGCAGATCACGCTTTTTTTTCAAAATTGGAAAATGCGCTAAAACTCTTCCCGCTCTGCCATCCCACGCATGGGAAAATTTTCTTCCTAGGCCCGCAGACCCGCTCTTGGGAAAATTTTCCTCCCAAGGTCTGCTGGCCCATAACTTGAGAAATATGAGGAGTTAGGACTTATTTATATCAACGAAAGGTGAGGAAATTTCCTATCTAATTGGAATGTTCTTGGAAGTTTTAAGTGCATTTATTTTGAGAAAAATCAAGTTGAATATTATAATCCTATTAGAGAGTGGTTTAGTGAGAAATTACCCTCTTAACCTAATTAATTAATCCAACCCTAAGTTTGGACCTTGTGATCTTTTATAATTGTCGTATTAATAAAACTATAAGCTATTAATAGTATTTGTCTTTGAAACTTGCTTGCGACAACTGTTGTCTTGTAACCTAGTTGTAGACTCTTTCAAACAAAAAATAATAATTCCATAATTTCCTAACTAATCCTAGGTTGTTCTTGGGTCTCAAGTGGGTTGTTTTAGTGGGCATCACATTTACAAAGTGTCTTGAAAACCATTTGATCGTATTTTATGCATTTATACAAAATCTAATTGTTTAATGGAATTATATTTGATATTTCAAAAAAAATCCAAAACCATGCTTATATTGTATCCTTTTGAAACACCATTATGATGGTACCATGTGTAGGGGAATGGAGGTCCCACTTGGAATATACAATAGAAGCGATAAAGCCCTATTTTTCAACCATGTGATATCCCCAGTCTGTTTTTTGTTGGGTTAAACCATAAATTTTAACCCCTTTAATTTTGAAGTGTGACAAATCCTATATCTCTTATTCATTTAATTTAAATTGAATTAAATGTAATTTCAGAGTAATTATTGCAACTAATGATATACATGTGATAATATACATTAATTGACAATTAAAAGAATGTAAATATATAAAACCCTAAGCAACAGAGAGAGATGAAGTGATTTAGCTTATTTCTAAGTGATATGGGTGTAATCTCAGCTAAGGATCTATTGGAGCAGATTGCGAAGAGTTTCATGAAGGCTCATTGAGGGTTCTCGGGACTCATAACTACATAGGATAGAAGTTCCCACAAGAGGACAACCTATGCACTCTTGACGACTTGAGTACTAGTGTCTACTAAGATGCTCAAGTTTTGATCTTTTTATGTGCTCCAAGAGGTTCATTTTTTATCCTCTTTTGTCACTTAGTTTCACTTAAATGTCGTCAGTTGCACCTGTAACCTAAAAAATAGATATATATGCACATGCTCGTAAAAAATGCATCAAACCTAATAAATAAGATGCAAAATGAGGAGTTAGAATGACCCCGGAGGTCACTCAAATAATGATCTTATGACCGAGCGTTGCACTACATCTCATAATCCATGTATTTATTATGTGTATGTGTGTGTAATGATGGCCTAGGTTTCCCTTGTGTAAGATGCACTATGATAGCGGGATATATCTAGAATTATCTAAGTATGTAAATTTCTAAGATGGAATTTTGAATGAACTTATCCTCCTATGTTGTGTATGTAGAATGATGTATCCCTTATGCCTTGTATGTATTTTCTAGATATATTCTCTTGAAATGCTCTTGTGCCTTGATGAAAGATTAGGTGATAATATATAATGCTTATTTCTTTTGTAGTGCCCACTTCTCTTCGACACTATTTCACTATGATTTTATTACTGTTGATTAGATACTTTGATATTCTGATTATTATACTTTGATTAATAGATGAGAGTATATGGACATTTGGATTATTGATGTGTTGTGATTCATATTTTGGATTATGATATGCTAGATGACACTGATGGACAATTCTATACATGTTGGTTTACATTGTTTTGATTTTATACTGACATGTTATATTCATGATGCATTTTCTATGTTTGGATGTTCTGAATAGTATTGTGATCTCATGGATGTTATTTAAATGGTAGAATCGAATTATTTTGATATGGTTAATAGATGATAGAATTTTAATTTTGATTACAACTATTGATTTCTATGTATGTGTTATTTCTTGATGTTATTGATGTGGCCGTGAGGCCAGAGAGGTATTATTTTTTGTTATTGTAGGAAAATGATATCATTATACACCGAAAATGGGTAGGGAACGAACCATACAAGGATGTTGGGTGTTTGCGACAAGGCCAATTTGACAACTTATGTTTTATGTGTTGATATTGTGTAATTGTTATGCTTGGTTATGAGGTTTCCCATTGGGTGTGACCTCATGTGTGTGGCCATGGGTTATGACGTTTTCATTTCTTTTAATTTTGTGTATTTTTATTTTGTGGTGCATGTATCTAATTATTTGGAAAATCTATTTACTTTATTAGCACTTGTTAATATGTTATAATTAGTTATTTTAACTTAATTTATAAACTAAAAGGAAGATGTGACAATGGGGTAATTAATAGGGTAGATGGTCCTTGATTTGTGCTTTATGTTAAATGAATTAATTACATTTTATAGGTGTGTACTCTTCTTTCTTTCCCAATCTCTAATTTTTCCTTATAGGCCACTTTTTGAGACTTGTGGGACAAGTTAACCTTGTCCCTTACATCTCAAACTCATCTACCAACCATACTTATAAATTATGGGGCTAACTTTAACCTTTTTCATGGAATTTTTGAGTTTAAAAGAGTAAATAATGTCACTTTTCTACTTAACACATTTAATGTGTCCTTGGAAGGTATGGAGTGCATGTTGGAGTGTACATTTGTGCATTTCATAGCCTTACTTGTTCATTTAATTGCACTGGTCTTTGTGTGTTGACTTGTTGAGTTGAAATAGAGGGATGATGAAGTGACATCCTACATGGAACCTCCTCATCATCCTCACCTCATTTTCTATTTATTGAGTGAATTTTGAGGATTTGGGGTTACTTGTCTCATTTCCTACACTTGCACTTTTGGAATTTGGACTTGGGTTGCATGGTTAGAGATTTTTGGGAGTTAATTTTGGGATTTTGTTTGGTTTGAAGGATTAAGCTTGTTGAGGGAATATTTTGGAAACTTAATGGATAGGTAGGATATCCACTTATTGTTATTATTTTATTTATGAATATAGATGTGAAATTTGTGTTTGTTTGATTATATGTATGTGTGTTGTGAATGTAATATGTTGGGGATGGGTAGATTTCCTTTAGAGTGGTGTGGGAGAAATAAATGGAGTTATTTTTGTGGAGGAAAAAGGGAGTTAGTGAAGAAATGTGGAGGGAGTGTGGGAGAGGTTCTCCACCTATGTGGAGGTAAAAGGTTTTATATGTTATTTTGCATGGGAAAAAGGGAGAAATAAGGTGTTGTGTGTTGTTGGTAGTGCACTTGGAGGCATTGAGTGGACCCTCTTTCCACATGGGAGGCATAAGGAGAAGAATACATGTTCTTGTCTCCATTTTGGCTTGCTATTAAGCCTTTATGATTGTGATAAAAATGTAAATTTTATTTGTATTGATTTGTAAAAAGGATGGAAACTACTCTTGTTGATCTTGCTTGGAAAAGTATGTTTGATTGTTGATATATTGTATGAGTGTTGAAAATTTGTTTGAGTTTTGTTTTGTGGCAGCCATTTTTTGTGAAGTTTTCAAAGTTGCAAAACACACCTCATTGTTCTATGGTTGGGGCTCGAGGGCCAGATGGATTATCCTCTTATTGGATTATAGGTTGGGCGGAGAGCGTCTCCTACTCCCCTTTCATTATATTGTGATTCAAATTTGATAAGATGAGAAGAGTGCAAAGTTGAAGATTGGAGGAGTTATACTATGTTGGAGCCAAACATATCACCTTTTGTAATGTTATCCCATTGTTGTAATGTGAAAGTTCTAATCTTGTAAATTATTCTTTCAAATTGTTGAAAAAAGATCTATTTTATTGTAATAAAATGAAATATGATCATTGAGAAAAGAGTGTGTTGTTACCTTGTTCTAAATTGTTTTATTGTAAAAGTATGAATTTATTGCAAGGAAAGAAAAGAGACACTTTCTCATTTTTTATTATAAGAGTTAGTATATTGAAATGTTGAAATTAATTGAATGGTGCTCTTGTATGTAAAGTATATGTGGATTTATGTGTATATGTTGTTTTCCTTTTTGCATTATTGGTAAAAGATTTTACATTAATGAATTTTCTTATAAGAAACTTTTCATTCTTCTTTTCCTTTTATTTAGTTGATTAAAGGAAGTATTAGTTCAACTTTGTAGGTATTTAAATAAATTTAGCAAACCCAAGAGATATGTTCTTTTCTTTAGTATTTAGAGAAAAAAACTTCTCCTTTAGATTGTGAAATATTCTCCATATTTAATTGGTATAAATTAATAACAACTACTCATGCCCTTATAGTTTATATAGAATTTGAATTGATATATATATTGATTTTAATAAAATAAAATCAAAAAATATATATACAAACTTAAGTATAGATAATTAGATAAATTTAAAAATAAATTTATATACGTATATATACAAATTTATATGTTTTAATAAAAACATATATAATATTAAATGATTTTAATATTGATTGATATTTCTGTATAAAATTGGTTGTGTGTTATATAAAACAAAATAGTGTG
This sequence comes from Taxus wallichiana var. yunnanensis, assembly GCA_018340775.1. NCBI lineage: Eukaryota > Viridiplantae > Streptophyta > Pinopsida > Cupressales > Taxaceae > Taxus > Taxus wallichiana. The sequence continues at coordinate 240,917,560 of CM031237.1, forward strand.
TGTATATATATATATATATATATATATATATATATATAGTATGTATGTATGTATGTATGTATAATGATTTTAATATTGATTGGATATCTGTTAAAATCAATTGTGTGTATATAAGACAGTTTTATAATAGAAAACAATCAAGATTTTTATTGAATTGGGTCGTATGGATGGGCCCACCACACAACCCATGTCTTATAAACAAAGGGTTAGGGGGAGAGTGTCGCCCCCACCCCAACCCATATTATATAAACATTACAATTCCATAATGTATGTGCGGCCACATAGATACATATATGTGTTGTGTTTTAATATATTTAAATCAACCACTTAAAACACTTAAATAACACTATATATATATATATATATACCATATCTATATAAACTTGGTCATTTTATATAAATATGCCATTTGTCTTTGTGTGTGTGTCAACTTCTCTTGGCATTGTAAAATAAATCTTAAAAAAATGTAAACACACACACACACACACACACACACACACATTGAAATCCAAAACATGTCTATATACCTCCTTGTAATAAAAATAAATTGGGGCAAAACAATACCCATAATAGAAATAGGATAGATGCTTGGTTAACACAAAAATATTACAAAATATATATTGGAGTTGAGAAAACCCTCCATATCTCTCATGGCCTCCATGGCCTCCATGCTCCCAAACCTTCAAAAAGTAAAAATGAAATGGATTATGGAAAAAATGTGAATAAAAAGTCAACATAAGGATTTTAGGGCATCTTAGAAAACCTAAGATCTAAGGGTCCAAAATTAATTGAATCTAATGGTGGAGAATGAATCCTACATTTTTAAAGTGATGGAATTTTAATGGGAAAATATTTTAATTTATAAAAGGTATGGGTATGGGTTGAATGGGGCCACTAGTGATTAAGGAATGTTTGAACTTAAATTTTTTTATTAGGGGTAACAGAATTAAGTAAGAATTGAATATAAGGGCTCATTTAAATAAATGAGTTTTTTTACTATAAATAGAATTGTCTTTAAATGGATTAATTAGACAAATTTTAAACAAAGTAATGGAAATTGGTAAGAATAATTTAAAAGTAAAGAAAATCTAACTAGAAAATAAATTAATAATAATTAATTATTAATTTAATTCCACTTACCACAAAATTGTGTAGAAATTTTAATCGGGAAATTAATTAAATCGTGACTAATGTTTACCCTTGTAACCTTCTCATAAACAAAAAATATTACCGTAATAATTTTCCACGATAAATTAATTGGTTTTAATATGGTTTAAGCATCGAAAATTCTAGGTGTTGTACTTGGTATCAAAGCCACGGGTTAGACACTTGGACCCCGGGCCAACACGAAACACAACTTATACACTTAGCACAACTCTAAACCTAAAACACACAATATTGTTTGATATTTTAAAATGTAGAAATTGTAGTAAACCAAAACATAACCTAGATGATGATGAACTAACTCTCGCCTTGGTTTGTGCAGTGGTGGTGCAAAAACTATGATGGGTTATTTCATGTGGATTTAGACCTACCACCCCCAATAGTAGTTTTATATTGCCACAGATACTATAGATATTACGATGTCAATGTTGTTATAGGAAGAGGGATCAAGTAGGGGGATGACCTTTCCTAAATGATAGAGAGCCATATTGTGTTACATCCCCATCTAAGATGCAGAGCTGGGGTTTTTGGAGGATCGAGGAGCGAGAACCTCCATGTGGATTCGAGATCGTTATTTGGGAGCTATTGGAGGAGCGGTTCAGAGTAGATACATATCCAAGAGGTTCATCCAGTAATGGATCGATGAGTTTCATGATATAAGATAATCATCCATGATAGTAGTGAGTATGAGAGTTGTTTTTTTACTTGCTTTAGTGTGTAAACTACATGCATGATGAGAAAGTTAGGATTCATAGTTTCATCAAGGGCTTGAACTAGGGTTTGGGAGGGGAAGTGCACATTCACTATTTGCATACCTTAGTTTAGGTTTTTGAGAATGCCTACATTAAAAAGGAGACTAGGGGAAGAAAAAAGGATAGAGATAGAGTGAGAGCCATATTCAATAGATGAAGGATGGTTAGTTGAGCGGTTCATATCCTCCTCCTCGTGGTGGACATGGTTCAAAATAGTCCTCTTTTAGGTGGCCACATAAGGTACATCAAAATAATAGTACACTCGACCACGATTTATACCTCCATAGCACCCTTGATGCATAAAGAGGGCACAATATGGGGCCTCCATCTAGGGGCCCCATTAGGACATAGGCTCCAACCCGAGCTCAATCAATAGGATTATGTCCACCACAATAATAGCATAGTCAGTAGCGGGATCATCGGGATCTACCTCATGGATGGTTAAGGATACAAGGAGGGTTTCGTCCCATTTGAGGGGACGTGGTAGTTTTTATGGATGCAATGTACTTGGGCACCATTAGAGGGAGTGTCAATAGAACCCTATTAATCAGGGTAAGGCACCTATTTCAAGGCCTACATTCGGTGATATGGGATGTAGCCATCAGATTTATGCAGATATTAATAAATTCCAGGAAAAAGAACAGGGTATAGTGAAAAAGACTATATGTAGAATTGGTGGTATCCCTACCTCTATATTGTTTAATTTTTTCTCTTCTAATTCATTTATTGTACCATCATTAGTAAAGCAATGCAAGATGGTGAAGCATAGGCATGGTAATAGTTGGGATGTTGAGATGGATTTTGGAGCTAGGCTCACAATACACTCCTTAATTAAGGAGTGTGTAATGGACCTAGGACACTTCACCATGACCTATGATCTTTGTATCATTCCCTTGGGTTCATATGGATTAATTTATGGTATGGATCTGTTATCTACACACAGATCTAGAGTGGATTATTATAGAAAGGTGATATCTTGTGCAAATTTGGGAGTTTATTCAAAGTGATAGTTGGATTTAGGAGACCCTTTTCTATTCGCAACATATCTATTATGTAGCTTAAGTTATGTGCGTGATGGGGATGTCAATTATATGCCATCACATTTAGTGACCGATCAGAGGATGAGACTCATGGACCATCACTTGATTATTTTTATATTTTGAGGAATTTTAAGATGTTTTTCGTATTGAGTTTCCAGGGGTTACCTCCCCACGTGAGATAGAATTTCATATTGAATAGTTCTTGGATCGAGCCTATCCGACATGTGCCATATAGGATGACCACCCCTGAGATATGTGAGCTCAAGTTGTGGCTAGAGGGATTCTTCAAAAAATTCCTAATCCATCCTAGTGTATCCCCTTGGGGTGCACCAATGATTTTTGTGAAGAAGAAGGATGGATCTTTGCATTTGTGTGTTGACTACAGATAGTTGAACAAAGTAATGATAAAGAATTCTAAACCCATTCCACGCATAGATGATTTTTTGAGCAGATGATGGGGGATACCATGTTTTCCAAGATAGATATTAAGTCCAGTTATCATCAGCTGAGGATTGTAAAGGAGTGTATATTCATAAGACATCCTTTCACACTTTCGATATGGTGACTACAAGTTCACAATTGTGCCATTTGGTCGAATGAATTTCCCTACAGTATTCATGAGTTTGATGAATGGGGTGTTAAGGAAATTTCTAGACAATTTTTTGCTTGTGTTCAAAGATGATATTTTGATTTACTCATGTATGCATGAGGAACAACAAGAGTATATTCACCAGGTTCGTAGTGTCTTCATGAGTAGTAACTTTATGGGAACCTAGAAAAGTGTGCATTTTTCCAAATAGAGGTTTAGTTTTTAGCTCACATTATTTTTGGGAAGGTATCATAGTCGATCCTTCCAAGATTAGAGATATCATGTATTTTCCAGTGCCAACCAATCTGACCAAGGTGTGCAACTTCATGGGATTGACAAGTTATTACAAAGGCTTGTTCGATTTTCTCGTATTGCACATCCCATTACTTCCCTACATCGAAAGGGAAGAAGTATTTTTTGTAAGATAGATGTTAGTAGGCCTTCAAGACACTAAAGGAATTCCTTACAACAACACCTATTCTAGCAGTGATATATCCTCATGGATATTTCTTCATGTGTACATATGCTTCACAAGGAAGGGTAGGAGGTGTATTGATGCGGGATAATGGAGTAGTAGATTTTGAGTTTCACAAACTTAAGGCTTATGATCTCAACTATCCGACTCATGACCTTGAGCTTGCAGAAGTGGTCCATGCTTTAGTGCTATGGTGACATTTCCTATGAGGCGCTCAGGATCATTCCAAGGATAGACCATTTGAGCCTACAACACCTCTTCACATAGCCCAATCTCAATGCATGTCAACTTCATTGGATAGATCTACTATGTGAGTATGAAATGGACATTGAGCATATGAAGGGGGGAAAAGGTGGTTATAGAAGATTTGATGCATCTAAGGGATTTGGTTATGGCTATTGCTATCCAATTTCTCCCATCGGAAAAATTGGGCAAACGTGACTCCATAAAAAAAATGTCAAATGAGGGATCGATTCAATTGGCTATTCCATGGGAAAAGCACACTTTGGGATTTTTTTAATAGGTTGAAGAGGGCCATGAAAATTTCAGAGGAATTTTCAGGAAATGAATAATCTTTGAAGTCCAAAATTTAAAGGAAAAAAAAATGGTGAAACTCGAAGACAAGGAGCGTAAAGCTCACAAATTTGAGGTCAAAATATAAAAAGTCAAAGTGCAGTCAAATTCACGAGTTTCGAGTCTTGGGAGCTCATGGTGAATAGTAACTTGTCGGGGGATAAAAGTCTAAAACCTAATGTATGAAATTTAGACTTCTTTGGATTTCAAGAGTTCATAGTTAGTAATTGCGAGGGTCGAGCGGAGGAAAAAACCCCGAAACTCGAACCCCAAAAACCTTAACCCACAAACCACAAACCCAAAACCCCAAAAACACAAAGGTCGCAAACTCGAGTCTAAATTTTGAACTTTGGGGTTTTGTTATTTCAAATGTTGAAGCCCTAAGTGCACAAAAATCGAAACTTGAAGTCCAAACCCCCAATTCTAAATTTTCCATACTTCGGGGTTTCTGAGGTTTAACAAACTCAAGTGGATGAATAGTAACCCAACCTCTAAAATCAAAATGCCCAAAGTTTTGAATCCCAAAATCTGAAATTTTGGAGGACGTGATGCAAGTTGAGAGTCCAAAAAATATAGGCTAACCACTTCCATTTATTACAATATAGTACCCTCATCTTCATATGGCCATAACATTTGACCTAGAAGCTTAGATTTGCATAGAATTGGAATTTTTGGAAATCCTAAATGTCCTCTACACAAGTATGACTAGTTTTCTTATTTTTAGTGAGATTAAATTTTTAAAAATGAATAAATCAAGTCCACTCATTTTAGAGGGTGTTTCTAGGTTTTCCATGTACCAAAATGATGAGGTATAGGTTTCCTTTCTTCTCTAACAAGTAAAAGTAAATGGAGGAAAGTTTTGCGGTGGCACCCATCATTGTTACAAGAGACTTTGATGAATTTTTGGGTGGTTGAAGCAAGATTTCAAATTCCTTCTCTCTCCTTTCTCTCATTCTTCCTATATATTTGTAAGGATGGGGGGCTCATTTCAAAAGGTTGGACACCTTGTATATGCTCCTCCTTTCTTCTTCGTGTCGATGAAGAGATTTTGTGGAGATTCCAAACCTCACTACTAGACATTGTAATGAAAATATGTGTCTTTATGCTTGATTGTGGTATACTATATCAATTTCTGAAGCAATATAAATAGATTTGTGGATATTTTAAACACCCCTTTTGTGTTTCTCTTGAACCTCTTTTGGTCTTTCATCACATGTAAATTATTGTGCATTGTTGTGTTTTCATTGTAAGATTATAGTTGTGTTATGTTTATTATCCAGTTATCTAATAATACTTCTTAGTGCATCACCTTCCCTTAGAGTAGGTTTTAATTTTCATGCATTTTATCTATATCTTTCTCCTTGGAAATATTAGATTAGGGTTAGATATGCAACTCTCTACACTTTGGAGTAGTTGGCACTAGGATAGGATAGGAAGTTGACCTTCTCCGAAGAGCTTTCTTGATCACAAATTCCCACACTTTGGGAAAATCTCCATGTTATGAAATCACATTGACAATTTCAATCTATTGAGTTGCAAAAATTAGGGGTGTTGTGATTACGCAACAATAGTCTTCATGCCCAAAGTTGAAGACATGGTGTTTGGAAACAATTATATGGTAAAGGATATGAGTCTTTTTGCTTATGTTATGAATTATTTGATTATTAAAATATAATTAATGACCATGGATGATATTTTTATGCTATATTACACATGTGTGATTTTTTTATATCTTGAATAATCATGGTTTTGGTGATAATTTATTTTACTCATCCTAGTGATGGGGTTTTCAGCTTGTTTATTGCAAGATGAGATAATTTGGGCATGACCTACCTAGATGGGTCATATGTGAATGTTTAATGACTCAATTGGGATTTTTAAAGTTGTAATTGTTGATCTCGAAGGAGATAAAATGTCTTGGTGTTTGTTTTAATCAAGAGCGAGGTATAAAGTGCATGTTTGAATTCAAATTTACACTAGTGAGAGAAAAGGGAAAAATGTGACCTATGTGGGTGCTTTTTAAGCACCAAGGAATGCTTTGAGATCTAAGAGAGTGTATTATAGGTTTAATAATGTTTTAAATAGTGTTTGCAAGAGGTTGGAGCAAAGAGAAGTGAAGAAAGTGAAAGATAGAGCTAGTTGGAGAAGCTAGGGTTTGAACAATGGTTTGAAGGTGTTTGAGCTGAATAGGCGATCTCAATCGGATTGTGGAAAAAAATCATCCGATATATTTTTGATCTTATAAACTGAGGTTTGGTTCTCCTTGTGAGGTTGGTGTTTCAATAAACACTTTTGATTTGAGTAATATAATCAGAAGTTTCAGTGGGTTTTCTTTCCCTTGATGGTTTCCCACTTATATCTTGTGTTATGGTGTTGTTTATCTTGTTCATGGTTGATTGCATGCATGTTATATGATGTTGTGCACACATTAATGGATAGTTAATTGATTAATGGTTTAAGTGAGTAATATGAAATTTAAATTAAGTTTTGATGAATGATTCACACACCCTCTCGAAACCATTGTGCTTCTAAAAATTGCTATCGTAAAAAAATGTCATTTTGGAAAAGTTTGGTCTAAATTAAATGAGATCCATATGAAGCACAAAAAAATGGTGGGTCGAAGTTTGAAGTGATTATTATTATCCAATTTTTTCCCCTTAGGTAAAACTCGTGGACAAACAAGAACTTGCATGCAATGAAAATGGAGGATTTGATCCATCAAGAGAGCTTGCATTTCGGAGTTGGTCCAAAAGGTTGAAGAAGGCCCGAGCAAGTTGCGAGAGATTTCCGGAAAATAAAAAGTTTGAAATCTAAAATTTTGGACTTTGAAGGTTAAGATTTTCGGAGGTAGGATAAGGTGGATTTTGGGGACTTGGCAAGGAAAGGTTTACGAGCCCGAAACTCTAAAATTCTGAAATTTTAGAATTTTGGGTTTTGGGGTTTTGGAGTTCTCAGGCGTGAAGTTGGAAAAAACATGGTCCCAAAAGTATTAAATCATGAAGTCTGAAAGTCTATTTTTTTTCTCTTTCAAGTTTCTCTCAGGTTTTAGGGATCTTGGTGAGCTCATTTGAGAAACAAAAATGGGATTGCCCCTCCAAATTCAGAAATCTTGACATCTAAAAGTTTGAAATTTCAAACTTTTAGACTTTTGGGTTTTTGGGGTTCAAGTCTCTATCGGTTTTGAGCGGTGAACAATGATAAAAGGTCCGAAGACTCAATGTTTGAAATTAAAAAATTCTAAAGTTCTAAAATTTTGGACTTTTAGACTTTCGGTCTTTCATCAAAAACATAAAAGTAGCCCTCATGTCTGTTTTCAATTAAAGTCCAAAATGTCATACTTTTGGGTTTTGAAAATCTGAAGCAAAGGTTTGGCATGATGAACAGCAGTTCCGAATCTATGAAGTGAAAATGTATAGAAGTCTAAATTTTGAGATTTCAGGGGTTGCGTGCTTTTCGGACTCCAAAGCAGGACAAAGCCAACCACCCGTTATTTTTGCAGAATGACACCTCGACCTTCAGATGGCCATAAATTTTGACTGGGAGCTTAGATTTGAACAATAAAGGAGTTTTGGAAATATCTTGAGTCTTCTATCAACTATGATTGGATATCTTACAATTAGTGTGATTAAGTTAAAAATGAAGAAATATTATTTGGTAAAGGATTCAACATTTCTAAGGTGTTAGACTTCTCACCTACTAAAAATAATGAGGTATGGGTTTCCTTTCTTACCCATTTTTAGAGGAACAACATCATGGAGGCATGGGTTTTTCATACAAGTAGAACCCATCATTTCTCCAGATGAATTCAATGGGCATTTTTATGTGGTTAAGTAGGATTTTTGATTATTCTCATCTCCTTCTCTCATTCTTCCTATATATTGTAAGGAGGGGTGTTTTTGAATAAAGTTTGGACATTTTGGATTTTGACCCTCCTTCTTCTGTGACCTTTGTGGGGCGTTTGTTATGGCACCAAAGGCATGTCTGTAAGTGATCTTGTGGATTTCAAACCTCCCATCAAAATTTTAATGTAATTTTTAAATAGTGTCTCTTTAGAGCCATTGTAATGGAAGAAGTGAAAGATAAATTGTGGAGCAATAAAATTAAGTTTGTGGACGATTTCAACCCTCTCTTATATTCAGATTGAATCTTCATGATCTCTCATTACAATCTTGGTTATCATGCATGTTTTTTTCTTATTACATTTTTAATGTTTTGTGTTTAATGGAAAATCGGTATTCATAATTTCTTAATCATAAGTGCATCACCTCTCTTTTAGATTACGTTTTCAATTTCTTACATCTTCTTAACCATGTCTCCTTGTTCATGAGTTAGAGTAGATTTTAGGATAGATCCTCTACAAATGAATGTGTGCATTAATAAAACAGAAGTGAATAGAAAAACCTTCATCCAAAGAGCTTTCCACATTGTAAAGTCCCACACTTTGGGAAAAGATCCATGTTATGCAATCACACCGAGAGTTTGACCCATCGAGGCATCATTCGGGGGAAATGATTACTCATCAAGTGGTTATTATACTGAAATGCACCATTGTTTGATGGTGTGAATTATGATTTTTGTAGGTTGAGGATTAAGAATCATATCATGTCCCTAGGGTTTTTTATTTTGCAACCTGTGGAGGATGGTTATCTCCACCAACTAGTAATGTAGAGAATAATTCATGTAGTGAAAATTCAAATGCTTAAATGTTATCTTGTGTGGTCTAGGAGTAATATGAGATGGGAAATGTAATGCATTGAAATTCAATAAAGGAATCATGGGAGAAACTTCAATTTATGTATGAAGGATACTCTAAGCTAAGAATTGCTAAGCTTCAAACTTTTAGAAATCAATTTGAAAGTCTTAAGATGAGTGATGATGAGTCTATTTCTTCATATTTTCTTAGAGTTTAAAACATTTTCAACAACATGAAAGGTTTAGGAGAAGATGTGAAAGAATAAGTTATAGTCAAAAAGGTTTTGAGATCCCTAAATCCAAGGTTTATTCCTACCAAGAGGCCTAGGTTTTGACTACCATGAATATGGATGAATTTCATAGGAATTTGACTGCATATGAGATTAGGGTGGTTGACTACAAACTTTCTAAGAAAGAGATATATTTTAAGGTTGGGAAGATGAAAAAGGAACAAGAAGACTAAAGTTTATGATGTTTCTCATGAGATGGATGATGAAGAATTATTTGATATGGTTGCTAGAATACTCAATGTTGGAAATAGTTAGTTACAAGGAAACATTCCTTTTAAATTATTTAATTGTGGTAAAGTAGGTCACTTTTTTGCTAAGTGTCCTCATAGGCATGAAAATAAAGACAATGATGATCATAAAGGTGGTCATGAAAATAAAAATAAGAGGTATGGTAAAGAGAAGAGTTCAATAATTTTATCATAAGAAGAAGGGTAAGAAGAGTTATTACACCAAGAAAGAGGCCTATTTATTTGAAGAAAGCACTCAGAATGAAAGTTCAGATTCTAAGTTTGAATATGATCATAGAGATGTATGTGATGAGGTTTTTGTTTTGACGAATGATGCTATGAGATCCACTAGTGAAGGCTCTACATTGTTAGGTGAATTTTTATCAAGATCTTGTAAATATTTTGAAGAAGAAGAAAATGATTTTGAAAATGAATTAACTTGTGTTCAATATGAATTGATATATTCTGAGAAGAAAATAAGAAATTTAAATCTCAAGTCAAATAATATGAGGTAAATATTCAATAACTAGAAGAGAAACATTGAGCTATTACAGAGAAGCTTGATGAAACAATGAGAAGATTAGAGATGCAGATGAGTACCATGACTCTAAACTTACAATCTAAGGAGGAAGAATTGATTCTTCTCAAGAAGGATTTATCTAATGCAAATAGAAAGAGAAATCATTTAAGAAGATTGAGAAATTTTCCAAGGCTCTTGATGATATCTTGAGCAATCAGAAATCAACAGTGATAGAGTTGGTTTGGGCTTCAAATTTAAATTCAAAAACAAATAGATGAAGAAACAAGATGGAATTTTAATTAAGGAAGTAGTGAACCAAGCACCAAGGATGGAAATAAATATATCTTCTTCAAGTAAAATGAGAAGAATAATCCTATTAGGCAACCTAATGCATCAAGGTATGAAAGATCTTTCAATGGTTATTATTTTACATTTAATATATTTAGTCATAGGGAAAATAGTGTAAGAAGGTATACTATAAATGAATATTCATTGAGAGATAGTAGGAGTGAGCATGATAAGATTTTGTTGTGCTAAAATTGTAATGAAAAAGGTCATGTTACTAGTTTTTATGTTGAATGATCCACCTAGGAAAGTTGAGAGTTACAAAGGGAAGAGTTCGTAGTGTGTTTTAGTTGGAATGAGGGTAAGTGCACAAATATAGGGGCTAAAAGTGGAAAAAATTGAAAATGAACGAAATGTGATTGCGTTTTTCAATAACTCAATCGCATTATGTTTTCATAGGATCAAGAATTCACAAACCTATAATGCATGCACGATTACAATGCATACGTGTTTCTAGTGATATAAAACACATATGAATTTTGAGCTATCTAAAGTTTAGGGGGCCTAAAGGATCCATGTTTACTAAAATAAATGTTTAGAAATATTATACTTTAAATTTATTTTAGTAAATATAAGAAGTTAGGGTCACTCTACACCTGATGGAAGTGGTCCCATGTAGCTTTGACAATTATAATCTAGAAGATAGTTTTTCAAAATCTAATCTAGTCAATACTTACACATTTTCAAAATTTCAGTAATGACCTAAAACTTTCAGGCCATATATATTGTAGTCGGTCTTTGTTTTATGAAAAAATATAGTCATTTTGTAGGTTTTTTGACCTTTTAGATTGGATTTTATCCCTACCATTGCTTGAATTGGTATTAATTTTGAAATTTGGTCCATAATTCACTTTAGTGACCACGAATCAGCTCTATGATGTTTGTCTACTTCTTACTAAAATGATATCCTCACTTTATAGATAGAGGATTTCTTTCTAGAATGGGATTCATATCCTATGGAAAAAATGAGGTGATTGTAATGTGCTTCCTCCTTAAGGTTTGATCACACTACTAGGTGTTGAATGAGTTTTTACAAATAGTACTAAGTAAATTACATCAAGTGAAATCAAATGATTTCTCATTCTTAGAAACATGGTGCTCCATATAAAGATCATCCCTTCACCTTTCTTGGCTCTAAAATCATCCTTTCATGGAATCAAATTCAAGATTCTCATATGTATCTCATGGAGATAGATGATGCCTTAATACTTCACACATGATGGTCCTGGATACCTCAATGGCATGACTAGCTCATTTTAGCTTGTTCTTTGGAGAGATTTGGGTACAATGACAAAGTCAGGATATGATTATCATCAAGGGTTAGGGTTTAGAGTTTAGGTTTAGGGTTTAGGTGTAGAGTTTAGGGTTTAGGGTTTAGGGTAGAGGGTTGAGGTTTTATGGTTTATGGTTAAGGCTCTCACATTTTAGGGTTTAGGATCTCAAGTTTTATGGTTTATGTTTTAGGGTTTAGGTTTTAGGATGTAATTTAGGTTTATGGCTCAAGGTTTAAATTTTAGGATTTGAGGGTTAAGGGTTTAGGGATTAGGGATTAGGGTTTAAGGTTTAGGGAAAATGTTTAGGTTTAGGGAATAGGTTTAGGGTTTAAGGCTTAATGTTTAGGGTTTAGGGTTTAGGTTTAGGTTTAGGTTTATGGTTTAGGGTTAGGGTTTAGGGGTTAGGGTTTAGGGCTCAAGGTTTAGGCTCACCCATTCACTCACTGTAATGTTTTGTGTCTTACCCATTCTTATTAGTATTGACAGAGAGTATTCAACTAAAAGGGTTCATCTACTTCATAGGCAAAACATTCAAAGGGATCATCACAATTTTATGGCTTTCATCTGTTGATATTTTGAAGGAGGGAAATTCTAGATATCCAAGAACAATTCGATAAAAAGAAATGTTACCCAATACATCTATCTTCTTTTCCCATCACATGGGAACTATTTCACTCACTATAATGTTTTGTGTCTTACCCATTCTTATTAGTATTGACAGAGAGTATTCAACTAAAAAGGGTTCATCTACTTCGTAGGTAGAACATTCAAAGAGAGTCATCACAATTTGATGTCTTTCATCTATTGATATTTTGAAGGAGGAAAATTCTAGATATCCAAGAACAATTTGGTACAAAGAAATGTTTTTGATGCTCTTTTGAATAATTATTTTAGTTTAATCTTTCGGAATGAAGGTTTCATTTGAAGAACAAAGCTTGATATGTCCAGTGCTTGTGTAAGCTATGGAAATTTGAGAGGATTTATAAGGTTCAAGTTTATTTTCTAAGATGCATTACTCCAATGTTTGAAAATGTTTCTCCAAATGCAACAAATTATTATTCAGACACTCAATGATTCCTGAATTTCCAATCCTTCCATAGACCCTAGTAGTCCTCGATCCTTGGATATAGGGAGACATCGTTACTTGGCTTCCATTTATAATGATAGAGATATTTGTAAATTCGTGTTATGACCTCTAAATATGTATGAATTTCAAGTTGTTTGGAAGTCACATCACACCCTTCACTAGGCTTAATGACTACCCCTATCTTTTTAAGGTGCTTTTGAAATCATCCATGGGTTTATCATAGAAGGAATTATCAATGAATGGAAGGTCACTAAGTCATAGGCCAACTAACTCCCATTCAGAACTAAACAAGAAAGATTTACTAGGTGATTGATAACCCCTTTGTGTTCTTATCCATTCCCTAGTTGCTATTATTATTTTGAACACTTCAGTAAGTTGTGTCAAATTTTCTATCTATTCTAAGAACAGAAGAGATTTATCTTTTCCAAAGGAGAGGATACTACAGAAATTTGGTTCTAATTCTACACCTCCATGTTGGTATATTCTCTATGTCTCTTTCATTTACTTTGAGATTAAGTTTTGTGTTACAATGGTTATTTTTTCCATATTCCAATGGGTCATCTTCGGCTTATAATACCATACATGGAAATATGAGAAATGTGAAATTTGTTTCAAAGAGTGAAGAAATTGGAATTCAAGAGCACAATTATATGTGGGGAGAAACAGTTTAAAGAGATGTGTAATATGCATTTATAAGGCACAAGGTAGATGTCATATCCATTTAGTTACTTGTCCCACCTCTCATAAAAAAGATATTTTTACAAGAGGAATCAATGATGGTTGCAGGCACGAGACTAGGAAATATGGTCCTAATATTGATATTCAAAATTATGAACTCACTCATGAGACCTACTAGAAATATATGAGGTTTAGTGTTTAGAGATTAGGGCTCTGGATTTAGTGTTTAGATTTTAGGGTTCTTGAGGCTCAAGTTTCAAGGGTTTAGGGTTTAGGGTTATATTTAGCATTTACGGATCATGATTTAGGTTTTAGGGTTTAAGGTTTACTTTTTTTGGTTTTAGGGTATTTAGGGTTTATAGTTTAGGGTTTATTTCAGGGTTAAGGGTTGAGGTTAAGGGTTTCGGTCACACCTTCGGTAGGTTTAGGGTTTAGTGTTTAGGGATCAAGGTTCAAGGTTTAGGGTTTAGGGTTTAGGGCTCAATGTTTAGGTTTAGGATTCAATGTTTAGGGTTTAGGGGTTAGGGTTTAGGGATTTAGGGTTTAGGATTTAGTTTTTAGGGTTTAAGATTTAGGGTTTAGGGTTTAGGGTTTATGATTTAGTTCTTAGGTTTAGGGTTTAGGGTTTAGTTCTTAGGGTTTAGGGTTTAGGGTTTACGTTTTAGCATTGAGGGATCATGGTTTAGGGTTTAGGGTTTAGGGTTCGTGGTTTAGGGTTTAGGGTTTAGGTTTAGGGTTTAGGTTTTAGGGGAGTAGGTTTAGGCTTCAGTGTTTAGGGTTTAGGTTTTTATGACTTAAGGCTTAGGTGGTTTAGGTTTAGGGGTTTATGGCTCGGGGTTTGATGTTTGGGCTATGGGTTTAAGGTTTAGGGTTAGAGCTTAGGGCTCTGGATTTAGCGTTTTAAGGGCTCAAGGCTTAGGGTTTAATTTTTAGGGATCATGGATCAAGGTGTAGGGTTCAATGATTAAGGTCTAGGGTTTAGGGTTTTTAGGGATTAGGGTTTAGGTTTTATGGCTTTAAGGTTCGCGATTTGAGTTACGGGTTTAAGGTTTAGGGGTTAGAGCTCAAGGTTGTGGATTTAATGTTTATGGTTTAGGGTTTAAATATCAAGGTTTAGGTTTTAAGTTTTATGGTTTATGGTTTAGGGTTAGGGTATAGGGTTTATAAGGTTTATGATTTAATGTTCAAGGTTTAGGGTTTAGGTTTAGGTTTGGTTTTAGGGTTTATGGTTTATATTTAGGGTTTAGGTTTAGGATTTTAGGGTTTAGGGTTTAAGATTTCTGGTTTAGGGTTTAGTGTTTACGATTTTAGGTTTAGGATTTAGGGTTTAGGGTTTATCAATTTTATGGTTTAGGATTTATTTATAGGGTTTAGGGTTTATAATTTAGGGCTCATGGTTCATGGTTTAAGGTTTTAGTGTTTAGGGATTAGGGATTAGGTTTAGGGTTTAAGGCTCGAGATTTATGGGGCTTAGGGTAAGGGCTAAATGTTTAGGTTTATGGTGTAGGGTTTAGGATTTAGGGTTTAGGTTTAGGGTTTAGGGGTTTAGGAATCATGGTTTAGGGTTTAGGGGTAGTTTAGGACCTTAGGTTTAGGGTTTATATTTTAGGGTTTTCGATAGAATTTAAAAGCTAAAAGCTTTAGGTTGAATGCTGAAATCCTTAAAATTACCTATGTATTGACCAAATTATACTATAAAAATATCTCCTAAACCGTGACTCATGGAGCTATGAGACTAGTTCCATAAGGTGCAGAGTGACCCTAATTTCTTATATTTAATAAAATAAATTTAAAGTATAAGAAATAATAAAATATAAATAATAATAAATGAAAAATTATACTTAAACATTTATTTTTGTAAATAGAAGCATGCAAAAGCACATATAATGTTCATACTATGAGGAATGCATACATATTATGATTTTTTACTTTTTCCAATTCATCCATCCTCTAGGCTTGGATCCAATTTGGATCCCCAAGCCGAGGTGGACCTGCACAACATAATAAACATCACATGTTTTTGCAGGAAAATGCGAAAATGCCACTTCCATCATTATAAATCAAGATAAAATGATCGATTTGTTAAAAAAAATTTATACCACAACGTAGATAAAATTTTCTTCTTTCTAAAAATATAATTTTTCAATTTTCTGACTAATATAAGGTTTCCATATTATTTTTCATTTTCTATTTTCATATTTTTTTGTAACTTTTTTTTAAATTTAAACACGTCTATCTTTTGTCATGTATCTTTTTTTTGGCTCATCGAAATTGAAAAAAATATACTAGCCAAAACTAGGCCTAATTCTATACATATTCAAAAAAATATAATATTTTCAACATTTTTGAGAAAGTTAGGGGCGCATAGGTCGAGCTCCGTTATTTTTCAAAATTTTAAACTTTTTGTACTAGAAAAATCATAAAAAAATATACTCGCTAAAAATTCTAAAAAATGGAGCCCAAACTAGATGCTCCTAGATATCTTTCTACTAAATGGTTTTTTAAAATACTGAATGGTGCTCAAAAAATGGTGGGGCACACAAAAGTCACTTTGTTATGTTTTTTATAAAAAAAAGGAACACCTGCTAGTATTTTAGTTATTTGACCCAACTTAAACTTATCTATTTTCAATAAAATTTGCTAGCTTAGAAACTAGACTCAAAATTGTATGTTTCATGTTTATACAACATCTTCCAATTTTGAGTATAACTATTTCAAAAAACTCTTACAAGTTGAAGTTTTTTATTTTTCGAAAAAATGCATCCACTTAAGACCCCTTTTTGGCCCCCCAGATTGGTGCACTTACCCATGAATTCATTCATGTTGCTAGATAATGTAACTATGGATACTCAAGACAAATAAAGAGTTTTCAAGGTCCCAAAGTGTAAGAAAGAATTTTTAGAGGTCTAGGATGGATACAAATAGTCAAGGTAGGATATGGGAAACTAGAAGGATAAACTATGGCCCAAAAAGAGCTAATGTGAATGATAAATGGAGTTCTCCTCAAGGTAGCTATCAAAAGAAAGGAGATGGAGGTTATTTATAGGTGACCAAGAAGTGTTGGAGATTTTCAAGTCTCTCTTCTATAATCATGATGGTGTCTTATGCCTCTACTAGGATTGTTAAATGTATAATGGTTCATATACACAATCAAGTAAGGGGAGTTGTTCAGGGTAAGACATGTCTCCTTCAAGGTGCCAAGGTAAATTATCTCAAGTATCTAAGGAATGTTTGATGTCTTATTTTACTATTCAATATGTGAAGATGTTTAGGTCATTGTGTTGTTGTCTCTAAGAGTGTATGACCGTGTTATCAAGTCTCGTGGTCTATCATGCGAATGATGTGTTGTCAATTTGTAATAACTCACGTTGTGTAAATGTCATGTTGGTGTATCAAAAGGAGTCTTTAAGTCATGGTATTTAAGTGAACAAAATTTTCTTGGTCTCGGGTTAGTGATTAGATTTTATGACAAGAAAGGTATGTTATCAGACAAAGGTCTTTTTACCTTATGTAGTGAGTTCTAAGTCAAAAATGTAGTTTCATATGATTTTCACATGTTTCAATGCCTATATCAATAATGTAAAAGAGTGTATGATGTGTGTAAAGTTGTAAAACGGTATCAAAAGGTTGGTATAAGTTATCTAGGTCTCCCGAGCATACATGATCATCAAAAGTTTGTTTTGGTCATCTAGAGTTGTTTGAGTCCTAATATTCTGGGTCATATGTCATTATGTTGTGGTCATCATGGTGCCAAACATACTAATGATTCATGAAGAAGGATTGAAGATGAATTGTGTCATCAAGTATGATGACTTGATCGACCACCATTTCAAGAAGGTTTATCGCAGTGTTTGTGAGGGATTACTTAAGAAAATCCAAGAAGGTTTCATTTCATATGAGTTGGTACACCGTAAAATCATTTTTGAGGGAGTAAAAGAGTGAAATGAAGGCCAAAGTTTGAAACAAATCATCTTTATGTAGGGAATAATCTGGAATCAAGTGGTTTCATATCCGTAAGTTTTCATAGCTCTATGAAATCCATGACAATTCCCAAATTTCATAAAGAAGAGTGATAGAAACCTAATCTAAAATGAATGACTTATCGAAATTGGATAATCTTCTATAGTACTATGCTTAAAGATTCATGGTGGTAATTATGTGTCCCAATATCATCCCTCTAAAATTTCGGGCCTACCCGCTTAATAATCCAGAGATTTTAAAGTTTTAATTTTTCAGACCTGGCAGTGCTTCTGGGTATGGCAGCCATTAATGGACCTCAAAATTATAGGTCTTGTTTTCTCCTTTGTTTTCAAAGAAAATTGTATTTTTGATGTGGGTTTTTTCTTCTGGTGCTTCACGTGTAATCTTACTTCGATCCGGCAACTGGTTTGACGGGAAATCCCACTTCTTTCTTCGTTGTGGATGCTCTGTCACACATGGGGGAGTTTGAAGGTGTCTTCTTGATGGCCTTGGGTAGAGGAATGAGCAGAAAAATATATCTTGTTGTTTCATGCATCTGTTTGGGATATTTCTTCAACTTCTCATTTCATGGCTATGGAGTTTTCTCCATTTTCTCCTTCTGTGCTCTCGTGCTTCTCCTTCATGTTTGATGAGGATTCCTTTTGAGACCTACACATCACTGTGGGAATGTGTTTCAATTCTTGGGTTGATCAGGTCTAAGCATTTGCAATGGTGGAGTGATGGAAGAATGTTGTAGAGGAAGTATGGAGGAATGAAGTGCACATATAACTGTTAGAAGTTAGAAGCGGGAAAAAGTGGCACTTGGAAAAATTTCAAAAAGATATGCATAGGTAGGGCTTGGGTGAATTTTTCCATGCTTGATGTCCCTAACCTCAGGGATGTGAGGGACATCAATTTCCAGAATGAGAAATACGGCGACAAGTGGCAATAGATCTAACGACAAGGGAATGAAGGGGGAAAAAGATGATTTAAAGCACTGGGAGCTTGAAAGGAGGTCGCATGGGTGTCCAAATGAATCCCTATAGGGGTTGGGCACATTTTTCAAGGTCTTATGTCCCACACCTCAGGTTCATAAGGGACATCAAATTCCACGGTGGTCAAGAGCATGACACGTGGCACCCGATCTGACGGCAGGGAATGCACGCTCCAAATAAGCACCTGGGGTTGAACTACGGTCACGTGAGTGTCTAGAAGACTCCCTATGGGGGCTGGGCACATTTTTCAAGGTCTGATGTCCCCCACCTCAGGTACATAAGGGAAATCAGTTTCCATGGTGGTCCTGGAGCTGACACATGGCACCCGATCCAACGGCAGGGGATGAATGCTCCAAGAATGCACCTGGGGGCTGAACTGTCAAGTCTGAAGGTCATATGAGGGCCCCAGAGGTCACATGGGGGATGGGTGAATTTTCCAAGGGCTGATGTACCTGACCTCAGGGACGTCAGGGGACATGAAATCCCGCCAAGCTCCTGGTGTTGACACGTGTCCTCTCGAAAAAATGACTAAGTCTTGAACTGCGTTTGAGAGGGTAACTTAGAACGAAGATAACTTGAGCTCCTGGTGGAATTTCTTGGTGAAATTTTATATGATCCTAACTGGAAATGGAATTTTGAATCCAATTATGGGGGTTTCATGTCTTGATTCGGCCATATGATCCCTGAAAAATAATATTTTTTATCTGGTACTCCACTTGTGCTTGAGAGAAACTACCTGTCAATCATATGCGCCAAGGTGTTGTGAAAAATATTATTTTACCATCATGTAGGTATTAGAATCCTCTTTCCGATGATGTTTTTTTACTTCTAAATCCATCCGAGCTCCCAAAATCTTCTTCTGAAGCTCAACAACTATTTTAGGCATGTGTACCGCTTAGGCTTGTGAACCTTATTTTTACTTAGACTCGCTCCAATTCTTAAAACTTCCCTAGACATTCAAAAAATCATTTCCATGATGTTCCAAGGTATTTCATTTTCCTCCATGTTGATTTTTATCTTCCACTTCACTCCGGGGGGAATCCGATACTAGGAATACCAACGATAGCCCTTCCATATACTGCCATGAGATAGTGTCTTTTTCGTAACTCCCTAAAATCGCCTAGTGGGAAAAATTTGACATCAAATAGGGGGTGATCAGACTGATGGATTTGACCAGGGGTATCTAGGAATGAAATTTTTTCCATAGGGGTATAGTTGTCGTGCTTGGAAACTTCCAATTTCCCTGTTGCACATTTTCACGACAATAGGAGTATAACTTTCAAAATGGATATCCCCTAAAGGCCTTGTTTCCTAGAAAACCCTATATACTTCAAAAGAAAGGGCGTAATGAGAAGCAAAATTTTCAAAATCAAATGAAGGCCCCTATCCAAGCTGAGAATTCAATTCCACAAAGAGGCTACCCGATTCAAAAGCACTTGAATGGTAGTCTTCAATAATAGTGCACTAGGTGTGGAAACTGAAATAATTACACACAACCCTTGCAAGCTTGAATACTTCTTACAGTTCCCGAACACAAGATGATGTTTGAAAAATGTATTAGCACTTTGAGCACATAAGAAGTGTTTACTGTGGTTAGAATATGAACTCGCAACCACTATGTCCTCAAATGACGGCACCAATAAGGTTTTGGTACCCAAATTGATTCTCCTCGAAGGCCGAGCAACATCAAAAGTTTGGCAGAAGCTTGAGACAGGTAGAGCATGTAGTGTGTCATTTTGTAGAATGGGATGAAATGCAGCTTTCTTTTTGTCACACTTAGATGTGGAGAAATGAGTAGCACCTCAATAGGATTTGACCTATCCTCACTATTTTATGGTTGTGCCTTTCAACCGTGGTGAGAGGACCCTTTATGTATACCGTAGTTTGTGGAGGAGATGGAAATTTCTTCCTTGTGAAATTATTAAGAAGACCTTGAAGAAAATATGATCAATGCAAAAACCTAACTCTCATGAGTCATTACTCTAGATAATGGAGATAATTTCAAAGCAAGGTTCGTGCCACTAAAGACAATGAAACTCTGATTGTTTTGGCATGTTTTGGTAGTAAAATTATATGCATTTGTATACACACATGAAAAACAAGGGTAAGTATGGGTATGATTTGTATTTTTTAAATGAATTTTTGGTGGGAGGTGAGGCAAAATGAACTTGACTCACCGTATTCTTGAGAAATTTTACAAAAATGGAGACCTTGAACAACAATGCTTTGGGATAGCTAGGATGTTCCTTTAGCCGCTAATATGTTCTTCAATGGAGGCCCAAATCAACACTTTCACACAAACTTCAAGGAGCAAAAATGAAGGCTCAAATTGGAAAACTTAAATCAACCTCTGTTTCATCATGCTTAAGATACACTAAAGGCTAACAAACAATCTTATAGTCATGCTAGGATTCATAGTGATTTTAAATTTCTTTATTTCACTATCAAATGAAAGCTCTTCTGATAAATGAAATTGAAAATACTACCAAACTATCACAAGGATAAGATCTTGTGTGATTCACAAATATTTCAATGAAATATTTCAACAGAACAAGAAAACTACTTGCAGACATTCAGAAATGAAGAAAACACAATTTTTTCCCAAAAATAATGCATTAACTCAAGTTTTAGTAAATTTATTAGCACGGAAAGTTTCTAGAATAATCTTAGATCCTTTCAATGGTCAGTACACTGCAACCACCTCGACATGATCAAATTTTACACAAAGGAGATAAACAGTGTCTTCGATGATTTCGTAGGACGGGTTCTATCAAGTTTTTCTCTTAGAAAAATCAGTCGACCTCTAACACTCCAACCATTTGCATGTTAAATTCATGAATTTTATAACATTTTACAACAGAGTTTTCCCCCAAAAATCCAAACATCAATGTACTTTAGGAGTTGTCACCATGATCCCGATCGCGATTCCTAGAATTAGATCTCGTAAACATTATCGTTCCTCAAGGAGTAGATCTCCTCGAACATCCCTCACATATAACTCCTTCCTCCGTAGATACCACTCTTTCCTCTACTCACCCACCACTTCCACCACTAATCACAAATCTAGTTCATCGCATTCTCGGAAGGAAAATGGAAGATCGATCAAGCCCATAGGTCAAGTCTTATCTTAATGGAAAAAGACATCCCCAAATCTTCCTCACTAAACTTAGATATCAAATTAATTCCTTTCCCTATTTGACATGTAAGAAATATTGAGAAATCATGAAGACTCGCATCTCCTGGAGCTCGAGTGAAAATGGCGTAAAAATTAGATACGTATACACAAGTGTTGTTGATTTCTATTTTGAATTTGGACCATCCACATGGGAGATCGACTTTAAAACGGGATTGCTAGTTCCCTTTTCCTTTTACACTTTTTGAAAAAATATAAAATTTTCACATTTTACTCGTAGGCCTCTACCCTTGAAAAATTAGCTTCGACACATATCCTAAGGTGGGTCCCAAAGGAACCACAACCAAATTCTACTATTTTACCTCTTTTTTGAAAGGGAAAATTTTTCCAAGTTTTCCCCGCAGCCTCACGCTGCTCTTCGCTTATAGTCTCGATGTGGGTCCCAACGGAACCACGCTTCCCTTTTTACTTTTAAATCCTTTTTTCACAAAAGGAAAATTTTCCAAGTTACGCCAAAAGTCTCGCACCTCCTCCGCTGACCGAGCAAGTTTCAACTTTTCTCATCGTGCATGTGGGTCATTTTGATGATTTTAGTATTTTCAATGCACAGGGCTAAAAATCCAAATTGCCCCCGACAACCCGCCTCCCCGCTCTCTTAACATTTTCAAATCCAACCTTGACCTCCTTCTTATCGAGCTTGCATGAGCCATTTTGATATTTTATCCTTTTGATGACAAGAGGCAAAAAATCCAATTTGCCTCGATGGTCCGCTTCCCGCCTCTTTGACTTTTCAAACTACCACGCATCACAATGACACATCTTGAGATGGTCCCCATAAGTTGAGAACTTGAATGAGTGTGGGCTCGCTACAAGTCTCGGCCCTTTAAGAAGTTGTTGAAAAGTCTAAGGAAAAAAGACTCGATGAATATCTCCATGTGTCATTATGGCACAACTTCAGAAAATCTTATAAGGCTTCAAAATGATTTAGCGGGGGCATGCATCCATTTTAGAATTTTACTCCATTTTTCCAAAAGGGAAAAATATCCAACCTCGCATCCAAAGGCCCGCATCTTTTCCTTTAACCTCGCCACGTGTCCTTCTGAGGGGTCAAAGTAAGACTTTTCCTCGCCACTTAATTTTTCTTTAATCAAGACTTACGGGGCCGCGGGCTAGTTCAATTTTTTTTCCAAAGTATCCAAAAATAACAAGTTGGAAAAACAAACCCAATGCGACCGATCCAATTAGAAGAAGCCATGTAAGTACCAAAAGAACTAATCGACTGAGTGAGCTACGTGACCAAATTTTCCTTTTGCCAAAAGATCAAAAAGTGACAAGTTAAAACATTTTTCCGCCATCCCCTCACAAACCAAAAGAAGCCACATGACCTCTCGAATTTTGAGGAATAATTTTGATAGGAAAAAGATGCCCACCGAATGTCAAAAACATAGAAATTCATCTTTCATGCCCACAATCCAATTTTTTCGCTAAGGATGAATTTTTTTGAAACAAAACCAAGTGAAGCATGGTTCCCAACATATTTCGACCATGGATTTGGATTTTCAAAGGCATAAAAATATAAATTAATCATTCTTGAGCTTCCATGGTCAAGGAAAAATAGAACAAATGACGTAACCCGTGCATTTTGAAGAAATTAGGCAAAAACAAGGCAAACACAGAGACTCCTTTAAAAAGGGGCATGGCAATGGATTCTACAAACAAGTCAAGGTATGAAAATGGAGGTAAAATTTTCAGATAATCCACATCGAGAGATGAAATGGTTCATAACACGCAGATCATAGGAAAATCAGGGAAAAATGGTGCAGATCAAAATGAGCACCAACACTATCTAATTTTTTTCTTTTGTCAGATTAATCGTGTTTCACTATTATAGCTTGAAAATTATCATAATGAGATCTTCACTTGTGATCGACTAATCACCAAAAATATGAAGGAACCCTAGTTCATAAGGAGACAGAGAAAACTTAAAAATTTTAACTCATTCTATCCGTACATTCAAAAGATATCCAAAGCCCTATAACGAGCTCAATAAGGAACATTTTACAATAACAAGCAAATTACACAAATTCAAGTCTTACAAAAATCATGAATGAATTTATTATCACCCATGATCCTCTTCAATTTAATAGCCAAGATATTTACCTCATCTAAAAACTATTGAGGGTTTATTATACACGCCTTACGACAGGGTTGTAGTCATGTTAATACATGCAAATAATCCATGAAACATAGGAAAATTTTACATTTTCAAACATTCTTCATACATTATTCCTCCTCCTCAACTCAACACACCACTTTCCACAAATTCTTCTTCTCTTTTTCCTTTTTCATCCTTATTTCTCTCCCTAAGAAGCTCAACTAGCTTCTAATTTGACGTAGTCACCCTAAAGAAGCTCAACTACACCTTTAACATAGCAAATTTTTGATGATATTTATCTAAGAACACATGCCAACTCATTACCAACATCCTATTATGGTCTTCATGACCTTAGCATCTCTTAACAAATCATTGACACCTATTTAACACCTCTTGCTTAGTCAAATTGACTTATGACCACCACTACATGGGTTTTTACCTTCATAACTAATATGCACACACCCATATTTAAATTTGAATAATAGAAACATGGAGAGGAATAATTTTTCAACTCTCTCAGTATATGATAAGTTTCTTTCATAGGGTTATTCAGACTCTTATTACACTTTCCAACTATCATGATGATGCTCCCGCATTAGGCTATCCACCTTAAAAGATTCCATGAGCTCCGCTCATGATTAATTTATTGCTTTTCTTACTCCTTGACCTATACCGGATCCCATATTCTTCTTTACCATGTTTTTTCTTTGTGTCTTCTTATTGTAATCTCTGTATCTCATCATCTTAATCCTTTTCCTCTTCTTGAATTTGCTTTTTCTTATATGCTTTTCATCCACTAGGCTCCATATGGCTGGTTCATCTTCATGTAGGTCCCAAATTCTACATATTCTCTTTTTTTTCAAGATCTTTCTCATGTGTTCTTGAGATTCTTCCACATCATAATCTATTATACCTATGTATAAAGCACTAAAACAACTTTAGATACTAAATTTTGAAACTTTTTCGCTTCTCCATATTGTTTCTCTTCCTCTTTTCTTTTTGTTTTTCCATCAACCAATTCCGCTTTTGGTCTTCTTATCTCTCGATTTTTTTGGCTTGTTTCATTTATAATCTTTGAAATAATCCTTTCATTCCAATCTTCCATTAATACTACTACTTTTGGTTCTTCTTTCATAATTCTATATTCTTGAACTAATTTTCTCCCTTCAATTCATCCAATTTCTTCAACTTTATTGGTTTAAGATAATGGGGTATGTCCTGCTTTTATGCAAAGAATTCTCTAATGCACCAACCTCTCCTCAGAATTCAATCCATGTTCTCATAATTTAAAACCATCCTCTAATTCAAAATTCAATAGCTCCTGAGTAAGGGTTATATCATTCATAATATCATAAAAATACACAAAATATAATTGTAAATTCTCACATTTTACCTCTTCATTATCATGCATTTCAGGTGTTCTTCATCATTTTCCATGTTTCCACCTCTTATTCACTCATGGAATAGCTTGAAAACAAATTTTCTAGTACCTTTGGAAATATTCATGATAATCATCAAACTTCGGATTGGCATTTGGAAACTACTATTCTTCCTTCAAGAAGCTTTAATTTTCCTTCATCTTCTCATTTTGACCTCCATAAGAGCATTCACTTGCTTCCACATTAACACATTCCATATTTTATTTGAAAATTTCAGTCATGCATTCACCAATGTCACTAGTTATGCTTATAATATCATCAGATTGGTATATCGATGTAATTTGTTTACCTTTGTTTCTCATGTATTTTACCTCTCTTGGAATGATTTCAACCTTCTTCTTCTATCAGCTCCTTACAACACTAACTAATTACTTAGTATTATTCCTTTCATATGTATTTTTGGGCTTCATAAACTTACTTTGGAATTATCTTCTTGAGCCTCTTTGGAACTATGAATCCATACTCTCTTGCAAGGTCTTTTATGCTCATTCCGATCATTATTCTCTTTTTCTTGCTGCATTCCTTCATGCTTGAATTCTTTCAAATAAATTCTTTGTTGTCCTTCCACATGGAATCAGTGCTTTCTCTCTTATCCATAATGGATTATTTGACTAAGCTTCCTATATACCTGCAAAATAAGATTTACACATATCATTAGCTTTCAAAATTTCCTTTCCATAGACCTTCCATCATCCTTCTTCATTTCTATTTGTGTCTCTTCCTCATATTAATCTGAGCCACTCATTCTCTTCATAACCTTATGTGTATTCCCCCGCAAGACTCTTCACATGCTTTACTCATGAAGCTTAAATCTTCCTGTGTATCCATCATCCCATCATGTGTGATTTCAATCTCTTCATATGCTCTGCTAACTAAATTTTCCCCTATATCTTCCATCTATTTCTCAAGGAGTTCAATCTATTTGCTTGTCTTAGATATCTTTCCCGCTTTCTAATTTTCTTTTCTCTTATCACTCTTACCTCTCTCATCATTTACACTAAAACCATTACCCATCTCAAATCCATAATTTCCTCTCTCTCTCTCTCTCTCTCTCTCTCTCTCTCTCTCTCTCTCTCTCTCTCTCCCTCTCCCTCTCTTCCAAGCTTACCTCTCACTTACCTCTCACTGCAAGCACTAGTGGCATTAGGCCAATTTCCTTGGATTCTTCTTGCTAGCTGTAGATTCTCTCTTGGCTTTCTTAGCCACACTTCTCTTCCTTCTTATCTATTTTTGCCTCTCTTCCCTTCTCATTCAACTCGGAACATTGTATTACTTTTGCCTTTTAATCATTAGAAAAAGCTAACAAAATTAAAAAAATATCTATGTTTGCATTGTTTAATTAAATAAGAGACCCATTTTGATACCAAACATGGTGCATGCCTTAACTCATCTACTCTCCATGAAGACCATGTCATCAATCAAATATCCATACCTGACTTAAGAATCCTATGTATAAATTCTTAATTGCTTAGTTCTCTTTCAAAGACTTTGCCTCTACCTCTTAGCTCTTGAATCACTCAACTCATATCACCATACATGTATAGATTCTCTCCAGTATTTCACTATTTCATCCATTCATTCAATCTCAACACTTTTCTTAAAGCCCTCCAAATCTTTATATCTATGTTCTTGTCTGATGGGTCCTTATTTGGGAATGTACATTCATGGCTAGACCATGTACTTATTTATGTCATCAAGCAAATTATTTGTCCCTTCTCATGCATTAGAATTGCATATTCATGATAATTCCCCGCAACTTTAGGATCTCTATCATAGTCCATAGTAATGTTAGTTATCTTCTTTATGGAACAAGGTAAATAATTATTTCTTGTTACCCTTGAATTTATATTTCAATGACCTTATATGAACTTATTTGTGATGCAAATAGAACCTTTATTTAGAATCATTCAACCTATTACTCACCCTTTCAATATCATACATTCACATTCCATATTCAGCTTTTCATACCAAACAAGAGCTTGTATAGGAACATTCAATATTCAATATAATAACATGATTTCTTATCATCTTCCCTATGCTTCAAATCCTTGAGAGGCCATACATGATTTCTTATAAAATACAAACAAGTAGAAGTATGAATTATCTGATGTGATCACCTAACCAATGTCTTCCCAATATACCAATCTCTTATATTCACCTAAAAACATGTTTCAAGTTACAAATACCATTTATGAGTGTTCTTGAAACATACTTCTTGAGATAAACCCTACCTTACAATAGAGACCCTCTTGGTGTGGATTCACAAGACTCTTCACCTCTGTGGAACATGTCGAGACATCAAATTTAAAGCCTTAGATTCCTTACTAATTTCCCCGTTATGGTCTTCAAAGTAGATCTTTAAACTCGCCTCAACTCTTTGTATCCTTTCTTGGCTCAAGAATGAGTTCATGATCTCTAGGATTCTCACACCATAACCAAGGTGTCTATGATATGTATATGTTGTTCCACTACTAATATAGCCTCTATAGCCTTCTTAAGACCTTCTATTATGTCCTCAAGCTTCTTGAGTCCTTATTTTCCTAATTCAAGAGTCTTAAATGGAATTAGAAGGTTTCTAGGGAATTTCAACCTTCCAATAGACGTTTATCATTATGATTCAAGTATCCAAAGTCCTCCATAATCTGGTCTAGGGATAATTTTCCTTACTTACTGTAAGCTTCTTAGTGACTTGATTTAGTCTACCGGTTCATACAACATGCTTGCTATACCCAAATGAAGACAAATTCAAGACTCTAGAAGCAATCAAAAACATCAAGATTACATGGATAGATGTCTTTGAGTCCTACATCCATTATATTTTCATCATATTATACTTAACTTAGTTTCACAAAGAGCTCTTAGAGTGCTCGACTCACCGTTACATGAGTCAGATAGTCTACATTTCATCAGTATGATGGAGTTTTCTTTCTTATTATGCCAAAAAATCATTTACACATGGAAAATACTTGATATCACCTATATATGCATTTAATCTCATGATTTATCAAGTTATTATGTAAAATATCGCTAATTTCTTCCTTTGGCTATACACTCGTGTTTCTATTGCATATATCTCAAAAATTTCTATATAATATCTTCACTTGTGATCGACTAATCACCACCAAATGTCGAGGAAACCTATTTCATAAGGAGATAGAGAAAACTTGTAATTTCAACTCATTTTAACTCGTATAGTCAAAAGATATTCAAATCCCTACAACTAGCCCGATAAGGAACATTTTGTAATAACAAACAAATTACACAAATTCAAGTCTTAAAAAATCATGAATGAGTTTCTTATCATTTATAGATTCTCTTCAATTAAAAAATCAAGATATTTTCCTTAGCTAAACACTATTTAGGTTTATTACACACTTCCTCGTAGGGTTGTATCAAAATCATGCTAATACATGCAAATAATCCATAAAACAAAGGAAACTTTTACATTTTCAAACATTCTTCATACATTATTCCTCCTTCTCAACATGTTACATGTCTCTCTCTGCCTAATTATTATTCTCATTTTTCTTTTCATCCAAATTTCTCTCCCTAAGAAGCTCAACTAGCTTCTAATTTGACCTAGTCACCCTAAAGAAGCTCAACTAAACCTTAACATAACAATTTTTGGAAGATATTCATCCAAGAACACATGAAAATCATTACCAACCTTCCTATTATGGTCTTCATGACTTTATCATCTCAAAACTCATTCACACCTATTCATCCCCTTTTTCTCTCACAAATTGGCCTATGACCACTACTACATGGCCTTTTACCTTCACAAGTACAATGCACACGCACACACACACATTTGAATTTGAATAATACAAACATGGAAAGGGATACTTTGACAACTCTTTGATATGCTAAGTGCATTTCATAGGCTTATTTAGACTCTTATCGCACTTTCTAACTATCATGATGATGCTCGTGCATCAAAGCTACCCACCATAAAATATTTCATGAGCTCTTGCTCATGATTAATTTCTTTCTTTTCTTACTCTTGAATTGTACCTAGATCCCATAATCTTATTTTCCATTCTTGTATTTATGTATTCTTATTGTACTCTCTATATCTCATCTTCTTACTCCTTTTCCTCTTCTTGAATTTACTTTTTCTTATCTTCTTTTCATCCACTAGGCTCCATATGGCTGGTTCATCTTCATGTAGGTCTTGAAATTCTGCATATTCTCTTTTTTCAAGAGCTTTATCATATTTTATCGAAGTTTCTTCCATCTCATAATCTGTTATACCTGCATACAAAGCACTAAAAGCAACTTTAGACATAAAATTTTGAATCTTTTTAGCTCCTTCACATTGTTTCTCTTCCTGTTTTTTTTTATTTTTCATTGAAAAATTCCATTTTGGTTTTCTTATCTCTTTTTTTTTTCTTGGATTACTTCATTTCTAGGCTTTCGCAATTAGCCTTTCATTCCAATCTTCCATTACCACTACTTATTTTGCTTCTTCTTTCACAATTCTATATTCTTTCGAACTCATTTTATCCCTTCTATTCATCCAGCTTCCTCAAATCTGTTGGTTTAAGACAAATGCCATGGTGTCCTATTTTATACAAAGAGTTCTCTAATGCATCCACCTCTACTTGTAACTAATCCATGTTCTCATAAACAAACTCATCCTCTTGTTTAAAATTCAACACCTTGTCAAAAAGTAATATATCATTCATACTATCATAAAAATATACAAAATCTTATTGTAAATTTTCACATTTTACCTCTCCATTCTAATGAAATTGTGGTTTTTCGTCATCATTTATCCATGCTTCATGCTTCCACCTCTTCTTCACTCATGGACCATCTTTGCAAATAAATTTTATAGCACCTTTAGCTCTTCCTGTAATAAGAACTCATCTATATCTTCATGATAATCATCAAAATTTGGCTTAGCATTTGGAAACTATTGTTCTTCCTTCAAGAAGCTTTCATTTTAATTCATCTTATCATTTTTCCTCCATAAGAGAATTCACCCTGCTTCCACATTAACAAATTCAATTTTTTATTTGAAAATTCGGTCATGTGTTCACCACTATCACTAGTTATGCTTATAATATCATCAACTCGGAATATCGATGTAATTTTTTTACCATTAATTCTCATGTCTTTTACCTCTCTTGGAATTATTTCATCCCTATTCTTCTAGCATGTCCTTGAAACACTAACTAGGTCCTTAGTCTTCTTACTTTTATATGCATCTCTGCTGAGCTTCATAAACTTGCTTTGCATACTGTCTTCTCGAGCCACTTGGGCACCATGTATCCATACTCTCTTACAAGGTCTTATATGCTCATTCCTTGCTCTTTCTTCTCTTTTTCTTGTTGCATTCATTCTTTCTTGAATGCTTTCAAATACATTCTTTGTTGTACTTATGTCATGGAATCTCTCCTGATCTCTTATTCATAATGGATTCTTTTCACTAAGCTTCCTATATACCTATAAAATCAGATTTACACATAGCATTATCATTCAAAATGTCCTTTCCTGACCTTCCATCGCCCTTCTTCATTTATATTTGTGGTTATTCCTCAACTTCACTGGGTCACTCATTCTCTTCATCACCTTCTGCTTTCTTCAATGCAAGACTCTTCACATGCTTTACTCATGAAGCTTAACTCTTTTTGTGTATCCATCACCCCATCCTATGTGCTTTTATTATCTTCATATGCTCTGCTAACTAGCTTTTCCTCTATCTGCTACCATCTCTTTCTTAAAGAGATCAATCTGCATCCTTTCTCAGCTATCTATCTACCTTTCTCCTTTTCTTTATCTTCTTTTTCTCCTGCCACTCTTACCTCTCTCTCATTTCCTACACCAAAACCATTACATGTCTCAAATCCATAATTTATTTCTCTCTCTTTCACACACATCCAATTTCTCCCTATCATCTTAGATTGTAACCTCTTCCTCTCTCTCTCTCTCTCTCTCTCTCTTATCCATGATTCTTCTTGGATATTTTTGGATACCTTTTCTTCTCTCTTTCACAACCTCTCATTGTGCAAGCACTAGTTGTATTAGGCCAATTTCCTTGGCTTCTTCTTACTAGCCATAGATTCTCTTTAGGATTTATTAGCCACGCTTTCTTCCTTCTTGGACATTTGTGCATCTCTTCCATTCTCATTCACTACAACATTTCATTACTCTTTCCATCCAATCATCAACAAAAACAAAAAAAATTCAACAAATATTTATATTTACCTTATCTAATTAAATCATAGACCTACTCGATACCAAACATGGTGCATGCTTTAGCTTAGCTACTCTCATGATGACTATGTCATGGATCAAACCTCCATACATGACTTATGCATCTTGTCTATAACTTATTTAATTGCTAGTTCTCTCTCCAATACAATGTCTCTTCCTCTCAACTCGACTCACTCAACTCATATCACCATGCATGTATAGCTTCTCTCCACTAAATTGACTATTTCATCCATTCATTAAATCTCAACACTTTTCCTCAAGTCCTCCAAATATTCATATCTTTGTTCTTTCTGACAATCCTTTATTTGGGGATGTACATTCATGGCTAGACCATGTACTTATTTATATCATCAAGCCACTTATTTGGTCCCTTCTTGATGAATTAAGAGTCCATTTTTCATGATAATTCCTACAAATTTAGGAGCTCTATCACAAATGTCCACAAGAATGTTAGTTATCTTTTTATGAGTCAAGGTAAAGAATTATTTCTTGTCACCTTGAATTTATATTTCAATGACCTTATATGAATCAATTTATGATGCAACTAGTGGACCTTTATTTAGAATCATTCAACCTATTACCTACCTTGTCATGATCATACATTCACATTCCATATTCATTCCTTCATACCAAACATGAGTTTGTATAGGTACATTCAATCTTCAATATAATAACATGATTTCTTATCCTCTGAACTATTATTTTAAGCCTTGAGAGACCATACATGATTTATTATCAAAGATAAAAAAATAGAAGTCCGACTTATCTAATGTGATCACCTAACCAATGTCTTCCCAATATACCAATCTCTTATATTCACCTACAAACCTATTTCAAGCTACAAATACCAATTATGAGTGTTCTTGGCAACATGCCTCTTGCTTTCACCTTACCTTAAAATGTATACCCTTCTCGGTGTGGAGTCATAAGACTCTTCCTCCTGGGTGGAACATGCCAAGAAATCAAATTTAAAGCCTTAGATCCCTTACCAATTCCATGTTATGGTCTTTAAAGTGGATCCTTGAACTCTTCCCTTAACTCTTTGTAGCCTTTCTTGCTCAGGCATATCATGAGTTCATTATATCTAGGATTCTCACACCTTAACCAAGGTGTCTATGATATGTATATTTTTTTCCATTGCTAATATAGCCTCTATATCCTTCTTAAGACCTCTAATCTGTCCCTCAAGCTTCTTGAGTCCTTATTTTCCTAATTCAAGACTATTCAATGGAATTAGAAGGTTTCAAGGGCATGTCAACCTTGGAACAAAACTTTCTCATTATGATTAAAGTATACTTAGGTCCTCCATAAGCTGTTTTAGGGATAGTTTTCCTTACTTGTAACCTTCTTTGGTGATTTGATTTAGTTTAACAACTCATATAGTCTTGTATACCCAAATGAAGAAAAATTCAAGACTCTGAAGCACTCAATCACATCAAGATAACCTAGATAGATGTATTTCATTCTTGCATGCATTATATTTTTATCATATTATACTCAACTTGCTTTCATAGTAGCTCTTAGAGTGCTCTAACTCATTGTTACCACTTTACCGTATAGTCTAGATTTCATCAGATGATGGAGGTTTCTTTCTTGTTATGATTACCAAATCATTTAAACATGGAAATCATAACTAATATCACCTCTATATAAATTAAAGTTCATTATTTATCAATTTATTATGTAAAATACTATCTAATTTATTCCTTTGGTCAGTACTACTCGTGTTTCACCGTTATAGCTCAAAATTTGCTAACGAGATCTTCACTTTTGATTGACTAATCACAACCAAATTTGGAGTAACCTTTGTTCACAAGGAGATAGAGAAAACTTGCAAATTTCAACTCATTCTATACCTCATTGATCATTGGGGATAAATTGATACATAATTGCATGATTGATTCAGAGCAAGTAGCTTGTCAATCATGCCAAAGCAAATATCTCGATCAGCTAGGTCTTCAATATGAAGTCATCTCCAAAGGTGTGGTGCAATTGGATGGGATAATTAGTGGTAACAAAAATTGGAGTAATTAAATATTTGAGCCTCACATTGCATGCATGCCCCAATATGACCATCTTGTAAGATGTATCAGTCATAGACTTGCCACCTCTCTTTTCATTCTGTTTGTCAAGAGACTTCACCACTAAAATTGGAGGCTATTTTTTTTGCTGATTGGTCACACAAGATTTTTAGAATGATTTATGAAGCTAAGGCTACAATTAGATCTGATCCCATTGCAGACTTCCACATAGAGCCTCATACACTGAGTCCAATTAACACAAATTGTTTAGCCTTTGATCAGGAAGATCTCCCAAGCACTTATGAATCAGATACTAAGGTTGGATGCATCCCAAACTTGACTCTTGATGAATGGGAAAACAAGAGGCATGCTTTTGACCCTTACAAGGAAATAGAATAATCTGAGCTAGGATTTTATTGTTTGCATGAAGAGAACCATCCTATCCCTAGTATCACCAAGCCAAACCACAAAGATGATAACGAGGTATGCAGCTATTCTTTGATGGTTCAAGAAGTAAATAAGGAACTTTGGAGGAGGAGATATGCTTGTTTCACCTCAAGGTACACAATATTACTCATCTTTCCATTTCCAGTTTTCTTGATCTAACAACTTAGCTGAGTATGAATCCTTAGTTCACAGATTGCATTGGGAAAGAAAGAAAGGTATTAAGAATTTCTAAGTCTTTGGAGATAGTGAGTTAATTGTGAACCAAGTCAGAAGGCAAAATACTGCCAAGAATGATCTCTTGTAGAACTACAAGAATTGAGTATGGGATCTCATTAAAGATTTTGAGGCTTTTGGCATCAATTCCATCCCAAGAAAGAAGAATGAAGCAGAGAGGCATGATTGGCGGAATCGGGGAAGGATTTGATGTTGTAGAAAGTATCAAGAGTGAGAAATCTCAGCCTCATATCAAAGTGGTTGTGAGACCAACTATTCCAGATAACAACACAAGTTGACAAGTCTTCGAGAATGATCAACAAATTTTCAATTTTTACAAGAAGAAGATGAGTTCTCTGTTAGAAACCAAGACAAGTTGGAATGACAATATGGTGACCAAGTGGTGTAGCTGAGAACCAACAAATTACCAAAAGGTCTTGTAACTTTGGAGTCAATATTCAACCCAAATGATCAATTCCGGAAGGAGAAGGAAAACATTTAGGTAAAAGGTGAAGATTCGAGACCATTTCAATAGATGAAGGCAAGACATTGCAAATTGGAAAAGTAAGTACCCCATAAGAAAAATATGAATTCATTCAACTTTGTCAAGAATTCCTAGATGTCTTTGCTTGGACTTATAAGGATTTAAGAGGTTTCAACCCAAAGTTGGCACAACACACTATCGAGCTGGATCCGGATCTAAACCTATCAGATAGAAGCAAAGGGCGGTAAATCCCCACATTGAGCCTCTCATGAAGAAAGAGTTGAACAAGCTGATTGAAGCTAGCATCATCTTCCATATCAAACATTCAAGTTGGGTTACAAACTTGGTGCTAGTGAGGAAAAGAAATGGAGAAATCAAATTGTGTGTGGACTTCCGTGATCTGAACAAGGCATCACTCAAGGATCATTATCCACTTCCATCAATGGAATAGATCTTGTAGGTTGTAGCTGGCTCCGAAAGGTTTTCATTACTAGACGGGTATTCAGCTACAATCGATAATGGTAAAAGAAGAAGATCAGTTCAAGACAACCTTCACCATGAAATGAGGCACATATGCTTATAAGAAGATGTCATTTGGATTGTCCAATGCTAGAGAAACATTTCAGTGAGCTATGGATATGGCGTTTAAAGGCTTAATCAACAAGATAGTGCTGATATATCTAGATGATATCACCATCTTCTCAAAGAATGCAACAAACCACCTCTTTCACCTCAGGAAGTATTTCAAAGGTGTAGAAGATTCAAAGTGTCATTGAATCCAAAGAAGTGTGTATTTTTGTGCATGAGGGAAAGTTTTGGGCCACATTGTCTCAAGAGAAGGGTTAACAATTGACCTTGAAAGAGTTGAAGCCATTAGAACACTTCCACTTTACCACATCACAAGAAATCTCTCCAAAGCTTCTTGGGAAGGATAAACTTTGTCTATAGATTTGTGCCTAATTTTCCCACTCTTGTGAAACCTTTAACAATGATGCTGAAGAAGAGTCTTGTATTTAAATAGACAAAAAAGGAAAAGAAATTTTTGAGGCTATCAAGCATGCAATATCACAAGCCCCAACTCTTATTAACCCATAATTTTCAAAGGACTTCATGTTGTATGCTTTTGGAGGATCAGACACAATCTCAACTATCTTAGTTCAGCCTAATAGAGAAGGTTCAAAACCACCCATAACATTCTTCATTCAGAGCCTAGAAGATTATGAAGTAAGGTATTCTTTCATTGAAAAGCATGTCCTTACTATCATTAGGAGTTTGAAGAAGTTCAGACACTTGGTCTCGAACAATAAGATTCAATTACTAGTGTCTCATGCTGGTGTCAAGGATTTTATCCTAAACAAGGATCTGAATGAGAAAAGAGCAGGTTGGATCACTCATGTAATGGAGTATGATATTGAAATCAAGGTGACCAAGTTGGTTCGTGTGGCAAAGGTCTGTGTGAGCAGCTCACTTCCAAACAACAAACTGAGTCAACGGATGAGGAAGAGGTTGTCCTACTACTACAAAATGATCAAGAACAACTAGCTAATGATGCTCCCATTCCATGTTGGACTCGAGACTTGGTGCATTATCTCTAAATAGGTTTGTGCCCTCCTAAAATGATAAAATGAAGAGAAGGTACTTTATATTACAAGCCATTCCGTATGTGCTTGTTGATGGTGTTTTTTTCAAAAGACATCAACGATGTCCTATTAAGGTGCATTGGGATAGTCCAAGTTGAGAAGATATTACATGAGTTCCATGATGGAGAAGCAGGAGGCCACTTTTCTCCACAGGTAACAACACTCAAAATTATGAGGGCTGGTTACTATTGGCCTATGATGTTTAGTGATTTCTACTCATGGATCAAGAAATGCAAGAAGTGCGCATTCTTCACAGGGAAAGAAAGGTTGGTAGCCCTCCATCTATTCATCCAATTTTAGTAGATCATCCATTCATGTAATGGGGATTAGACTTCATTAGAGTAATCAACCCAAATTCAAGTCAAGGCCACAAGTGGATACTCACAACATTGAAAATTTCACCAAGTGGACTGGCAAGTAGTGGCACTTAAGGAGGCAAATGAATCTAGCATCTTGGATTTCTATGAAGGGATAGTCACAAGGTTTGGTGCCCCTACTACTATCATATCAAACAATGCATTGGCATTCCTTGGCACAAAGATCACTGAATGGGCTATCAAGAATGGTGTATACCTCAACACCTCTTCAAACTATTACCCTCAAGGTAATGGCCAAGAAGAGTCCAAAAACAAGAACTTATTGAGAATCATCAGAAGGAATCTTGATGAGAATCGAGAACTTGGCACACAAAACTCAAATCAAGCTCTTTGGGAAGATAGGGTCACACCCAAGAGGTCTACAGTAAATCTCCATTCAAGCTTGTATATGGGAAGGAAGCATTTCTGCCTATATCACTTGAGTTGCCAACATTAGAACTCATGAAACAACTAGAACTAGTTGAGTTTGAGCCTATGGAGGTCAGGTATGCAGAGATGATGGAGTTAGGAGAATCAAGAGAACATGCCATATAGACCATGGAGAAAGATCAGCGTTGATCAAGAAGAGCTTTGACAAGAAAACTAAATCCAAGACATTCCAAGTTGGAGACTTGGTACTAAAGTGGGATGCGGACCGTGCAAAGCAGAAAACATTCCAAGTTTGATGCCATATGGAGTGGTCCATACATGATCACTAAATGCAAAGGTAGAAATGCCTTTAGCCGGCTAAGTTGGATGGTGAAGAACTATAGATTCCAGTCAATGGGCTCTATCTCAAACATTACTACTAGAAGGGGAAGTTTCACCCTTGTAAATATTAGCCTAAGATTTTAATTCCTCTAAGTGCGTATGCACATTATCTTGTTGTAGTGTAGGTTTCAATTTCCTTAAGTGCCTTAGCACGAGTTTTGTTTCCCCAAGGTTTCATCATCGTGTATTCAGTGTTCCTCCAAGTGAATGTGTTCCTACAGTCCATTTCCAGAAGTAGGTGAATGCTCCAGGTCAAGGCAATTTTATACTCTCAGAAACCTCACCTTCAAGATGTTTTTTATGAAAATCGAGAGTGCAAGTAATGCAGAGAAGGTTAAGGGCCAATAGGTTGCAAGCATTCAACCTCAAGGTTTCAAGAACAGGATAGTACTAGCCTATCATTCATGACCCCATGCCCAATGGATACTTCAAGGTAATTGATCCGTTCACCTAGTAGGTAGGTGATCCTGCGAGTCACCAAATTGTTATCCAATTTTTCCACTCGGGAAAAATTGATCAAACATGACCTTGCATAAGAAAATTAGAGGGGTTGTTTCATCCAAAGGGTTCATAATCAATTTTGAATCAAGGCACATAGTCGACTCGACAATGGGATAACAATGTCGGAAAATGAGAGGCCAAATAATAACCTGAGGAGATCAAATCTCAAAAGGAAGAAAACGAGGAAAGGATCTAAGTTTTGGGACTCACAAATGTTCACTCGAAGGCCCCGAATCAAATAAGTATGGAAGAGCCAACGGAATTACCCACGTGTCTCATTGGCACATTTTAGAGGTCAAGCCCAAAAGGTGGTCCCCAAACAAGCACCAGCCTGCCACATAGTCAGGGTCTAAATAGGGTCTCATCGGTAGATGAAAATTCATAAACCCTCGGAGGGTGCCATGTGTCTCCTCAGCTGCAACATTAGAAGTGAGACCCAAGGAATAGTCCCTAAATGAGTGGGAAGCTTCACCACGTGTCCGGTCAAAATAAGCCTTCATCAAAAAGAAAGGACTTGGGCAGAACACGAGGAAGGTAGAGCAGAGTCACGGAAGGTGCCATGTGCCTCATCGGTGCAACTTCAAAGGCACGGCCCAAAGAAAGACAATGAACTAGCACCCGCCCTCCATGTGTCCAAGGTCAAAAAGGGACAATGACCGTTGAAAATTCCAAGCTTCGGCATAGGCCGTCCGAGGCCTCCACACGTCATCTGCCAAGCACATCTTCAAGGGTAGGATATAAAGGGAGTCTCCAAATGAATGCTCACCCTCCACGTGTCTGGGTCGGCATAGGGTCTTCGCTAACAAGAGGGAAATAAGGCAAAACACAAAGGAAATAGAGCGAGGCCCATGAAATCCGCCATGTGTCATGGTGCAAACTACAAGAGTGAAAGGAGGGGCGTGAATCTTCAAAATGCGTGGGGCTGCCATGTGGACCTAGTATGGACAAACCTTTTGCATAATGTGAGCCCACATTAGACCCAAAACCCTAGCAACCTTAAAACGACCATATCTTTCGGCCAGAATTCGAAATTGAGTGGGAAAAGACTTTTTAGAAATAGCCCAATGCATGCTATTCAATTGTCACCATTAATGAAAATGATTAATTCGGTCCACTATTTTTTAAAGTTGTCAGGCTTATCACTTACCACCACAATGAGGTTTGGTTTCCTTTCTTTCCCAACAATGAATGTTAATGAAGGAACAAGTGGTGTCATGCAGAACCCATCGATTTGTAGGTGAATTCAATGCATTTTGGGGTGGTTGGAGTATGTGAATTTAGTGCATTTTGGGGTGGTTGGAGTAGGTGAATTCAGTGTATTTTTGGGGGTGGTTGGAGTAGGATCTCGAATTATTCCCTCCTTTCTCTCTTATTCTCCATATATATTGTAAGGAGGGGAAATTTTATAAAGGTTGGACACTCTTACTTTGTGCCCTCCCTTCTTCTCTTCCCTGCAAGAGAATTCATGGAGTCTTCAAACCTCCCATTCCAATTGTAATGCAATCTTACCCTTGGCCAGTGTAATGGACTGATATCAAATTCTTGGAGCAATAGAATAAGTCTATGGATGATTTCAACCCTCTCTTATGTTTATTTGCATCTTTTTGATCTCTCATTGCAATTTTGGTCATCTGTGCATGGATATTGTATCACATTTTTAATGGTTTGTGTTTAAGGGAAATGCAAATGTTCAACATTCCTTTGGTGCATCACCTATGTTAGATTAGGTTTAATTTCTCGCATCTCCTTAACCCTATCTCCTTGGAAAATTAGAATAGGTTTTAGAGTAGATCCTCTATAATATGAACTTGTGCACCTAAACAGAGGAATAGGAACTGACCTTCATCCGAGAGCTCTCTCGATTGAAGTCCCACACTTTGAGAGATGATCCATGTTATGCAATCACACTGAGAGTCTCAAACCATCGAGTTGCAGACTTTAGGGGTGTTATGATTACGCATCAATAGATACATCATATCAATATGCTTTCCCCTCTTATGAAAAACATGATTTTTGGACAATGCTATGGCTAAGTTGTTGTCAAAAAACTCTACATAACATCCTCTTGTTTCTCACTAAAATCTATGTCAAAACTCTTCTCTTCCAAACAACTTTACATGTTGTTCCTGTTGCTGCTACATACTCTTCTTCTACTGAAGATAACATGACAATGGGCTACTTATTTGATGCCCATGAAACCACTCTTGTTCCAAAGTGAAAAGCATATATGGATGTTATTTTCGATCATCTATAATTCCAACACTATCACTATCTTCATAACCAATGATTTTTAAATCATTTGAACTTGAATAAATAATTCCATGATTCCTTGTTCCTTATACATACCTCAATATTCTTTTTCCAACTTTCCAATGTGTATTTTTTGGAGATTCTATGAACCTTGATATGAGACTCACACCATACATAATATCAGCCTTGTGGCCATCAAATACATAAGACTTCCAACCAAAATTTTAAAAAAAATTGTATCTACAAATGATCCTTTATCCTCTTTGCTCAACATCAAACCTACTGAAACTAGTGTTGGTGTTAGCTTACAATTCAACATGTTAAACCTTTTCAAAACATCATTTGCATACTTTGCTTGTGAAATAAAAAATTCACCTTTTGATTGTTGAACTTCAATTCCCAAAAAGTAATGCATAAGACAAAGATATGTCATCTCAAATTCCTTCTTCATGGCTGATTTGAATGACTTTGTAGATAGATTTCTAGTAATGATCAAATCATCTACGTATAAAAAACAATTAGAATCTTACCTTGCTCATTTATCTTGGTGTATAAGGTAGGCTCACTGCTGCTCCTACTAAAACCATTCTCAATCAAATAAGAATCTATTATGTTGTAGCAAGATCTAGGTGCTTGCTTGAGACCATAGAGAGTTTTCTTCAATATGTATAATTTTCCTTCATGACCTTCAATTTCATAACCTTCTGGCCGATTCACATAAAATTTCTCTTCAATGAATCCATTCAATAATGCTGAGTTTACATCCATTTGATAAATAAGCCATTTGTTTT
Organism: Taxus wallichiana var. yunnanensis; assembly: GCA_018340775.1. Taxonomy (NCBI): domain Eukaryota; kingdom Viridiplantae; phylum Streptophyta; class Pinopsida; order Cupressales; family Taxaceae; genus Taxus; species Taxus wallichiana. The sequence goes on from CM031237.1 coordinate 240,958,644, forward strand.
GAGTTGCAATTGCTAAAACCATTCTTACCGTGTCCAAACGTGCTACTACTGAAAAATTTCATTGTAGAAACCTCAACCTCATATGTTGTGTAAAACCTCTTACTACTAGCCTTGCTTTGTGTTTCGTATTTTCCATCAACATTGTATTTGGTCTTGTAGACGCCACTTCACTCTTATCACGTCCTTTCCTTTTTGAAGATTTGTCGGCTCCCATGTCCGAATATTTTTCTATAAAGCATCGATATCATCATCCATGGATTTTTCCCAAACTTCATTATTTATAGCCTCTTCAAAATATATTGGATCTGCATCCTGAGAAAATAATTCAAAAACTGAAAATGAATTAGTTGTATCAACATTATATATCTCACTAAGACTTCTTGTTTTCTGTTATGCAGACTATTTGATGCAAGACTAGCTTTGTGGTGATGGAGTTTCTTCTGGTGTCTCTTGCATGGCTAAAGATGGTTGAAATCTTGGAGACCTTCAAACTATACAATGAGGTGTAGCTTGTGCTATAACTTGTGGTGCATGTCCAAGATTTGTAGATACAATACCTTACTACTCTAAAGTTTCATCTGCCATATCATCATGTGGAATAATTGTTGCTATACTCATTGTTTTCTCTATACTTCCATCCCATGCTTCATTTTCAATGAATTGAACATCCTTGTTGATCACAACCTTTCTAGTGACCAGATTGTACAACTTGTATGCTTTTGTATTCTCTAAATACCCAACAAAGATACACTTTTCTCCTTTGTTGTCTAACTTCTTCCTTAGCTCATCAAGTACATGTGCATACACTACACAACTAAAAATATGAAATGTGAAACAATATGTTTCCTATTTTTCCATGCTTGTTGAGGAACCATGTTCCTAAAAGTTTTGTTGGAAACCTGTTTAAAATGTAAGCGCAGAATTACTTGCTTTTTCCCAATAGTCATTTGGAAGGTGATTTGCCTTTAACATGCTTCTCACAACATCTCCATGATGGTTATATTCTTCCTCTCTACCACACCATTCTACTATGGTGTATACCTAGTAGTAAACTATTTATGTATACCATGATATTTTCAAAAATTCATAAATTCATTAGAAACATACTCACCTCCTCTATCCATCCTTAGAACTTTTATGTAGTATCCACTTTGCTTCTCCACTAGTGCCTTGAATTGCTTAAATGTATCAAAAGCATCTAATTTAAGTCTTAGAAAATATACCCATTTCTTCCTTGTGTAGTCATAAATGAATGTCATAAAATATGAACAACCTCCAATATAATCTGTTTTCATGGCCCCACATAAATCTGAGTGCACAATTTCAAGTGGTGCACTTGCTCTTGTTGTTTTGCCAACTAGGAATGGATCTTTGTGTTGCTTCCCAAAAATACAACTTCGCACATGCCCTTTCAGTTTTTGAATTAACAAAAAACCTTTAACCATATTATTTCTATGTAATAAATTCAAACCTCCAAAATTCAAACCTCTAAAATTCAAATTTCCATACCTTAGATGCCAAATCCATGATTCATCTTTCATGACTGAATGAAAAGTTGATTGTGTTCCTTCAACGCAAGACTCAACAATATTAGCACATGAACCGGCACAAAACTCACTTGCATAGTCTAGGCTCTGATTTGAATTGGTGAAGGAATCTCATTATCTTAGTGCAGGATTCTTTTACCTTATAATAGGATTCATCTATTTGAGCGTAGGACTCAAAGAGAAGGCTGATTTGACTTAGTGCGACTTGGCTATTTCTAGAATCGAGTTAAAAACAATTTTGATTTGTTTTTTAGGTTTCAATATCAAAGGAAACATCCTATTGATGTTCATCTTCAATTTTTCTATCAACCGAGTGCTAGGAGCTTTGTCCATAATCACACATTCATTGTCTTCCATATAGACTCGGTATCCTTTATATACCATCTTTCTAATACTCATAAGGTTATATTTTAAACTTGCAACATAGTAAACATCTTGCATACTTGTTTTCTCCCCCTCTCTAGTTAGAATACTAACCATGCATTTTCCTTTTATAGACACAACATTTTTATTTCCAAGAGTTACATCACTCTCAACTGAATCATCCAAACTAGAAAACAAATCTAGATTACATGTCATGTGATTACTGCAACCCAAATCCAAATATCATACATCACATGGACTCTCTTTTGACAAATTACATTCAATAGGGGATAAAGAAGGAATTTCTTTGACAATCCTTGTGCATGTAATAAACATAGGTTTAGAAATAGAACTTCCAACCTGATTTTGATTTTTCCTCTCCTGATCATATTGCTTTTTCTTGTAATCATAAGCATAGTGCCAATACTTCTTGCAATAATAGAACTAAACATGAGACTTATATTGTCTTTGGCCATAACTCTGTTCTTGATTATGTCCTCTTCCACCTAAGTTTGATGAACAGCTATCGATGAACTTCTTCCTCTGCCTCTTGCTGAAATTACCTCTTCTTTTTCATGAATACCTAATGTCTAGATAAAAATCCCGATCTACACTTGCATGTGATCTATTCATCCTCTGTTCATGATTGATTAGTGATGCATGTAACTCATCAATAGAAAATTGACTCAGATCATTAGTTTCTTCAATAATAACAACTAAAGGATCAAATTTCATAGGAAAACTCCTAAGCAATTTTTCAATAATCCTTTTGTCTTCAAGAGTCTCACCATGGGATTTTATTTGATTGATTAAGCCAACTACATAAGTAAAAAATGATTATACGAATCTGAATCTTTCATTGCTAAAATCTCAAAATCTCTATGAAGTAACTATAGCTTGGTGATTTTATATGTAACTTGTAATGTGTCCCATGTGGTCTTTGCTTGATGATTTGCTACCACTCTCGGAAGAATGCTTTCATGCATTTCCTGATGAATATAGAAAAGAGCTTTTCCATCCTTATTTCGTAACTCCTTCAAAGTATCTTTCTCTTCATGAGAAAGTGTAGTATACACTACTGCATCTGCGGGCTCTATGTACCCATCCTCAATGATCTCCCACATGTCTTGAGATATGAATAGCACCTTCATGGTCAATGAATAGTATTCATAATTCTTTTCATTAAACTGCAGCGTCTGCATACCGGATGTAGAAGCCATAACTTACTACCAATTTAATGAGATGATGTAAAACAACACTTTGATACCAATTTGTAGAAAATATGAAGTCTTATACAATGAACAAAATAAACATAATAATAAAATAACTTGCATAAACAAAAGAATTAAACACCAAACCAACACATTGTGTGTTCTCCATTAAATCTTCATACTCAAAGCTTTGGCTCATTACAATCAAGTTGTGCATGCAGCTGTGTGATTTCAATGCACCATAATTTCTTTTAAAACAATAACAATTGTTTTTATTAAATAGAAACTAACTCTCCTAGACTCAACCTCAAACCGCTCTAAAAACAAAGCATTCTAAATTTAAACTCCAGTTTTAAATATGCGCATGTATTAAAGCCGATTTATTTTTAATTTATTTGCTTTAATATAATTCCTAAAATTAAGACTCCACTAAAAACTACAGATTGCATGAATAAGACAACTGTAATTAACTAAATTTAACTTCCTAAAAATCTTACACGCTGTTCATGCACGCATATTTACAATAGTGCATACATCCGGAAAACTGATGATATCAAACCAGAATGCTAATGTCACGCATATCACTACCATTTAAAAGAATTTATGAAGAATTTCAAATAATTTTTCCATGTTGTACATTGCTATGTCCAATGCACTTTTTCCATTGTTGTCCCATTTGTTAATCATCCTCTTGACATAACTAACAACAAGTAATGTTTTGATGCTCTTGGAAATTCTCTCAAATATTTGTATGGCATTGTCAACAACCAAGTGGAGAGCATTTCTCCCATCATTCTCTACCACTTCTATGTAATTTGTGCCATAATTTAATATTTCTCTAACTAAATCCACATTCCCTTCTTTCACTACTATGTGAAGTGCTAAATGGCCATTCATGTCGACTTGGTAACACAAGAACTATCTTTTCTACAAGAATCTTCCCAATCTACGATATTTATTTGAAATAAGTAGTGTGGTGAAGTATTGTCCTGTGAGAAGTATCAAATTCTTTTAAGGAGGTTTGGGTTATGCTATATAATCCTCTTAATCAAACTTGTAAAATAGAAGCATATCCAACATATTATATTACTATTTTTTATATAAGAGAGAATTTAAACAAGTATGAGGTGCTTAAAGGATACCTTTTTGTTATTTTATACAACAAAGTGCGGAAAGGGATTGGCCATGGATGTCCTCCCCCGTTGTACATCGAGAGAGTGAGAGGTAGTAGTTTCTCCATGATTTTCTTATGACCTTCTTATGAAGCTTTGAACAATGCAGTTTCACCTGCATTATTGAGTATATCCATGAGATGAGGGCCTTGTTCCAAGTAAAACCTCTATCACCTGGTAATGCCCTCCGATGGTTACTTCATGGAAGGCAGTATTACCTTCCATGGTTTTAGCAGTAAGGAATTCATGGATGCCTTCATTACCGGCCTCTATATCTCGATTCATCATTTGAAGCAACTTTTAAGCCATTTGTAGATGGCCGTGGTAGGCTACCGATGGAGTGCGGTATTTCTTGTGGGTGTAATCTCATGAAAATGTTAGCCATCCACTCTCTCTTTTAATTTTGTAAGTGCGTGTACATTTCCTAATGTAGCCATTGAGAATAGTCTCTTGTCCATTCTATGAAAGAGAAGAGCACTTGGGTTGATGGACATGATGAAGATAAAAATACACATAGAAATAGAACTAGAACTACACAATATGGAGAAATCCTAGTCCTCTTTTAAAGAACTGGTATGTTCCTAATCATGTAGCATTCGTTTTCTTAGAGAATAGGAGCAGAGAAAAAATAAGGAAACTCAGCCAAAATAGTTGAAGACGGGAATATAAAATCTAGTAAGAGAACAAATACAAGATACAAGCCCACCAGGTAAAGGTCTAATTTTAATTACTTCATTTATATGTTGGGTCAATATGTTCTCACACATTTTTATATTATGCGAATGTTGCACTTATCTTTGATGTTCAATATTCTTGTAGTTGTCTTCAAGAAAGAGTCTAGGGGAGAAGGGCTAGTAGTGGTGCACTCTAAGTTAAGGGTCCACAAAATCAATTGTTTATCATATGGAATTGTGATTCTTTCACTAATATATAGTTCATATTTGTTTTATCTTATATTTTTTCTTTGGAATGTTCAATTGGAGGGAAAACCATATTTTGAATTGATTTACAATAATATGGGTAAAAATTCTACAACCATGGTGGAAACCAATACTTGAATATGGGTGAAAATGCTTGAAAATTGAATTTTTTATACTTGTACATGGGTGAGAGGTCTTACATGTCATGATGTGATTGGCTACTCTACATAATTATCATGTCAAAAATAAATAACTACTACATAGTACTATGAAAACTATTAGATATTGTGTGATCAATAGTCATGTCAATTATTGGACCATGTTCACCTATTGGCCCCTCTCCCCTATATTACATTTATTTAACTTCATCTTGCTTTGTTGTTTTCATGATTTTTTTGAGAAAGAGATATGGAAAGGGCCAATAGTAGAAACTTATATTTTGAGAGGTAGACTAGCCCGCTCCACCGAATAACCTAGACACCCAAAACCCCACCATGGGTGGGAGAGAGGGGATGAGATCGAGGGAACCCCGACCGCGGAGAGGATAAGGGATCTACCGACTTTGTGAGGGTCTCTATGAAACCCCGGCCCCGCAGAGAAGAGGCATAGAGTAACGCGTCTAAGGTGGTGAGCATCGGTGAATAAGAGCATCATGAGGAACCCATCTAAAAATGCAAGGCGCGATGATGTAGTTGTCATCAGGCATTGGAGATGTTCAACCTCCAAAGTGAAATTTCGTGGCCTAGTTTTGAATTTGGTGCATCAAAGTGGATAGAGTAGACACTCTATTAGTAAATAAATATAATTCCATCCATTCAAAAAATTCTTAAATACGACATTGTTTCTATCATTTTAAATATAAAAATAGAATATCAGCTCGAATATGTACCAAAATTAATTGTATATTGCAGGAATTGGGGCAAAGTCCCCTATGAGAACCATCTTCTAGGAAATAAATAGAGAGAGAAGGGTTTAAAAAGGGATAGAATCCATTTCTAAGATGATTAATCTTGCAAACAACAAAAAAAAATATGCTTCATGGACTCAGTTGGTGGTGAACTAGGTGGGTCGAGTTCATACACATATGCTTGAGTCGGTCCCCTCACAGGAGCCCCTGGTGTAGAACACACCACAAAAAGTGAGATTTTTTGGGCTATATAAGAAATGACCAAACCTATCAAATTGTCATTTCCATATAGATACATTGGTGGTGATGTTCCATTAGTGATTAAGCGAGTAAATTGTCCTTGATGGCGGGGTGAGTAAATAATAACCTAAACATGGTTTATAGTGGCATAGTAGAGTAGCGGAGGGCCATTTCTAGTCATGCCACCATGGAACACCTAAAGTGATACAAATTTTGTGAATAAATTCCTCAAGTATGCAATCAATGATTTTTCGTTATTGTTTTAGCATCTTGGTGTTGAATATTAAATTTGGACAAAGAAGGCCCCCAATAAATCCAAGACCTGGAGTGTTTGCGAGAATAAATCACCCACTATATTAATGCCTTTTTTGAAGAGTTGAATGGATCAGCCCAATGATCTAGAAAGAGAGAGGGAATCACGGAAGGTTAAAATAGAAAACCACTAAAGATAGTAGGAATTAATAGAAAAATAGTTCGTAACCATCCCCTTCCAAACTAAGTGTGATTTAAGTAACTCCCAAGATTTCTAAATACTTTGATCAATAAAATTACCTCTAATTTTGATAGAAACAAGGTAGATAAGAAGGGACTAGAAGTTTAGGAATTTCCAGGCTTGTCTTCCTGAGAGAAAAACCTTGATAGATGTAATGTCGATTAGAATCTTCCCGGATTCATTTTCTTCTAGGCTACGAATTAGTCATTTGACACAAAGTGCTCATCCTTGAAGCTTTATGTCAAGAATCCCAAGGCCACCAACTTATTTACGTTAGTAATAGATGTCCCAGAAATTCTCAGAAACCCGTGTGTGACCTTCCATGTTAGCCCAAAGAAAGTGTCTTAGATTTTTCTCGAGCTTGGCATAAATAAGATTAGAAGGAGCCCAACAAGAGAATAATACACATTGAGTGGCAGCTAACACATTGGAGAAAATTTATTTATTCTTTTATAAAGAGAGCATTTTGGTAATCCAATAATAGATTGTGCAATCCACTCGTTGAACAACGTAGCTCCAAAGATCTGCAGAAGTATTCGGAAGGAAAAAGGGATGCTAAGGGATTTGAATTAATTCCCAGATGGATCCAACTTTAGATACCTTCCATCCATGGAGGGATAAGGGATTTGACTGCCTATAGTAGTGGGTTTTTCGCATTGAATGGAAGAACCATAAGCCAAGCAGAAAGTGCCAAGATAGTACAAAGTAGTTTGAACATATTATTCTTCTTCAAGGAGAGTTAGAAAAGAATCATCAACAAAGTGGCCATTGATGATATTTTGATCAAGGTTTGTAACACAATCCCCTTGATAAGATCTTTGAAAGAACTTTGGGCTAGTAGGTATCTAAAACGTTTAGTTTCCATTACATAAAATGAAGGGGCCAAAGGATACCCTTGACAGATGGATTTGAATAGACCAAACATGGAGGGTTGAGGTCCATTGATGGTAATGTAGGCTCTAATTTTTAAAAATATATATGAATAGTGTGAAAAACAATGACCCAACCCCAAGTGCTTATAGCATAGCCAAAATGAAAGAACACTCAATTCGGTCATAAGACTTGGCATAATCACTTTTGATAAATAAGGCCTTATGGTTTGAGAGAAGATCCCATTCCATACCTTCGCACACAATAATGATGTTTTCAAGAATGTACCTATGTATAATGAACCACATTTGTTCACTACGAACAAAAACAAGAAGAAAATTGCCAATCATATTAGACATATCATTTACAATGGTTTTGTAGGACACATTGACCATGGTGATAAGTCACTAGTTATATATTTTCTCAAGGTCTCCAGACTTCAGCATAAACTTTAGGTTACCTTGGTTGATAAGTTCACCCAAAGATTTAGAAGTGAGGCTTCAAGATAGACATTATATAGATCATATCCCGTATAATCCCATATGGTTTGATAAAATTCATAGGAAAACCATCGATGCCTTGGGGCTTTACCAGAGTAATTTTGAAGGTCCGTTCTTTAATCTTAGTGAGAGATAGAGGCCTATATTATGTAACTATCTAGGAATGAGTGACTTTGCAAGGCATATCTTGTAGGATTTTAAGAAGAGCCTCTTCCTTAGTAGGGGTAACATGTTCAGAGGAAAACACCATGATAATGGTGGAAAAATGCTTTGAGGATGTATGGTAAGGAAGTGGGATGAACATTTCCTTGAAGATAGTTTTGATCTACATGGGAGAGTGCTTGGGTTGAAGCATATCAAAAAACTCTTTGGAAGCTTTGTCTCTCATTTGGAGCCAATGCAAATGAGCATGAAGTAAGGAACCGATGGCTTTGTAAGCTTCCAAAATTTCAAGTTTGTGTCTCCAATGGGTAATCTAAAGTTACAATTGTTGGCTAAAAGGAGAGGCATTAAGATCTTGTGAGATTCGTCGGAATTCACAATATGAAGCATTATGTGTAGCTTGTTGAAAGAAAGAAGCTTATTTTCCATAAATATGAGGGAAGGTGTTGGTCCTTGGGATGACATCATTTAAATAATATATTCATCCTTTCCACCACTAGGGTGAGGGACTAAGTTCCAAATGTGTTGAATGTGCACAAAAGTTTGAGCATGCTTCAGGGGTGCACTCTTGAGATAAAATTGAGAATTGATCTTGTGTTTTATAGCGGAGAAATTAAGATGATATTAAAGAAAATGGGGAGTGATAAAAAACAATGGCAATCTAGAAACACCAACCGATTGACCAAAATTAGGGGAAAGATAGAAGAAGTCTTGGCTTGGCATCAAAACACGGTCGAGACGCTGGACAACACGATCTTTCCCTATCTAAAATTGGACCAAGTGAACCATGATGAGGAGGAGCTATCTTTAAAGGGGATGCTAGGATCAAATAATTTGAGCTTGTGCCTCAGATAGAACCAAGACACCTTCTCCTCTACACACCAATGTATAGGAAAATGGCTAACCTTATCTTCCGTAAGTTCAACCATATTAAATTCACAACAAAATATCCACATAGACTAGGTAATGAATCAACAAGCCATCTCCAAAATAGTGCTCTCTCAACAACATTACTTGGATGCATAAATATTGGCAAGCCCAAGGATGCACCCGTCAAAATAAAAAAGAGTCCAAACCACATGGTGGGTGGGGTCATAGCCCCATGAAATCACATGTTGAGAAAGATCACAGACTATCGGTGTCATGACCCTCCACATCTAGGCTCATGATTAAATGCGTGAAAATAACATGGGGCCAAATTGAGCAAACTAAAAATTGAAGTAAGAAGCCTAAAATTTTAATTTCCTATAGACAGATAACACACATATGTTAAAAGTGAAGACAATTTTCCTTAACCAGATATCTCTAAGTGGGATCAATAAGGCCATGCACATTCCAAGAGTAAACAATCATTGGACAAAATTGAGGTACATAGATCCTCATTATCAAGATTAGAGAGGGAAAAAGCTGCCTATGAAATGAAGTGACTTGGGAAATGTCTTCCACTGACCATAGTATGTGTTTTTGTTACACAAATTCATCATCTTCTACAAGGGAAGAACTACAAGAGTGGATGATGCAATATTTTTAGGAAACAACTATATGATTATCTTCCATGAATGGATATTTTGGTAACTACAGAGGGAATGAAACCGAGGGAGAATAAGACTTCACATGAACAAAAATGAGGAATCTATTAAAGAGTGGGAGAGCGAAGGAGTAACCGAGGGAACCCGAGGAAAAGTTTTATTTGAAAAAGTGATAGAAGAGCTTACACCAAGTAGTATTTAGTTTTTGTTAAGATGAATATGTGGGTTTTGAAGGGCCACGAGATGATATCCTTTTGTATTTATTATGGTTTAACCATCTCTAGAAGAGGGGTATTTTTATTCCAAATACGATTTATCTTGGGACATAGGGAGGGATTCAACCATGAGAGGACATTCGTGAATCATGTGGTCAAATGTTTGGTATCGATGAAGGTATTGGGTAAGTTAATGTAGAGTACATGTTGAGAAAAGTGAGTTTTCCCAACCTGTATTGTAATGGTTTCTTTCAGGTGTTTGGATAAATCAACTTCATCGCACCCTCTTTTGAAGTCGGTGTTGAATGATTTGGGTTATTCTAGACACACAAGTCACCCCAAGGGTTTGATCAAATGTTAAAAAATCCCCACAAGGTGAGATAAATCCCAAATAAATCCACCCAAACTAGGATTTTAAGCTTGGCTTGCTTTGAGACTTGGATGTCTATGGTCCAATTCAAAAACACCACTAATCTGTTTTGAATAAACCAAGGACCATGGTTTAAAATGGATTTCTAGTGCTTGACGTTATTGAAATCAAACAAAAGAAGCCCTTAGTGAGGTTTTACACTCCCTTAAGTTTCACACCATGATGATGCCAATGGTTGTGAACCGATTATTTCGGTAAGATTTCAAGGGGACTTGAGAAATAAAATACCCCATAAGGGTAAATATTTCAGCGAGTTACAAGCTTTGTCCAATTTTGGTAAGTTAAGAAAACATCGGATAAAGGAGTATAAGTGTCAAGGTAATTACCTCGTCAAATAGTTTGAGATGAACTTCCTCACTTTCTTGGGAGCCATAACCTCTACATGTGGAACATATTTATCAAGTCCATAGAAACCCTAGTTTACATGAAATAATTACGATTATTGGTTTTTAACCATGAAGGTGTTATTTAGATCCCAAGATGTGTAGGAAATTATTGAGAATGACTAAAAAACCTACAAATTCAATAGTGTATAGTGAACTCTCCTAGGAAGATAAGGATATTTTAATGGAATCAAGAAAGAAAGATGGAATATCCCTATTCTATATTCATCATACCATGCAAGAAAAGCATCCTTCTTAGAGTGGTAGTTGTTAATCGATTGAAAGAAGAATGAGACACTCTCCAAGTTGTGTATCAAGGTAATGAGAAAGTTAAAACAACCAAAATATATAATTGCTTTGAAGAGATTTTGAAAACATTTTAATGAAATAATTAGACTCACATTGAGTTATTATTTAATTATGTTGTTGGTCTAGTAAGTCGATTAAATATATTGGAGAAAAATGGATGATAGAAGAATAATTAAATAGATGCTCAAGAGTCTACCTTCAAATTTTGATCCTTTGGTTGTAGCCATAGAAGAAATTAAGGATTTAAGTCGATTGTAATTGATGAGTTGAATTCATCTCTAATTAATCATGAAAAAGGTTAAAAATATCATTCATAAATTTAGAACAAGTTTTTTCATCTCAGACTTCAGTAAATTGTGGTTGAGGTAGAAGCATGTTAAGCCCTAGAGGCAAAGGAAAAAATCCATCAAGAGGAGAACACAACTCACAGTTAAAAAAATAAAAGTGGAAGAGGACAGAGTTAAGATCACATTCATAATCACTCTTTTGGTCAGATACATGATAAGTCACATGTGCAATGTCATTATTGCAATGTCATTATTGCAAGAAACATAAGCACTATGCTTATGAGTGCAAGAAAAAGCAATATGATCATAACAAGCAAATTCAAAATCGGACTGGGAGTTCTACTCCAAGCTCCATGTTTATTTCATGCACAAGGATTGTTGAAGAAATACCTTCTTTATCACCTATTGAATGTAATATTTCTCAAGAAAGTCCCTTTGATGTTTGGTATTCGAATTATAGTTGTAGTAATCACATGTCAGGTAACTTGGATTTATTTTTTAGTTTGGATGAGTTTGTGAAGACCGATGTTTCTATTGGGAACAATAATATAGTGTCTATAAAAATAAAGGGAATAGTCTAAATTCTAACTAAAAGGGTTATAAGATTATAAATGATGTTTATTATATTATAGGTTTGAAGCACAATCTCTTGAGCATTGTCGATTGGTAAATAAGGGATATAGAGTATATATTGAAGACAATGAATATGTGATAATCGTAAAAATCCCCAAGTTCTAAGCTGATCACAAAAGTGCAAATAAAAAGCAATAGGATGTTTCTTTGAGGTTAAAAACAACCAAGTCTGGAGCTCACAAAATATCCTAGTCCGGAGCTCACTATATAGTTTTAAATCTGAGCCACAACCTTGTCTAGAAATACGGTTGGTCTAGAGCCAAGTCCGAGCTCATTCTAGAGCCATGTTCGAAGCCAATTCTAGAGCTCATTTGAGAGTCACTTTTGGAGCCAAGTCAAGATCTCGGTCCTCATTTTCAATAAACTATATATCTCTACTAATTATGACTTTTCTTATGTTTAGATTTAAAAACTTTTCGGCTTTAGTATTATATAAATATTCAACAAAAATATAATTTTATCCTTTGTTGTCTAATTTCTTCCTTATCCCATCGGAAAATGTGCATATGCCACAAAACTAAAGATTATAAAGTGAGCAACACTATGTTCTCTTTGATTCAAATCTGTTGAGGAACCATGTTTCTAACCATTTTCCTTAGACACGTGTTTAAAATGTAAATTATAATTGTTACCACTTCTTCCCAATACTCATTTGGTAGATGTTTGGCCTTCATCATACTTCTAGCTATTTCCATTATTGTTTTATTCTTAATCTTTTCCACACCATTCTAATGTGGTGTATACCGTAAAGAAACAACTTATGGATACCATTTCTCTTGCAAAATATTAGAAATGTATTAAAAATATACTCATCTCCTCTACATGTCACAAGAAATTTTATTTAGCATCTTCTATTCTTCTCCACTAGATCTTTGAATTGTTGAAGTATATAAAAACATCTTATTGGTGTCTCAAAACCTACACCCATGTAATCCTAGTATAGTCATCTACTGAAGGTCATAAAATATGAACAACTTTCTATTAAAAGTGCTTTCATTTTTCCACATAAATTGAAAAAAATTTCAAGTGGTGCCTATGATCTTACTAATTTTCCAACTAGAAATGTCTCTCTAAATGTTTCTTTCACAAAATACATCATTCACAAATCTTTTCTAGTTTTGGAATTAAAGAAAAACACTTACCATATTTTGTTATGAAACAACTTCAAACCTCCAAAATTAAAATGTCCAAACCTAAGATTCCAAAGACATGATTCATCTTTCATAACTCACTAAAAACTTGATTGAGTTTCTATAACACTATTCTTGGATATTCGGTTAAACCGTATGTTTTCGAAGTTGTGTCGTATGTTTCGATGATGTAATCTATCTTTCCAGATTTGTGCTCTATATTTATGTAATTGTGTTGTATGTTTATGAATTTGTTCTCTATATTTCCATAATTGTGTTGTATGTTTCTCGGAGTGTGCTCTATCTTTATGTAGCTATGTTATATGTTTCTTGAGCTATGATCTATATTTATGGAGTTGTGCTCTATATTTCAAGAGTTGTGTTGTATTTTTCAAAGATGTGTTATATCTTTACAAAGATATGCTCTATATTTCCAGAGTTGTGTTTAATATTTCAAGATATGTTTTGTATGTTTCTAGAGTTGGAAACAAATTTTTGTGGCCTTGAGGGTAGATTCAGGTTGTGTATTCATAGTCCCAATTTTATATGTAAGCTAGGAAAAATGCACTACTAACAAGGAAGTAAAAATAATAACAATCATACCTCCTCCTTCATGTTCCATAAAAACCTTAGAATGGGCTAGGAAACTTGGATTGAGCTCTGATTACGTGATATGTAGGTGCTTTTCTTCAAGACAAAGCAAGGCATTCCTGCAACAATGATCCACTTACTTTGCACGAAAAATGAGAAAATGATTATGGATTTTGTGTGCTTCGAATGAGGCTATTTGGGCATTAGGACGAGGTAGAAGGATGTTCTTTGCTCAAAGGATGCAAGAACTTAGACAAGACATTTAGGCTTATTCTCCGTGTCCTTAGAGGGGAGGGGTAATGATGTATTTATAGCCTGAGAGAGTGATTAACTTAGAGTAATTTAAGTAATCATGGTTTGAAAATGTGGGCAAGATTAGGTGAGTGGGGACCACGAAGAATGGGTGAGGATTTGATTTTAGATTTTTAATTCATAAGTGAAGGATTTTAGGTGAGTGGGGACCACAAAGAGTGGGTGAGGATTTGATTTTGAATTTTTAATTCAATAGTAGAAAAACATGGAGAATAATGACATGTGGTGAGGATTGGGTTATTTTTTAGATTTTGAAATGGATAATTAATCAAATTATATTTGATTAATTCAAAGTGTATTTTTGTGGGAAATGAGGAAGGGGAATTAATTGATTTAGGATAGATGTGAAATTAGGGTGTCTACATTTGCCCCTCTTTGGAAGGGTACTATGAAAGTAGTGTCCTTTCAAAGAAAGTAGATGAGATGGGGGAAGAATTCAATCTACTTTTCTTAAGCAAAAAGTAGAGTGAATGTTTGTTGGGGAGAATAGAAGGTGGTGAGTGATGGATGTCATGGTATCCTCCAAGACAAAAATTTCATGAGAAGATGTGATTATGGACAGATATGATGATGCCCCCTCGAGAGGGCTGACAAGAATGGAATATATGACAAAGCTCTTGAAAAGAGGAGAGATGAATTATACGGAGAAGAGGACGATAATGGAGTGGAAGAGACTGGAATGACCGCACGACGCAAATGGAGAAAGGATTCAATCGGCCTTGAATGCTAGGTGTGAGGGTGTGTGGGAAAGAGAAAAGGGAATGGATAGGATTGGGGGTTGATTATGAGAGGAGTAAGAAAGGTGAAGAGTAATGGAGATAGGGGAGGGACAAAAAAGGAATGAAAGAGGTAGAAAAAAATAAGAGAGAGGGATGATAGGGGAAGAAGGGAATGATGAAGGAAAAACAAGGAGAAGACATGAAAATGACAGAGTAGAGGGTGAAGGTATGAAATAGAGAGATGTGCCAAATGAAGGAAGCAACAAATATAATAAATAGGGATGCATGAAAGTGAAAGAAATGATAAAGTGAGAAAAACAGGAAATAGGGAAGGATAAATAAGAAGGAGAAGACGAGGTGGGAGTAGGGGTGAAATCGATAAAAATTGAAAGAGGACGATAGAACAAGTAGAATGGAGAAAAAAGAAACTATGAGGGGCGAGTCTGTCATCACCAATCCGGCACTATGATAATTCTTCACCGGGAACTCCTCGTGCTATGATTATTTACTAATGCATAGCCTTTAGTTTGGTGGATGTAATCTGGAAACAAACCAACAACATAACACAAGAATACCATCGACTATGATAAGACGGAATGATGACAAATCTGAAATATCAAAGTAAATGATAATATTAACATGAAATTATTCAATCTCACCCATGAGGTACTTGAAGTGTTATTGACTTCACTTTCCTTTCACCAAGACAATGGGAGAAACTTTACAATTACACCTCTTAATGGCTTCTTCAACACACCTTTAAACTGATGGCTTCCTTCGCACACTTCCTACAATATTTCTCACTACTTCCTTCTATGCTAAATGAGGGGGGTGGCCTCTCTATTTATAGAACTTCCAGCTTATCCATCTTATCTCTAAGATAGGATAAGAAATCCACTCGATGAATCATATTCCATACCTTAACTCTTATCTGTACATGTAAGCTTATCCTTTAAGATAAGATAAACCTTATCATTTTACATGGGTTCCACATTTTTAGACTTTTAACAAATAAAATACACAAAATATTTATGACCTCACTCCTTGTCCTTATTACCAATATAATATTTCTAATTCCTAATCATGTAGAACCTACTTCTCTAATTACCCAAACTTTGACATTTTAACATTACCGGACCACTTACGACAAATATTTACTTTTTACAACATTCCTATTGTACTTTGGTATTATTACCGTACTCCACATTATTGGTGGCACCGTGTCTTGTGGCGCCGTTATCTTCTATCGACGCTACTACTAATTATACTTAACAACATCCTATTCCTAATACATACATTAATGAAATAGAAATTATGGAGGAAAATTTTAGTGTCGACATCTTCCCCTTCCTAGCTTCTACTCCGTCCTCGGAGTAGACTCTTACAGTGCTTGGAAAATCTTGACTTGTCGTGGTTGACCCATTTTGTAATGGGAGTGCCATCGATTCCTCCATCAGTGCGTACCATTTTCATGCACAAATTTCTTTATTTTGTAGGGCCCCATCCATTTTGGAAGAAATTTTCTCTGTCTTCTTTTTTTGTATATGGAATCATATACTAGAACCAAGTCATTCACATGAAATGGAGACCACCGGATCTTTTGATCAAAGTATTCCTTCTGCTTCATTTTCTTCTTATGGCTTGTATCCTTTGCTATTTCTCTCATTTCCTCTAGCAAATGAAGATGTACCAACCTTTCTTTTACTGAATCACTTTCATCCATCCTTTCATTTTTCATAACTCTCACAGTGGGAATATCAAACTCAATAGGAAGAACTGGATCAATGCCATAGGCCAACTGAAATGGGGAGTATCCTGTTGCTGACTTTGATGTTGCCCTATATGCCCACAATGTTGCATGAATCCTTTTATCCCATTTATGTACCTGCAAGGCTGCATCTTTTGCTAGAATTTGACACAACACAAAATTTGTTCGTTCCACCTGTCCATTTGTGCTTGGCTTGTATGTTGTTGCCTTCCTGTGCTTAATAGAAAACTTATTGACTAGGGCTTCTACCACCTCATTAATGAAGTGGCTTCCTTGATCATTACAATTTCTAATGGGCAACCAAATCGCGGTGACAATGCGTTCATACATGAACCTTGCCACTTCATCCATGGAAGTTGTTTTCAATGGCCTAGCTTGACCCACTTGGTTAAATAATGCATGCAACTACTGATATACTTATTTTGGCGTGATGTAGTTGGAAGTGGACCTCTGATGTCTATTCCCCACTTTTCAAAGGGACCAGGGGAAGAATAGGACATAATGGAGTGATGAAGTCTTACGGTTACCATGTGTTTGACAAATATCACATGTCTTACAATAATTATAACAATCTTTAAAAAGAGTGGGCCGGTGATAACTTTGCATCCAGATCCTTCTTGCTGTAAGTTGTCCCAGAGAAGTGCCCTCCACATGTACCATTGTGGAATTCTTCTAGCAGATTCCTTCCCTTGATCACGTCAATCGCGCCCTCTTGTCTTGTCCATTAGGTCCTATTCAAATAATACTCCATGCGAGAATAGAATATGGACGGCTGGCTTGAGTAATCTTTCTCTTAGTCTTTGCATTGGCACCATCGAAACTTGAATTCATTCGAGATAATTCCAAATATCTATGTATTCACTAGGGATTGTGTCGAGGATAATAATGCTGCATCGGGAAATCATCATCATCACAAGATGATCCTAAACCATCACAGGCTCGAGAGAGTGCATCTGCATTGACATGCTTCTTTCTGGCCTATCTATAATATCAAATTCAAATTCTTGTAGCAAAATTATCCATCTTGCTATCCTCACACGATGGGTTAGGCTTATTTACAATATATTTTAGAGCACGATGATGATACATTCTGATTAGAAATTTTTACCCTAGCAAGTAATTTCTAAACTTCTTTACAACAAAAATGATAGCGAGCCTCTTTTTTTCGATTCTGATATAATTTACCTCAAAGCCTTTGCTCATTTATGCATCCCAAAGTAAATTGGATGTTCATTCCCATTTTCATCCTTTTGGCTCAAAGTACTTCCTAGTCTTTGCATCGAGGCATCGGTGTACACAATGAATGGCTTGCTCTAATCTAGATTCTTCAAAACAGGTGAAGACACGGGGCTTCCTTGATTGTCCAAAAGCTTCATGTGCCTTATTTCTTTCTAAGTAACATCCTTCTTGAAGCTGGGTTAGTAGGAAAGAAATTCTTGATGAACCTTCTATAGTAACCCACATGGCCTAAAAATGATCTCAACTTACTTATTCATAGGAAATGGTAAATCTTTGATTTTGAAACTTTATCGGGATCGATACCAATACCATCTCTGGATCTGACATGCCCTAACAAAATTCCTTTAGAACATCCAAAGACACACTTTGTAGGGTTTAGTGAGGCTTGTGCTTCATCTAACCTTTGAAATGTTGTCTCCATCTCAGTGCGGAGTGGTCCAACTTGCTCCCATAGATGTAAAAATCATCCGAAATACTCGATGAAGGTCCCGATGTAGGGTTCGAACACCCTATTCATCAAACGCTGGAATGTTGCTTTGGGCATTACACAACCCAAAAGGCATAACTCTATAAGCAAACGTTCCCCAGGAGTGGTGAGCGTGGTCTTGGTGATCTTTCTCTGCTAATATGAACTTGGTTGTAGCCGCTTATATCCATCAACAAAACTATAGCACTCCTGGCCAGCTACTTCATCCAAGATCTGATCTGAAATGGAAGAGGGTAATGATCCTTCTTTGTTGCCTTATTGAGCTTCCTGTAATCAACACAAATGCGTAGCTTCCCATTCTTTTTTATTGAGATCACAATGGGAGAAACCCATTATGAATTCTCCACAACAAATATGAATCCTGCATCAAGCAACTTATCTATTTCTTCTTTTACAGTCTTGGAAAAATTAGGATTCATTCTATATGGCATTTGCTTTATGGGCTTAGCACCATCTACCAGCTCAATAGAATGTTCTACCCAACTTACTTGACGGAGTTCCTTGTAATCAAAAGTGAATAGGTGTATGTACCTTCGAAAGAGCTGGAGGTAGGATTCCTTCTCACTCTCCATCACAGCATCACCAATCTTTATTTGTTGGAGACGATCATCAACTTCTTCTTCAGATAATTTTATGGGGTCATGAGTTGGTGTGGTGGAAGGATATCCATGACTGAAACATCCACCTTGCTTTCTTCATCTTCGTGTCCACTTCACTAGTACTAGAGTAATCGAGAGGATGTCCATCATCGGTTTCATCACTTGAATCCACGAGTTACGCTTTATGATGTCGAGGGATCACGTTTATCTTCACCCTCTCTCTACCACGTCCAAGTGTCATGAAACCTTCATTCCAGGTAGTTTCTTGCATGAACTCTCCTTAGCCATGGTCTTCCCAAAGGCATTGGGTATGCACTAGCGGTACCATTTTCATCACTGAAAGTCTACCACACATACAACACCCATAATAGATATTGCCACATTTGAAACTACACCTTCTGGTTTAGTTTTTCCTTTATTTAATGACCTTAACATAAGTGTTGAAGGGCGATCAATTTTTAAACCCAACATATTCATTACAGACTCGGTCATTACATTAACTGCAGCACCTCCATCAACTAAGACATCATGAATTGAAATACCATTACATAATACCTCAGCTTGTGGAGCATAGGGATCTGCCTCTGCCTCCAAAATAGGGACCTCAACCTCCTTCCTTCATCGAGCATTGAGTCCACTTCGCAACTCCCGCCTCTTCTCAGAAGACATAGCCAAGAGTTGACCATATGTAATATTTGCAGGCCTTTTGGATAGATCTTCCAAGATGGAGTATGGTCCTTGCCCTGTGAAATCAGAAAATCCTGCACACCCAACTTTCTTCTCTATGTTTCTTACTAGTTTCTTCTTTCATCTTCTTAGGATCATTTCCATCTTGATTATCTTTTTCTTTCTTTCTTTTTTACAAACACATCTACTTCATTATTTCTGCTCTTATCTTCTACATCAAAAGAATTCACAGGTGCTTTTCCTTTATCATTATCTCCTTTACCAGATGTAGAAGCTCTATCTGGACAATTATACTTATAATGACCCTTTTTATAACAACCATAACAAACAACTTCAGAAATATTTCTTTTTGGACCTCTATCTCCTCCCTGAGAACTAAATTCCTTTCCTTGAAGAAGATTAATAGTTAACTGACCCATCTTTTTGAGCAGATCTTCATACTCAGTAGATGTACTAGGAGAAATATTTGTGCTCACGGGAGTGGTTGTGGATTCTACGGACCAAAGGTGCTTGGTGTAGGCTCTACTTTAGCAAAAATTTCTTTGGGCTCCTCTTCCATGCTTTCTTCTTGCCTTCTTACACAATCTCCTTTGCTTGTTGATGGTAGCTGGCGGTCATACTTCACTCGTTGTCTATCTAAAGCTTCATCCCAAGAATGAAGTGCTTACGAGAGGAGATTATCCATACCATTCATCAACCCATCCGCTAATCCTTCCTTCCGGATCACGGGCATCGAGCTTCCTCCTTAGCTCTAGAACACGAGCATGATAATCCCTTATCTTCTCCTTCTCTCCTTGGGATAACTTTGTGATCTTGATCATGAGATCTGCATATTTACATTTGTTCACCAAATTCTTGAAAAAACTTTCAGTTAATAAATCCCATGAATTTTTCACATTATCACTAGTGTTTCAAACCACCTAAGTCTTGAACCATCTAAAAGGTAGGAAAAATTCGGTCCATTGTTCCCTTCTTATAAGGCCATTACAAATACAAGATCGCTTAAACTCTTGAATGAAAGAAGAAGCATCTTCATTAGATTGAGCTGAAAAAACAGAATCTTTCCCATTTTCAAAAGTAACCACCGTGAAATACCAACCCACAAGTACAATCAACAAGACTTATGTGCACAAATAATTGGAATCACTATACTAGAAAGTGACTTTACACCTTTCTACAGTAAAATAGAAATGACCACGGTAAACTATGGTAAAACTTGACTTCTTGCGGTAAAAACTGACTTTACTGTGGTAAACACTATTCACGGTAAAAAGTGAAGTTACTGCGGTAAATACTATTCACGGTAAAAAGTGACTTTACTACGGTAAATACTATTCCCAGCAAAAATGACTTTACCATGGTAACTACTATTCATGGCAAAAATGACTTTACCATGGTAACTACTATGCACAGTAAAAACAAGGTTACCCTCCAATTGATTTTTGACTAAGTGGGAATATCTCTCCAGAAAATCCACCAATGAGGAATGGTCCCGGCAACGGAACCAAAATGTCATCACCAATCCGGCACTATGATAATTCTTCACCGGGAACTCCTCGTGCTATGATTATTTACTAATGCACAGCCTTTAGTTTGGTGGATGTAATGCTGGAAACAAACCAACAACATAACACAAATACCATCGACTATGATAAGACGGAATGATGACAAATCTGAAATATCAAAGTAAATTATAATATTAACATGAAATTGTACAATCTCACCCATGAGGTACTTGAGTGTTATTGACTTCACTTGCCTTTCACCAAGACTATGGGAGAAACTTTACAATTACACCTCTTAATGGCTTCTTCAACACACCTTTAAGCGATGGCTTCCTTCGCACACTTCCTACAATATTTCTCACTACTTCCTTCTATGCTAAATGAGGGGGTGGCCTCTCTATTTATAGAACTTCCGAGGCTTATCCATCTTATCTCTAAGATAAGATAAGAAATCCACTCTGACGAATCATATTTCATACCTTAACTCTTATTTGTACATGTAAGCTTATCCTTTAAGATAAGATAAACCTTATCATTTTACATGGGTTCCACATTTTTAGATTTTTACAAATAAAATACACAAAATATTTATGACCTCACTCCTTGTCCTTATTACCAATATAATATTTCTAATTCCTAATCATGTAGACCCTACTTCTCTAATTACCCAAACTTTGACATTTTAACATTACCGACCACTTACGACAAATATTTACTTTTACAACATTCCTATTGTACTTTGATCATACCGTACTCCACATTATTGGCGGCACCGTCATCGTGGCGCCGTTATCTTCTATCGACGCTACTACTAATTATACTTAACAACATCCTATTCCTAATACATACATTAATGAAATAGAAATTATGGAGGAAAATTTTAGTGTCGACAGAGGAAAGTGTGAAAAAGAGTAGAGAAAAGAAGAGAAATATATATAAAATGAACGAAAAGGTAGGGGTGGTAAAGAAAAGGAGAAGTGGTCGGAAGAAATGTGAAAATTAGGGAGTGGATAGGAAGATATAGCAAATACGGGGAGAAGATTGAAGGAACCGTGTCATTGTGATGAAGACCAAGGAAAAGAATATGGAACAGAATGTATGGAGATGGATGTGGAGGGTGGTATGATAAAAAAGACAGACAACACCAAGAGCCAGGTTATTGATGGGGAATTAAGGAGGAAACATGATGGAAAAAGAGGAAGAAGATGATACGGGGAAGGGAAATAAGATGAGGGGTGGGAGAGAGAAGATGATAACATAGAAAATGATATAGAAGGAAGGGAATACAAAAAGGGGATAATAAGTGGAAAGTGAATAGTATGAGGAATGTAAAGAGAAGAAAGAGGGGATGAATGACATAGATTGGAAAAGAGGTGGAGATGTATGAAATGAGGATTCTAGGATTATGAGAAAGTAGACAAAGGATGTATGATGAAGAAAATAAAGATATTGAATAAGGCGAAGGGAAGATGGAGAGATGGATAAGAAGTGATAAGAAAGGGTGGGATTGGGGAAAAAATAGGAGATAAAAGAGAATGGGGGATAGAAGAGACAATGCCAATGAGGAGATGTCAGGAAAGTCCTCTAACAATGAGTGGCGAGGAAGGGTGAGAGAAAAAATGAAGAAAAGGAGAAAGGTAATAAGGATTGGAAAGGGTAACGCCAATGAAGGGACGTTAGGGAAAGCCCACTAACAATGAGTGGTGGGATTAGAGGAGGAAGGAATGAAGGGAAACTCTAGAAGGTCCAAGGGAATGAATGAGGTTGTGCGGAATGAGGATTGATGATTTTTAGGGAAAGTCCACTAACAATTATTAGCGCGGGAATAGAAGATGATGATGAAATAATGATAGAGGAATGTTAATAATAATGGCGAACACGTGTGTGGGTAGAAATGTGGGAGGATTTGAGAAGATGAAGTGGAAAGAGTAAAGAAAATGGGAGGGATGAGTTGGGACTAGGTGAAAGTGAGGAGAGGATGTAGGAGATGAGGACGAATGAGGTGAGGATGAAGAAACAAGACATGAAAATAATGGGAAGAAATGGTATGAAGGATGATGGATCAAGAAGGGGAAAATGGGGAAAAGAACATGATTATAGGTGGAAGATATTAGATGTATGTTGTAAGATGATAGGTGGAGAAAGGATAATGGTAGGAGGAAAATGTGGTTGGTAGGAGAGACCAAGGTGGAAGAAGTGATAAAAAAGTTAATGAAGAATGAGACAAGGGAAAAGTTCACAATGATGAGTTTAGCGTAGGGAGGACCTTAACGTAAGGCTGTCATGTGACGGAAGTGGTTAAGTAAGATTTCCAAGTGAGAAAAACTAGAGATGACAAGTGGGCAAGCAATAAGTGGTGTTTGCGAGAATGGAAAAGGATGTGAAAGGATGTGATAATGGGGAATGCTGAGAAAAAAGTGAAGGGTGAAGGGTGTGTAGTGATGGGGAAAGGCAAGAAGACAGATCATCCTTAAGAGGGACTCTTAAGTGAGATCACCATGCCGGGTGAGTGGTTAAGTAAGATTGCCAAGTAGAGGATGGTGATAGTGGTGGTAAAAGATGTGATGATGGGTAATGAAGAGAAAATATGGATGGTGAGAATGTAGAGTGATGGGCAAGTGTAAGATGACATGTCATGCTTAAGAGAATCTCTTAAGTAAGATCGTCATGCCACCGAGTGGTTTTGTAAGATCACCTAACCGACATGGATGATATGCAAGGAGAAAGACAAAATTGTATTGGGTACAGGGGTGGAATGGTAGGTTGAAGAAGATGATCACGATGAGAGGTGGAGAAATAAGATGGGGAAATATGATGGGATGGGGAAGGCCATATGGAAGATCAACCTTAAGAGGAATTCTTAAGTAAGATTTCCATGCGGCTAGAATGGTTAAGTAAGATCGCCAAGCTAAAGAAGAAGAAGAAGAATGATGATAGAGTTGGTGGGAATAGGGTATGACAAAATGGACTGAAGGGGAACCCTCAAGTGAATTTTCCATACTACGAGAGCGTGTAAGTAGGATGACCAGGCATAAGATGGATTTGGGGAAGGATGAGAAAAGAGTGAGTGATGTATGCCTGAGTGGAAGAGGATACGAGATGAGGTGATAACAAGGAAGAAAGGAAACAAAGGAGTGTAACATGAATGGATGAAGGAATATATGTAGTGAAAGGTGGAGAGTGTGAGGGGAATCCTTAATTGGGATGCCCACGTGGTGAGAGTAATGATGCAGAATGAGAAGCAGAAGAGGTGGAATGGGAAGATGTGTGTGGTGGTGATTGTTGTTTGATGAGAGGGGAGGTGGTGAAGAAGATTCTACAATGGGAAGATCTTAGGGAGAGGGTAAACCTCCACCGAGGATCCCATATAGAAGGGGTTATTAAGTAAGATTGTCAAGCGGGAAGTAGAAGAGTGAAAGGAAAGAATAAAAATGGGTGAGAGGGGACATGAATGGTGAGAAGGGTAATATGGGGATGAGTGGCGGAAGAGTAAAATGAGGAGTGAGGATGAATGGATAAAATACATGGTGATCATGGTGGGGGAGAAGGAGCTGTTGGATAGTGAATGCTACTTGAGAAAATCTTCAAGTAGGATTCACAAACTGCAATGGTGATCAAGTAGGATTCCCAAACTGGGAATGTATTAGTACAGGTGAATGGATGGGGTGCAAAGTAAGATGTTGATCATGCAGGAAGATACTCACGTGATGAAAAGCATCTTAATTTTAATATAGCACACAACATGATGCATCGTGATATAAAAGATCATGATGACTAGATTGTAATATGCGTGATAACATAGACAGGGGCCATAAAAAAGGTTTGATGCCCCAGTACGATATGCAAATGGAAGAGAGCATAGATAGAGGCCATCAAGAAAGTATGATGCCCTAGTACGATATGCAATCAGATAACATAAGTATATTAGAGAGAACACCAGGATACATAAAATCAAGATGCCCCCTGTAATATATCAAGATACAAGAAAGCAATTAATAATTTGTAACTAATAATGCAACACAAGAACCAATAAACATGTCCCTAATGTGTTCCACAGTGAGGATTGATCGGATGTGCCCCCAAGTAGGGGTACAAGGACATAGAAAAGGATTGGGTCATTGTCCTCAAACAAGGAAACAATGAGCTAGATTTTCCCAAGTGAGGATTCACGCGAGGAGAAGTGGTTTGAATTTGATAGTCATAAGGTGATTGGATCATTCATTGGGGATAATAGTTCAAAGGTTGAATTGTGTTGATTATTTTAGAGTTTTTGTGATTTTGTGGAGTTTACAATATTTTTATTTATTTTTTATTATTATATATATATATATATATATAGATTTTCATGTTTTTTTTTTTTTTTTGATGAGCGTTTCTAATGTTTTTTTGGATTTTGGATTTTTGATTTATAATATAGTTTCTAATTTTTTTTTTAATATTTTTTTGATGATTTTCAAATGTTTTTGATTTTTAGATTTTTTCAAATGTTTCTAATGTTTTGGATTTTTGATTTTTAATGTTTTTGGATTTTGACGATTTTTCTAATGTTTTTGGATTTTTGACGATTTTGGAATGTTTTGGATTTTTGGATTTTTACATTGTTATTGGCAATTTATGGACCAGAGTGCAGACTTATTTTGAGAGGTGATAAACTAGGATATTATCCACATGTACCATGTTCCTCATGGTAACTCATGCTTGGAATAACACAAATTCTCATTCCATTGGCAGGATATGGTGGTGATGATATGATGAAAAGAAGTCCAGCTCCATTCTTGACTCCACACAACTAGTAAGATGTGTGGGCTCATCACCGAGAATCAAGAAGGACACAAGAGGTAGATAATGAATATAGAGACAAATGCTAACAATAATCCCTTTGGGAAATTGTGACTCAATTCTTCATAACGTTACTGAACCGGTTTCAAAAATGGCTTTCACTTTATGAGTCACGTGTTAGACTTAGACAATTACGTGGCTTCTGTGATTGGTAAGATATGAGGTGAAGGGATAGTTCTCTCTTCACTTAGGCATCTAAATTACTTCTTTGGGGATTCTATAATTGCAAGCATTGTAAGATTTTGTATTTTTGAAATGACTCCCTATGCCTTGCCCCATGCTACTAGTGAGAAGCAAGGGCTCATCACTAAAGGAAAAACATAGGCGAGTGAATTCCCTTTTTGTCTTGTTTTTTTTTTTTTTATTTTGATTTTTTTTTTTTTTTTTGAATGTTTTTGCAATATTTTTATGCTTTTATGAGAATGACCCTCTACACTTTTCCCCATGCCACTTGTAAGAGGAAAGGGTTTATCACCGAAGACAAGACATGTAGATGAGTAAGGGCACCTTCCTCCATTCCCAGTCTCACACTACCAGTAAGAAGTGTGGGCTCAACACCAAAGACTATGAAGGATGAAAGATGTGACGATGAATTATTCATAATTTATTGAATTGATGGAATTTTACAATAGTGCTTTGTATTTGGGAAGGAACGTCTGCCCCCAATCTCAACCCCACATGACTAGTAGGATGCGAGGTTCAACACCGAAGACTTGAGATGGATGACCAAACAAATTGGGTAAAGAAGTTTAGAGCTTTGTTATGAAAGAGAGAATGTCTTTGAAGGGAATATATTACCATCAGTAAGCTTCTAGGTATGACCATAGGTGAAAGTGACTAAAATGGGAGATATTATAAGAAGTATGATACTCACAAACTTAATAGGATCTATATTAGCACCTGTCTCATGATGATAAATATGAAGATGTGATTTTGATAAAGAAAATATCTACCAATGGAAATGAATAAATTTAAATTATTCGGAGATAAGCGAGACAAAAGGAACAATGTACACGTCGTTGTTTCCCGAATAGTGAACACCTCAAGGATAAAATTTCTTTAAATGAACTACATTCATTGGTTCATCAAGATCTTGACCATCTTCAGTGGCCAACTTATAGGCTCCAGAGCCAAATTTAGTTGTAATTACATAGGGTCCTAACCAATTAGGCTCAAATTTTCCTTGTTTTTCTCACTCTTTAGTGGTATTCTTTTGATTTTCTTTTAAAACAAGGTCACCAATTTTGAATTCTCTGGGTCTTACCTTTTTATGATAATTGCATTGCATTCGGTTTTGATAGACTTGAAGATGATTGAGAGCATTAAGTCATTTTTCATCGAGAAGCTCAAGCTCTTGAAGCCGTGATTATCGGTATTCATCCTCATTAATTACATCTTTAAGGGAGATTCTCAAGGATGGGAGTTATATCTCAATAGGTAAAATGGCTTCACAACCATAAACAGGGAAAATGGGGTGGCTCTGGTAGGTGTGTGGTAAGATGTATGGTAAGCCCAAAGAGTGGGGTAAATTTGAGTATGCCAATTACGTCCATGGGTGTTGACATTTTTTTCATGATGGATTTTAAAGTCTTGTTGGTTGCTTCTGCTTGACCATTACCCTGAGGGTAGTATGGAGTGGACCACTTAAGTTTGATGTGAAAACATTTGGCTAGGTCTTTTACATCCTAGTTTTTAAATGATTTTCCATTATCTGCGACTAGAGTGGATGGAATACCAAATCGACAAATGAGATTATTAAAAATGAATTTTGATATTTGGCTACCGGTAACATAAGTGAGAGGCATAGCTTCCACCCATTTAGTGAAGTAATCGGTAGTGGTAATGATGAACTTATGTCCATCGGACGATGTTGGTCTGATTTTACCAATGAGGTCAAGTCCCCATTGAGAGAAGGGCCATGGTGTGGTTATTGATTGTAATGCTTGGGAAGGTGCATGGATAATATTTCCATGCTTTTGACATGCTTGACATCATTTGAAAAAATGGCATGCGTCACTTTCCATGGTGGGCCAATAATATCCAACTCATAGGATTTTCTTGGCTAAGGCTATACCATTCGTGTGTGCTCCACAGATACCAGAATGGACTTTAGCTAGGACACTCGAGGCTTCTTCCTGATTAAGACATCGAGCAAGGTGCCATCATATCCTCATTTATAAAGAGTTTTTGCTAAAATGGTGTAACAAGAGGCACGTTGTGCTAAAGCACGTTTATGCATTGGTTTCATGTCGGCAAGAAATGTTTTATCATGAATGAAGGTATAAAGATCATGGTACCAAGGGTTATTCGGACCCAATTTCACATACCATAGTGTTTTCAGGAAGATCATAGGTAGGCATTAAGAGATGTTCTACGAGAAAATGTGCATGGGGTTGACTAGATGTGATTTCTAATAGGGATCCAATGGTTGCCATAGCGTCGACAGATTTATTACGAATTTTGGGGATTTGATCAAAGCTAATTAATCAAAAATAGCTTTGAAGACTATCCACCATGCATTTATATGGGATAAGTTTTTCATCCTTGACCTGGTATTCATCAGTAACTTGCTTGATGATAAGTAAAGAATCACCAAATACAACTAATTCTGTAAGATTCCAAGATATAGCTAGTTTTAATCCTATGATTAGAGCTTCATATTCTGTGATATTGTTGGTACATGGGAATGCTAAGAAAATGATTTGGGGATAACATGTCCACTAGGTGTGATAAGAAAAATACCAGCCCCTGAGCCATGGAGATTACAAGATCCATCAAAAAATAGAGTCCAAGTTGGCGCGATGTCTATGTGTAGAAGATCTTCATCAGGAAAAGAAAAATGAAGTGGTTCTGTGCTAGGAAGGGGTGCCTCGACAAGTTGGTCAAGGGCCTGTCCTTTAATTTCCTTTGCACAAGAAAAAACTCGACATCAAATTCACTAAGTAATACGACCCAACTAGACATTCTTCCCATGAGAATGGGTCGGACAAGAGATACTTGAGAGGATCAATCTTGGCAATCAACTTAGTTGTGTGATTGAGCAAGTAATGATGTAACTTATGGAATGCAAAGGTGACCGCTAAGCATACTTTTTCATTTGGGAATAACATACTTCATGCTCAATAAGTGTTTGACTAAGGTAATATACAACCTGTTCTTTTGCTTGATCATTATGTTGTGCTAATAGAGCTCCTATGGCATGTTCAGTGGTAGATGTATAAAGCAACATGGGTTTATCGAATTGGTGACATAAGAATAGGTGGGCTAGAGAGGTATTCTTTTAACTTAGCAAAAGAGTCTTGGAAATCATGGTTCCAGTGAAATTGTGCATCTTTCTTGAGTAACTGGTTGAAGTGATGGCACTTATCAGCCAACTGTGATATGAAACACCAAATAGATTGTATTTTCCTTAAAAGACTATGTAATTGTTTTAGGTTTTGAGGAGGAGGCATTTCCATAATGGCTTTGACTTTTACAAGATCCACTTCTATGCCTCTCCGTGAGATAATAAACCTAACAATTTACCAGAGGTCACTCCGAACACACATTTCTTTGGGTTAAGATGAACCTTATACTCACGTAATCTATCAAAAATGCATCTCAACACACCTAGATGTCCTATTCATGTTTTTGATTTTTCTAATATATCATCAACATAATCTTCCATGATATCATGTAACATATCATGGAAGATGACAATCATTGCTCGTTGATAGGTGGCACCAAAATTTTTCAAGCCAAAAGGCATGACCTTATAACAAAAGGTGCCCCATGGTGTAGTAAATGTCATTTTATGTTGATCCCCTTCAACAATACGTATTTGATTGTAACCAAAAAATCCATCCATTAAGGAGAGCATTTCATGGCCTGCCATAGAATCAACAATCATGTCTATATTTGGCAAGGGAAAGTCATCTTTGGGACAAGCCTTGTTGATGTCTCGGAAGTCTATGCATATTCTATGTCGGGGTTTTCTTGGTGATGGGAACTATGTTAGATATCCATGCCAATAATCAATAGGTCGATAAAGTCAACTTCCAGAGTTTCTCGAGTTTGGCTTTGACAAGCAATGTAACTTGGGGATGCATTTTGCGTAGTTTTTGTTTTACAGGTTTTACATCCGGATGTACCACAAGGTGGTGTACTACAAGAGATGGATCCAGGCTTGACATGTCCTTATATGTCCATGCAAATATATCTTGGAATTCAATAAGGAGTGTTGTGAATTCCATGCATTCTTGGTCAGACAGACTAATGCCAAGTTGTAAAATTTTTGGTTGTTTGGTGGTTCCAATGTTTATGTCTTTAGTTTCTTCTACAAGCATTTTAGATGTATCCTTTTTGGAGAATGATGCTAATGGTTGATGTAGGTCATCGGTGTCGGGTGTTTTAGGGGAGTTGGTACAAGATTTTTGTGTGTAATGTTGAGACTTTTTATTGACATGTTTGTTTGATAGGGTGGCGGTGAGATTTTGACTATGGGAAATTTTTCTGTTTGCTTTTGATCCAAATTTTTCAAAGTGAAGGATCTAAATATTTTATTTCTTCACCAAAATAGGTTGATTCATTTAGATTGATTTCAAATCCTTTTCTATGGTCGGAAGTAGGGATTTGGTCACGAGTTCCAAGGAATTCTTTGATGGCTTCATCATTTTGGAACATGTCCATGGCCACATGATGTGGTTGGCCATGGTCTATGAGAGTTGGATGTGTAGGCTCAAAATTGATGACATTAATAGATAAATGTTCAAAGTAAAGATGTGTTTCAGCGAGGTCCTCGAAAAGGCTACGTGGAGACCTGGTGTCATTATCGAGTCTAGTGTCATCATTATCACTTGAAATTATTACGGGAGCAACATCAAACACCTTGAAACCTAGACCATGTTTACCATGATGTTGTGTGTAATTGATCGGGTCTAAATGACCTTGTTCATTTGGACCGAGTCCTTTACCCTTCCATCACATGTTTTTCATTATTCGATGAGCTTTGGTAAATTGAGGGGACTCATAACATGGAGCAAAGTCATCATTATATAACCAAGATCCTGAAGAACTTGGAATATGTTCATTGTCAAGATAACCAAAATTTTTTTCCAAACTGATTGTCCCATTTGGTAAGTGGGATGGATTCTCAAATGTGGAGCGTTAGGTTTTCCATAGCTATGTGGGGATTTTTGATATAAAAGGAGTCTGCCATCTTTTGAAATTGATATTCACCACATCCTATGTTAATGATTTTAAATGTGTGGGATGGGGGACCAATAGGTACCTCATGTGGTGGGGAAGTCAGTTTGGTAGTTTTAAAAGATGAAGAGAATGGGTTATAAGAAGAAGGGGGTGGATTGAAGGATGAAGTTTGGTTATTCACAGGAGAAGGTATCTTAATAGAAGAGGTGTGGTTGGATGAAGAAGGTTGACTAGGTGAGGAAGAAGATGGTGTGGTGGAAGAATAATTGTTGTTGGAAGAAGAAGCTTGATTAGTGGAAGAAGATGATTGATTAGTGGGAGGAGGACTGGTGGAAGATTGTTGACTAGCGGAAGATAATGGATTGGAAAATGTGTTTTGGTTAGAAGATGATGGTTTCGGATCATTGTTAGGGAGTGTATCGGATCGATGCATGTTTTGTTAGGGATTATGCGAGGTGGAGCATACTTATCTATTGATGGACAATAGTGATCATGTCGATACCATCCTTCGAGGAATCTACAATACTCAAAGGGTTGGGGATCCACACGTAACGTAAATTCCTTGTCCAAATGAGGAAATTTAATACATTGGTGGAATGTTGATGGGATGGCTTTCATGGCATGAATCCATGGTCGGCCGATGAGAATGTTATATGCAACTTCTACATCCACCACATGACATACCATGTCTAAGGTGATGGGTCCAACTTGGAGAGGCAACGTGATTGTGCCTTCAGACTTTCTCTTTCACTATTATCATACCCACGAATGGTTATGATATTGTTTTGTAAATCATTTTCAGTGTAACCTAGACAACGTAAAAGTTTCATGGAACAAATATTCAATGCGGATCCATTGTCGATTAATATGCACTTGATCTTACGATGAGTTATATAACCCTCGACGTATAAAGAATGATTATTAGCGATGTTGGGATTAAGAAGGTCATGGGACCAAAAGATAAAATAGGATTGGGGACCGTAAGATGTGTAATTAAAGCCTATGGAATTGTTGTGAATTGATGTCCTCAGGGACACGAGTGTTATTCAATGTTTGCATAAGGATGCATTGTAGTGTGGGAGAAGAATTAAGTAATTCCATGATGGAAATTTGTGTTGTAGTCTTCTCCAATTGTTTGACAATATTGAATGATGGCGTAGGTTGTGGAGTGGAATTGGTGGTGGAATTAGATGGTGGATTAGGAGGTGATGTGGGGGACGAAGTGGCATATTTTTTTTTATAGGGACCCACATTTTTTTGTCTAGTGGTGATCACACAGTCAGTTCTGATCTTTATAGTTGCCACTAAGTCTTGGTCATAGTCTATGGTCGAGATGACTGAGTCATACTCGACATTGCTTGATGATTGACCCTTATCTTTTGAATTGTTATCGTGGTTAGGGAAGGGATTTTTGAACATGTGAAGTTTTTCATTAGGTGTTTTTGTCTCAGAAGTATTTTCAACTTCTATGTCTCCACGTTCAATCAGGTCTTGGATGTAATGGCGAGTTGCATGCATCGATCTATAGAGTGCCCTTTTATGCGATGGTAATCACAATATTCATTGTCCTTATACCAATTTGGTTTGGGTTGTCCTTCTTCATGAAGGGTTTGATGATGGGATATGTAATCATATTGGCATTTTCCAAATGATGAAAGACACTAGATAGACTTTCTCGAGAGGAGTGAACTGTCTTCGTCGGTCCCGAGAAGGAACTTCCTTTCTAGGGATTATGATTGGTTGTTTGGATTTTAATGTGTTGATGGGATTGTTTTGAATGTTTCGGACATGGTGGGAATCAGTAATGCCATCATTGACTATATTTTGATTTCGGTTAAAGAATTTAGATTTGTCCTGGTTCTGAGGGTGTCTCGATAAGGTTGGTCCCTAAAGGGTGCTTTAAGTAAGCCCTTAGAAATGAGGGATTTTTTATTTGTGTTCCTTTTCAATGACTTCTTTGAAACTATTCAGACAATGCATTTACATGTGGAATGATAATTCGGCATTGAGATTAGGAAAAAAATGCTAACTAGTTGTCTCTCGGGTATTGAGCAGGGAAATCAGCTTGCAATTCCTCACCATCATTGTAAAAAGGAGGAAAAGTTTTCATTTGGCCTTTTCCTAGTGTTACAGAGATCAAGCATGGTTATTTATGAGTCTAAGTTATAGGAAAAATGTTTGACAAATTTCTCCGATAAGTCTGCGAAATGTCGTGACCGACCCTTTGGGAAGATGGAAAAACCAGTCTAAAGCTTGTCCTCCTAAACTTTGGGGAATAATCATAAAAGGTATGTGTCTCGATAGGAAACTTCTTGACATTGCATGTAAAATTCCTTGACATGTTCACGGGGTCACCTTTGCTTTTGTATTTATCAAACTTTGGGATTTTGAAGGATGACGAAAATGGTAAGCATGATATCTCTGTATCAAATGGATAAGGACACAATTCTTCAAAGTTGAATTGTTTTGATTGTTTTTGTAGTCCCTGAATGGTGTCTTTCATATGTTTCCATTCTTGTGTGAATGGAGAGGTGGGGGATGGTTTATCAAGAATGTCATGAGTATTGGGGTCTGGATTGGGCTCTTTTAATCTTTCATCTCTAGCATTTCTTCCTCAAGTTTCTTTGTTAAGTCTTGGATTTTAGTGAATAACTCATCGGCCAAGAGCTATTTGGATTGTTTGGTATTTCGTTGTGATAACTTGATTCACCATTGTCGATAAGTTTGTTTAAATTTTCAGTCCCAAAGTCAAGGGGTAGTTTTTCCCCATGGCTAGGATGCATAATAGATATTCATTTTTGTTTTGTTCTATCACCCTATTTACTTGTTCTTGTTCTTCATTGGTGAGTTATGGTTGTGTGACTTCTTCATCGTCATTTTCATGATTGTGACTACGTGTGAATACCATGATGAGATGTGCTTGATTAAGCTGAAAAGTGGGTAGGAATTTTGAGTAGGTGTGATTAAATGAGAACTTGATTACTTTGGATTTAGCTTGAATAAGCTCGTGATGACTGATAAGGAGAGTAACTCAAACAAGTTATCTCAATATGATTGTGATATAACTCGAGACAAGTTATTAGGGAATTTGTTTCACGTTGTGTAGATTTGGCTTGAACAAGCTCTGGATTGTTGATGGGGAGAGTAACCCAATACAGTTAATCTCAATATGGTTGTGATATAACTCAAAATGAGTTATGAAAGGATTTGTGTTGGTTGTGATTTGGATAAACGTGATGGTTGAAAAAATAATGAGTGAACTCAAACAAGTCACCCAATATTAGTTTGATATAGCTTGAAATGAGCTATGAAGGATGTTTTGACAATTGACGATATGGGGAGTGAATGCTAGTCACTCAATATCAGTTGGATATAGCCAAGACAAGCTATGGCAGATGTATTGTTGGCTAAAGCAAGCTAATGAAATCGGTGTATGTTTTGGTCTACGTTGTTGGATTGTTTGGATGTTTTTGCTTGGTATTGAATTGGTCGAGAAATGATTTTTTTTTGGAACACAACTAGGGTTTGAAATTTTACAATGAACACATTGATATCAGCCAAGTTTTATGATAAAACAATGCTAAACTATTTTGTTTACAAACAACAAGAAATCATGTGGATCAAATTGTTTTGGCTCAGAGGTAAATTCTTCAGAATGATCATTGTTTCATGCAATCATACAAGTATGTTGTGGAATGATGGATGCAGGCTCTTATCACTCCAAAAATGATGCGTCCTCCGATATACCCTAGTCTTGATATACCTAATTCTATACGGGGACATAATTGGTACGGGGAACCCTTAGAGCACTGGAGGAGACTCACCAATTCTTACTTTCCTGCTTTGAGTGAATCACCACGTCCAAAATAGGTTTTGTGAAAAGGTGGAAGGTGATGGGGGATGAATGTGTATGGTGTCCTTATAACTCCCCAAATATTTATAGGGATGATGCCCAAGCTTTGTTGTTACAAATATTTAGGCATGACTCACATGCACCGCATGACAACATTACCTTATAAGTGAAGAGCAGGGGTGAGGTAAATACCGAACGTTGTGATGAGACTAGGTCTCAAAGTGCAATGCAGATGTGAATGTTGTTGGTGCGTGGTAGTCAAGTCCACGTCACCGGTGTAGCTTTGGTGGTGATGAAATCCACCTCGACTACGTGCAAAAACAAAATGATGAAGTGATTAAACGCAAGGTTCTTTCCAACTTGAAATAAATCACTAGTGGAAAATAATTACATACTTGAGCGTGCTAAAAAAATTGGTTTCAGCAAATTTTCTTTTGAATGGTGGTACTTTTGCGGGATTTTTTTTGTTTTTTTTTTTTTTGATAATATTCTAGCGATGTGGTCCTGAAAAAAAAATTAGTAGTTATCCTACAGATAAAATGTTAGGAAGAAAAACAATCGTGGTTGTTTTTTATTTTCCAGATCGCTCGAAGGCATGCAGGAAAAGAGCATACACAACCAACGACCAAACAAATATCAATAGTGTGATGAAATAAAATTGATTAAGATGATAGCTAGAAACATAAAATAATAAGGAAATGGATCTTGCAATGTTAGAACAAGAAACTAAACAATCGCGACCATTTTTGATTTTCCAGATCACTTTAAGGCGTAGGAAAAGAGCATACACAGATACAATTGGAATAGATTTTGTTAAAAATTTTAATAAGTTATTGCAATTAATCATGATTGCAAAATAGTAATAATGATTATCTTCACAAAAAAAAAAAAACAACGAAAGAAGAGCGTTAAAAATGTTACCAGAAGTGTCATCGTGGAAAATTGGAATGTAAGGCAAAAAAATTGTTTTGCGGAGCCCGGGTGGCCTCCAGTGTGTAAAAGATGATTGGGAATGTGACCTAATGATATGTTTGGAGAGAACAGGTGTGAATAGGTCTTGTATTGTCAAAAAAGGTCCTGCAAGAAAATGATTAGTAGTTTGTACCACCCAAAATTTTTATCCACCATCACGACCCACAGTAGTAGAGCGGGGATGAATGTTCTTTCTTACTAACACCGAGCACTTGAGGAGATCAAAGAGATGACAGTGTTCATAATGTCATTATTACTACAACCTATAGATGCACCACAAGACACCACACAACAAAAACACTACCCACAATGTGAAGGTTAACCAAAGAAGGCCATAAGGCACGAAAAAGGAGATAATAATGAACAATAATAAACAAAGAATGGATAAAACCACTAATTGGGAAATTAATGGTAACAAGATCAAAAGTAACTCGGGCATGCTAGAATGTAAGCTAGGAAAAATACACTACTAACAAGGAAGTAAAATACTAACAATCATACCTCCTCCTTTGCGTTCCGTAAAAACCTCAAAATGGGCTAGGAAACATGGATTGAGCCCCAATTGCATGATATGTAGGTGCTTTTCTTCAAGATGGAGCAAGGCCTTCCTGCAACAATGATCCACTTACTTTTCACCAATGGGTAAAAGGATTATGGATTTGGGGTGCTTTAGATGAGGCTATTTGGGCATTAGGACGAGGTAGAAGGATGTTCTTTGCTCAAAGGATGCAAGAACTTAGACAAGACATTCAAGCTTATTCTCTCATGTGTCTTAGAGGGGAGGGGTAAGGTTGTATTTATAGCCTGGGAGTGATTAACTTAGAGTAATTTAAGTAATCATGGTTTGAAAATGTGGGCAAGATTAGGTGAGTGGGGACCACGAAGAATGGGTGAGGATTTGATTTTAGATTTTTAATTCATAAGTGGAGGATTTTAGGTGAGTGGGGACCACGAAGAGTGGGTGAGGATTTGATTTTGAATTTTTAATTCAATAGTAGAAAAACATGGAGAATAATGACATGTGGTGAGGATTGGGTTATTTTTTGATTTTGAAATGGATAATTAATCAAATTATATTTGATTAATTCAAGTGTATTTTTGTGGGAAATGAGGAAGGGGAATAATCCATTTGATAATATGACCTTATAGGTGAAAATCTAAATCTGAAAAGTTTTGTTCCATGTTGAAATGGGTTAGGAACATCACCCCTAATATATGAACCTTATGATTCCTTTTTACATTTGTGTTTGTGACATTACTTCTAATTTTGATACCATATTTGGCTTTGTGTTTATTATAGGTGTTGTATATTCTTGAATGAATTCCCCCTCTTATCGGGTATGTGATAAATATTTTGAACATGCAACTCAAAAATAACATATGTGTAACCATGTCCTGATAATTTTGATAATATACGTAAAAAACAAATGAAGTTTTGTTGTTGTGGCCACCAAGAAGAACATCTACCTACAAAGACGATGCACATGGTGTAGACCAAGGAAAACAAAAAGAGAGACAATAACATTAATAGATAATATCAACAAGAATGTGAAAAAGAGGACTATTAGTAATAACAATAGTAGTGCATATGAAATCAAAAACAAATAAGAAGATAGAAGTGAAAATAGTTTCACACAAAATGATTAGTTCTTATAAATATGGAATACCAACAATATCAAAAGAAAATCAGGGCCCTTGGGCATGCAATTAAGAATGAAATGTCACATAAGAAATGTATGATACCAAAAACATAGGACAACCACAGTGTCACTAGACAAACAATGCCCTTAGGCCACAATTAGAGTACACATAAGTAAATGGAAAAACCTATAAAAAACATTCATAGAAAACAAGAATATCATAATGTGATAAAATGACATATCAAGTGATATATGGAAGCGTGTGAAACAATATATTTCAACACCACATAAGTTATATGTGTTATTCATGTTAGTTCAAAAGATGAAAAATAAACTATATATGTAATCAAGTGTACAGGAAGTGAAAAAGGTACTATAATGAAATAATAATACATAGATTGTGTGGATGGATGCCCCCCAAAAATGCATGTAATAAACTATGATAGTTCCCATAATCAAGTATTGATTTATATGTTTTTATCATGATAAATATACCATGTGAATGCATGTGTATAAAGAAGAAAAATGCTATCTATTAGACCAAAAGGATAAAAAAATGTATATTATAAATTGCTAACAATGTGTGATAGATAAACGAGTCTTGATTTTTGAATTTTTGAAAACACTTGGATTTTTTTTTTTATTATTATATAATTGTTTTTGTATTTTATAGCGCATAGATATGTATAGAGAAAAGGGCTTACACAAGAGCTACCATAGAAAAATTTCAAAAGGTGAGTGGAAAACATTATAGAGTCCAAGATACCAACTACATGAGTAAGTGTAATGACATAAACTATAAGAGTTTGTTCATAAGGAGCAACTAGAATGAGTGGAACATTGTAATTGTTGGCAATATTCACAAGAGTAAGTGTGAACATAAGGATCAATGTGTGAGTTAAGAGATGTGTGATATACATAGTGTCAAGTGTAGACAAAAAATCTATGCACTTGGGTACATTTCTACGTCCTAAAGCATACTAATGTATATATGATTCCTATGAAATAAAACTAGTTGTTGAAAAGTCCTTTTGGCCTTTTGATTCTTTTATCTATTGCACTTTCTTGGCTTTACATATATTATAGCTCCGTCAATACTTGATTGATTTATATTTTAATGACCTTAGACACTAGCTCCCAGCTATGATAGAAGCACCTAAGCGCTCTTGTCCCTCCTTGAAGCTTATGTACTTCTTTATATTATTCATACTCTTTTGGGTCCTTTTCGCCTTTTGGTCACCTTTTAAAAATTTGGGTTAGCCTTTCATGTCTCAATTATGAAATTTAAACAAGGAAATAATATATATGCTTAGTTTCTTCTCTCAAATAAGGGGCCAAACACTAGAAACATTATCTATGACCACCTAATCTTGCACAAAGACACAAGAGCACTATAAGGCATGCATCTAGCACATTCATACAAGGGATAAGTGGATGTATTGAGATGTATATACAATATAGGAGGGGAGTTCATTCTATTCCATCAAACACATTCCGCATACATGGTATCAATATACATCTAGCCCACTATAATCATGAAAATTGTACAAGGGAAACCTAGGCCATCATTACACACACAAACACAAAGAACTACATAGATTTTGAGATGTATTGCAGTGCTTGGTCATAAGTTTACTCTTAGGGTGAACACATGGTCATTCCTACTCCACATTTTGTACCTTTTATTATATTTGATGTGATATGTGGATATGGGTAGGTATACATTTTAGCAAAGACCTTAACCCATAAACATTCGTAGACTTGGGCATCTAAGTGAACAATAGCATCTAGATGGGTCACTTTAGCGCCTGGAATGCTCCTATCCTCCTACGGGCGCTTCTATCTCCACATATTTTATATAAGTATAAATCTTCATCTTCATCAGCTATTACGACATTGTTCCTAGCTTGTTCCAACAAATACATAGTCCAAATCACTCACAAGTTGCAGAATCAGCTAAGTTATTATCCCTCTCTCATTCGCTTAGGGTTTTTACATTGATGAATTCTTATTTCTTATGCATACTCTACATAATTATTAGATATTCATTTTATACATTAGTTACTCTGTGCAATTACATTTAATTCAATTTAGATTAAATCCTTTAGTGAACCCCAACTCTTGATCAACCACTCGGATCCTTATTTTCCTATTCTATCAGACTTATCTTTCCCTTACCTCAAACCCTAGTTACATCAGTGTTCATACTTCCATCTATTGTGTATCATACATCTGATCTTCATTTTTGTTGCTATGGTTTCATCCCACATTTTATATGTATTTATGCATTGTTATGAAATCTGGACCGTTCCTTATTAGGTCACAGATCTAACGGTGGTTTTCTATGTTTCCCGAAATGATAAAAACCTAATATCTTTAAAGGGTCATTATGTATGAGGCTCATTGTATTAGTGGAGGCACTTTGTGAGAGAGTTTTGCTAGACTGAATAAAAGGATTGGTTGTTTTTGGTGGATGTAGCCCATTTTGGGTGAACCACGTTAAATCTGTGTCTTTGTTTTATTGCATTCATTTCTATTTTATGTTTTCATTTTCTACATTATTCATTGCATGCTTGTTTATCTTGTACAACTGTATAATCCTAACAACTAGTATCAGAGCATGTTTGAGATTTATTTGTTGGTAGTATACTCATAGAGGGATTTTTATTTGAGTGGGAGAAGCAACAATGGCAGAGGAGAATAAGTTTAGAGTTGAGAAGTTTGATGGCTGAAAATTACCAGCTATGGAAAATGCAGGTGGAAGATTACCTGTATCAAAAGGATCTATACCTACCATTGGGAGGTGAGAAGTGAAACCCCATTCATGTCTGATGAGGAGTGGAAGGTTTTGGATAGGAAGGCTCTCGGTGTGATTCGATTGAGTCTGGCATCATCCAGTAGCTTCAAATATCTCACAGGAAAGAGTACGGTAGAGTTGATGAAAACCTAGCTAATTTATATGAAACACCTAGTGCATCCAATAAAGTTTATTTGATGAAAAGATTGTTTAATCTACAAATGCAAGAAGGTGGATCTGTATCTAACCATCTTAATGATTTCCACACTATTGTAAATCAGTTAGATTCAGTTAATATCCCATTTGATGAGGAGGTTAGAGCATTATTATTCCTATGTTCTTTGCTAGAAAGTTGGGACAACTTAGTAATGGCAGTTAGTAATACATCATCTACTTCTCTTAAATTTGAAGATGTAGTAAGTGTCATTTTAAATGAGGAAATGCGTAGGAAAAGTACAGGGGAAAATTCTTCTTCTGGAAATGCGTTGAATATGGAGAGTAGAGGGAGGAGCAAGGAGAAATCAAAGAGTAAGGCTCGTGGGAGATCTAAATCGAATATGGGCAGATCCAAATCTAGGAGTAGAGGCATTACTTGTTGGAACTGTGGAAAGAGAGGACATGCTAAAAAGGATTGTTGGTTCAAAGGAAACAAAGAAAACCAACTTGAAGGTATTAAAGAGGAAAATCCGACAGGTAATATTGTTCAGGATGCTCTTATACTTTCTCTTGATACTAGAGTAGAATCTTGGGTAATAGATTCAGGTGCCTCTTTCCATGCAACCCCTGATAAGGGCTATTTTAAAGAGTATGTCTAGGAAATTTTGGACAGGTTTATTTGGGTGATGATGAGCCATGCAACATTGTCGGGAAGGGAAATGTACACCTGAAATTACAGAACATGGAAATACATGGATATTGAGAGACGTGAGGCATGTACCTAGTCTCAGGAGAAATCTCATCTCTGCAGGATAGTTGGGTGGTGAAGGTTGCACAATCACATTCACTTTAGATGCTTGGAAGGTTTCCAAGGGTGCCTGGTAGTGGCACGGGGTAAGAAAGTAGGCACTCTTTATTTATCTACTTGTATATCTAATTCTTCTACCATATTGTCTACTTCAGATGAGGATGCCAACATGTGGCACAATAGATTGGGACATATGAGTGAGAAGGGCATGAAAATTCTATAGGAAAAAGGTAAGCTTTCAAGTTTGAAGCAATTGGACTTAGAGTTTTGTGAGCATTGCATTTTTGGGAAATAGAAAAGAGTTAGATTTCTCAAGGTAGGGAATACCAAGAAAGAGAAAAAGTTTGGAGCTAGTTCATACAGATGTGTGGGGGCCGGCCCATGTTGCATCTCATGGTGGTTCTCTGTACTATGTCACATTCATAGATGATGCCACAAGGAAGGTATGGGTATATTGCATTAAGCGTAAGTCTGATGTCTTTGATACATTTAAGAAATGGAAAGCACTTGTTGAGAATGAATGTGGTTTTAAATTGAAATGTTTGAGATCTGATAATGGCGGTGAGTATTGCAGTAAGAAATTTGATGATTATTGTTCCTTGAATGGGATTCGTAGAGAGAAAATAGTTCCCAGGACTCCACAAAAAAATGGTGTTAGTGAGAGGATGAATAGAACAATAATGGAGCATGCACGGTCAATGAGATTGCATGCGGGCTGCCTCTTCAGTTTTGGGTAGAGGTCAGTAGATATTGTTGTGTACTTAATCAACCATGGGCCTTCGAGTGCATTAGATGGAGGAATTCCCAAGAATCTTGGACCGGGAAAGAGGTAGACCTTTCATTTTTAAGAGTATTTGGTTTAGAGGCATTTGTGCATGTTAATAAAGAAAAAAGAAAAATTGGATTCAAAATCCAAACGTTGTACATTCATAGGCTATGGCTCCAATGGTGATTATGGATTTTGGTTTTGGGATCTAGATGAATCTAAGATAATTAGGAGTCATGATGTTGTTTGGCATGAAAATAGAATGTACAGGGATGTACATGGATGAAAAAATCCCAAGGAAGAATTGGTTGAGGATATAGCTCCTAAAAATGAACTCTCGGATGGAAAATATCCACCTACAGGTACCGAGGTTGACATTTTGTAGGTCGAGCATGACAGCCAAATGTCGGCATCGCACCTCTGTCAGAAATTCAAGAAAATGAGCAGCAAGAAAATAATGATCCCGTGACACCCCCATCTTTGGTAAGAAGGTCACAACGTATTAGTAGACCTCCAGAAAGATTTTCCCCTACTTTGTATTATTTGTTACTAACAGATAGTGGTGAGCCAGAGAGCTTTGATGAGGCAATGCAGGTGGAGTCCACTAAGGAGTGGGAGCATGGCATGAATGAGGAGATGGACTCCCTGGAGAAGAACCAAACATGGGATTTAGTCAAATTTCGGTTGGGAAGAGAGTACTACAAAACAAATGGGTCTACCATGTGAAAGAAGAAGAAGGTGGATGGAAAAGGTACAAAGCAAGGCTTGTAGTGAAGGGGTATGAACAAAAAAGAAAGGTATCGATTTTGATGAAATTTTCTCCCCTATTGTAAAGATGTCTTCCATTCATACTGTATTAAGTTTAGTTGTTGTTGAAGATTTACACTTAGAGCAACTTGATGTCAAGATGACATTTCTCCATGGTGACTTGGAGGAGGAGATTTATATGCAACAACCACTTGGATATGAGGTGAAGGGTAAGGAGAAATTGGTTTGCAGGTTGAAGAAGAGCCTATACGGGCTCAAGCAAGCTCCCCAAAATGGTATCTAAAGTTTGATAGTTTTATGCATGAGCATGGTTTTACTAGATGTCAATCAGATCATTGTGTATACTTTAAATGGTTGGATAGTGGGAGCTACATTATTCTTCTATTATATGTAGATGATATGCTTGTAGCAGGGTCTAATATGCAAGAAATTGCAAAGCTTAAGGAAAAGCTTGCACAAACATTTGAAATGAAGGATTTGGGTGCAACAAAGAAAATCCTTGGTATGCAAATCAAGAGGGACAAAAAAATAAGAAATTGGTGTTGTCTCAGGAGGACTATGTAGAAAAGGTGTTAGAAAGGTTTCAGATGCAGAATGCGAAACCAGTTAGTACACCATTGGCTGGGCATTTTAGATTAAGTAAAGAGCAATGCCCAACAACACAAGAGGAAAAAGATTATATGGCATGGGTTCCTTATTCTTCAGTAGTTGGGAGCCTTATGTATGCCATGGTTTGTACTAGGCCAGACATTTCCCAAGCAGTGGGAGTTGTTAGCAGGTATATGGAAAATCCGGGTAAAGCACACTGGAAGGCAGTCCAGTGGATTCTCAGGTACTTGAGAGGGACCACTAGTAGGCACTTGTGCTTCGGAGGGTCAGATTATACTTTACAGGATTTGTGGATTCAGATATGGCAGGAGATGTGGATAGCAGGAGGAGCACTACTGATACATGTTTATAGTTGGTGGTGCGGCAGTGAGTTGGATCTCAAAGTTGCAGAAGGTAGTTGCCCTATCTACTACAGAGGCAGAATATGTTGCAGTGACTGAGGCAAGTAAGGAAATGTTATGGATGAGTAGGTTCATGGAGGAGTTGGGTAAGGAGCAAGGGGATTG
This sequence comes from Taxus wallichiana var. yunnanensis, assembly GCA_018340775.1. Taxonomy (NCBI): domain Eukaryota; kingdom Viridiplantae; phylum Streptophyta; class Pinopsida; order Cupressales; family Taxaceae; genus Taxus; species Taxus wallichiana. The sequence goes on from CM031237.1 coordinate 241,002,753, forward strand.
TAAGTTACACAGTGATAGTCAAAGTGTAATTCACCTGGAAAAGAACTCAGCCTTCCATTCAAGAACAAAACACATTCAGCTAAGATATCACTTCATACGACAAGTGTTGGAGGATGGGCAACTTGAGTTAGTGAAGATTCATACAGATGATAATCTTGCTGATATGTTTACTAAGCCAATGAAAAAGGAGAAGTTGGATTTGCATTCAAATTCTGTGGGTCTTCAAGATTGATCTTGAAGTGGAAGAAACAAGCCAAGAAGAAAAGTCCAAGCAGGAGTTGTAGTGGTGGAGTTACAACAATCAGTCTCCAAGTGGGAGATTGTTGGTTGTGGAGCTTGATAGCGATGGGGGTTGCAAGGGGGCTTCACCCCCTTGTGGGGTCTAGGGGGATGGCCCCCTCGGGGGTCTGGGGCCATGCCTGGTGGGGGTTCGGGGAAACACCCCCATAAGCCACATTTTATATGTATTTATGCATTGTGAAATCTGGACCATTCCTTATTAGGTCACAAATCTAACGGGTGGTTTTCTATGTTTCCCCAAATGATAAAAACCTAATATCTTTAAAGGGTCATGATGTATGAGGCTCATTGTATCAGTGGAGGCACTGTGAGAGAGTTTTGCTTGGACTGAATAAAAGGATTGGTTGTTTCTGGTGGACGTAGCCCATTTTGGGTGAACCACGTTAAATATATGTCTTTGTTTTATTGCATTCATCCTTACCACCTACTCATTAGTACCCTCCTTATCGGCTTAGAAAATACAAAGGTCACCTATTTTTAAATTATCATCAAATTAATGGACATTGTGACAATGATTTCTATGATTTGGAATGAAGAATTGGGAAACTTGAGCATCAAGGACTCATTTCATTTTCTACAAAACATTCTACCACACACTCATGTCCAATTACCAAACCTTAATGGGATCCCAAATCTTATCCCACTATCTCTAGAGAGCATTACACAATATTCACTCCTATTCCTTCTCTAGTAATGCAAGAGTTACCACAAGCCCCATGTAAAGCCAAATCATCAAAGGAAAAACAACCAATTCCCTTTCCAAAAGCTTACATCCCGTACCAACTTCCTAATATTCTATTTACACTTCCTCCTTTCGATCCAGATAATGCCTTTTTCGATGAATATGACACATTTCAACATCTGCCACCATGGTATGGTCTCTCTCACATTATCACATAAATCTCAATCGCTCACACACTTGGGGGCATCGATATTTCCCCACCATAGTCACATGTTTTAATAAATAGTTACTTATGCATACTACTCATATACACACCTATTGTGCACTTCAAGTGAATCGTCATAGCAACACTTTCCCTTACCTACAATAAGAACACACCTTGCTACATAGATACCTATGCTTACGGATTCCCTTTCCACTCCTATGCTACTCCATACACAATTTTCTCCTCATTCTTCCTTATGGATCCTTCTATTCATGATAAACATACTACTTTATACATATGGTACACATATTTTTGTTCATTATCCATCCTCTAGCTATTCTTGCTCACAATGATCCCATATATTTTACAATAACTCCTGATATAAAAATTTGAGGGGAATCTAACCTCCCCCCTCCTCACTTGCTTCCAATAACAATATAATTACAAATCTTTATACCTATACAACATAACGTTTCTACCACATACACTATCAATCGCATACAATACCTTGGATACCCAATGGCGCACTCGTGTTCTCAAGGTTTATACATGAATATTGAAGGCATTAAATAAATCATACTCACACAATTGGGGGCATTTAAATCTCTCCCCACCTCCAAAACTATTGCTTATCTCTATCATATACTCTTAGCTCATCTATTGCACTTTGCGTTTCTGCTTTGTAATAAATATTTCCTAACTATACCTTTACCACTCCATGAAAAAATATTGTTCTATGGTTCATACTTGAATTTTGAGGGAAAGATTCGTAAATGAATCTCAATTGTCACATCTTGGCCACTCTCTATCTCTCATGCTCCATTCCTCATGTCTATCTTTTGAGTATTTTCACATATACTTTAGACTCATTACCCGATGACGCACTCTAGTTTTACGGTTCATACTTGATAGTTGAGGGAACATTCCTAATTTAACTTCACATCATGCACATATTCCTGGGGAAACATGACTCCTCTAATTTGCACATATTTCATATCAAAGAACACCATTATAATCACACAACATCTGCACATATTGGTTGTACTTACTCTTCCTAGCTTATCCTATCTACATGTTAAACTTTTTTTTCCTATGCTAGTTGGATACTTAGTATGTCATTATATTTTTCTATACACACATGTGTGTTCACATGGTATCTTGAGGTGAATGTAGGAATTTTATAGATTCTTACATGATGTTTGATGCTCGACATTGCTTTTTACTATTCTTGCTGAGGCTCCTAGGGGCATCTACCTTTGCTATTCTCATACCCTACACATCACAAGTCCTATTTTTGCAATATTTACCACTTTTCGTCACTATCATTACTTTTTGCTTATTTATACATGCTTTGACATACTACTTATCTTTCTAACATGCTAACAGGGTGCTTCATGTGTAAATTTTTCCTTGAAATATTCTATCACTACAAGACTATGGGTTGTGTATCCACAAAATCTCCACAATTTATTTGTGAATAGAAATTTTAATATTTTCAATTTGATTTTTGGATTCCACCCAAAATTTTATTATGGAAACAAAAAAATGTGATATAACAATTGACAAGTCCCCAATACCATAATTGTTGTAGTTTCACATTTTTGAAACTACAATTTTGGTATTATGGAATTGTCACTTGTTTTGTTACATTTTTTTGTTTCCAAAAATATAATTATGTGCGGAGTCCACAAAATTAGATTCAAAATTTTAAATTCTCCATTCACAAATGAATTGTGGAAAATTTATAGATAGAGAATTCTATTCTCAAGGCCACAATTTTTTTTGATTAGGTAAAAAGGTTGGTTTTAAGGGGACCAAAAACCTACAGTACATAACCACACATAAGGAGCAAGAGAAAACACCATAGCCCAGAAAAGAACAAAGAAGACCTGAACAAAAACACTTTGCTAAGATAAAGTTCCACATATAAGCTAGGAAAGAACCACCTCAAATACATTTTTTAAAATTAAAATGAGCTGTAAATTACTTGAATCTGGATTTTATATTACGTATAATATTCTATCCATCATCATCATCCCATATATTGCAATACTCTTGCCTATAAAAAGGTCATGCACATGAATTATTTGTAAAAGGACCACCTCACAATTGTAAAAATCTTGAGGGAGTCGGGATCAATTAGGGAGGGAGATAAATTTTTGAGAGATGATTTGGCAACATTCTCAGTGGCGTGATCCTCAATAACTATAACCGCCTCCGATTTCCCCTTAGAGAAACTTTATTAATTCATTCCATGTTTCAAACCCATATTTTGAAACTATTTTTAAAATATGGATATCCCTACTTTATACTTCCATATTTTTTCTTCAAAGGATATCTCTTTTTGGACCTCCACGGCCCAACCAACACACCGAGGGGAAATAAAAATAGAAGGAGATGTAGAGTCAATGCGAGGAGACTCCACTTCGCACCCAAGCACCAAGCAAGACTCCACTTGTGCATCCTCCATCTCCATGTATTGTACCAAATCCTACTTCGCATTAGGTGTACCCACTAATGTCAACCTTTGCATGCATGTCTTCCTCGTGTGCACCTCATGCCATGTACACCATGGTAGATATTATTTTTCCTCAAAATTGCCATGCCATCCCAAGATCGTCTTCCATCGGTAGCTCATCATCCACACCCAACATGTCACCCCCAATCAAGGATCAAATTTGAAGGGTTGGTCTGAATTTTATTGTGAAGGGAAAATATTGGACCAACCCTTCAATGATGACAAACAATATTAATATTTTACACTTCATATGACAAGAATAAATCAAGTACACATGTAAAAAAATTAAGAATATATTTTTTTGAATGAGAAATTGTTTTTAAAAATCATCAATTAATTGACACCTTAAATAAAAGGAAAATTTAGTAATCCAAAGAAAATGACCCCTCAATCGTAATGGAGTAAAATTAACCCACATTTTAGGTGGTATAATAAAAAAATTAAGATATAAAGAAAGCCCAAATTTATAATATTACAATTTCCTAAAAATCATAATAACTAAAATAAGCATTAAATAAATTTAATAAATAAATACATAAACAAACAATTGAAATGAGACAAGAAGACACATAGATTAGTAAACACATAAATACCATCAAACTATGTGTGGGACACTAGGATATCTTATCAAAATCATTAAGAAAAATTATAAATAATAAAATAAATAACTTTAACTTCTACTTGTATTTTAGTGCTAAAAATAAAACCCATTTGTATTCTTACCACTTCAATAAAAAATCCATTCGTATTTTAACAACTAAAATTAAAACCCATGTAAATTTTAACTAGTAAAATACATTGAATTAGATATCTTCCAAATAAATAATAGAAAATGTGCATCCATACATTGAAACACCCACATTAACTATGTCACCAACAAATACATCAAGATATTCTTGGTTATATTTCAGATCAAAGAGCTTCACCTCGTGCACACTATGCATTCAAATCTACTACACATAAATGATGTTTTATCAAATTAGACTATTCCATTAAATATACACACCCTTCATAATCCTTCCTAAATTTAACCACAATCTTCTTACTCAAATCCTTAGGTACAAAGTCTAGAAAATTGTCTTGAGCATAATGTAAATATAATATTCCTATTTCCATCCACATCACTGCTATTGAAAAACAATTAGAGAGAAGATACCAATGATGATTTGGAGGGGTTCTTTCAATGGATGAAGAAGATTATCTCTACATATCCTCCTCTTCTAAAATGAGTTCCTCTCCTCTTCCTTGCATTCTTCCATCACGAATAGGTCTAATGAACCTTTGCATTAGGAAGCAACTTGACACTTATCTCATTTCTTCTTAGCAAGGATCATAATAGGTGAGCTCCTCAAGTGAATCAAACTTTGGTTTTATTGAAAGAAAGCCCCATCTATCATTCCCTTGGTATCCTTCTCCATTTCATAAAAATAGAGCTAATCCAATCATCTTGGTCCATGGCTTGTCTACTTACCTAGCTCAAATTGATCTAGGAAATATGAATCAAGACCATTGCAAGCTAATCCCATCACTTGACACCAACACAACTCCAATAGAGCCTTTTCGACACCCTACATTGCGAGTCACAAATTGAAGTCACTATTTGAGATTAATTCAACACTTTTCGCAAAGCTCTTCCATGACCTCATATATTCATCTCAACCCCTATCCCAACTAGTGGCCACTTTACATGTTGGATCTATTCCAAATCATGTTTTCCAAGATCCCAAGTGTGTAAATGTTTGTGTGCAAGTTGATTCTAGCTATGTTCTATGTCTCCCAACTAGTGGCCACTTTACATGTTGGATCTATTCCAAATCATGTTTTCCAAGATCCCAAGTGTGTAAATGTTTGTGTGCAAGTTGATTCTAGCTATTCTATGTCTCTCAAGGTGGCGCCTACAACAAAAAATTGGAAAAAAGTACAAAGTGGTAGATAATTCATCTAAATGAATCCCAACAAAATACCGTAATCGTAAACAATAATATCAAATATTCAGTTTTATAGGTATTTTTGCTCAAGTATTTGTTGAGCTGGCATCAACAACTTGCTAGAAACTTGGGATTTGAGCTTAATAGTATTATAGTAGTAGTATATTTATTATATTAAAACTTTTGGCAATTTCAAGTATTACTCCTTGTATAACATATCTACAAGTCATATGAGCCGAGAAGGTGGTTTTTGTAGAAGTCATAAATAATATTTTTTAAGATATAATTATTATGCGAAGTTGTTTCCCTTATGGTAAAGGACCTTCGGAAATTTTTGCAGCGGTGTTAAATTTAACGGTTTGACGTCCGTTTGGATGTTTTCATGTTTTACGGATATTTTTAATAGTTTTTTGGGATCCCTGCATGCTTGGCTTCATCTGCACTACTACTAGCACCCATGGTTCGATCTCCTTTGTGAAGTTTCCATTGATTGGTCATGTTTTTTTTTTCTCTCAATAGATTCGCCACCGCCCTGGCTCACGTGGCTATTGATTCTGAACCGAACAGAGGTCGCATGGCTTTGGCCACTCAATTATCTGCTGCTTTCAGTTTCAATAGCAAATTCACCCTTTGTCTCCCATCAGGCAGACCTTACACTTGGCTAATTAACAATCCACCTTGCGAACTGGGCATGTTCAAGTATCATTTGTACATTGTTTATATAGGATTTGTTATAGCAGTTCAGAGCTACGGTGGTTCAAAACACTAAGCACTATTTACTCTCCAGTCAAAATCAAAATATTTTATGCAGAGAAATCTCTATATGCACAACTTTTATCTCTATCAAATCTCATGAGATTCAATGCATCTCATATCAAACAGGGAAAGAAGCTGATATACGGATTGTCTGCGAACTATTTGACAAAATGTTTTAAAGAGAGTCCTTACTACAAACTCCATAAAGCAGCTACATCAACCTCTAATATTATTACATTTAGAATCTGGAAACTACTGCCTGCAGTTGTTTTATTTGTCAAGTGTTTATTTTTCGTTTTACATGGGTTTTGTATTTTTTTTTTTTTTCTGTGGATTTGTTTGCTTGCAGGGTATGAGGCGACACGGGGAAGATGAAGGGGAAGGAAGGAAGAAAGGGGAGTTAGCCATGGATGGTCGTGGGTGCCATAACACTCTCTGCTCGGGTTTACATAACACTCTCAACACATTTCTGTTGGAATTATGTGCTACCTTATTTGATGGGGTATTTCAACTTGGGTTACACCAACCTTGGGATGTGCAGTATCTGTCATTGGTAATTGAGTTGAAATTGGTGAATCAGGGTCCTTTCCGCTTGTTTTTTATATCACTGCCTCTGTTCAATTGGATGGAGAATTAGCGTAATTTATGACCAGAAATTATACTTTCTAAATGAATAATACATCGGTATTTTAGTCAAAGATCGTTGTTTTCCACAGGCTTTTATATTGTTGGATGGTTTTGGATCAATCTGTGTCAACATTTTAGTTCTCATGATTAGGGCAAGCACGATCAGAGACAATAATGGATGAAAGCTGATTAGGGTTGAAAAGTATAAGTACAGTATCTACTGATGCCCAAGTGGGATTTCTTTTAGGTTTTTTTGTTGATAATAAGAGTTATGTGCTTGTGCACATAATATGTTGTCTAACTCGTGTATGGATGTTCCCAGCTATACCTTTGTGGGAAAGGGAGTATTGCAAGCAATCTATTGGTCTTTCATGGAACGAATTTTGTGAGGTAAAGGAACACATAATTTACTTTCCAGAAGTAGAAAAGTGGAATGATTCAGTAACAGAAGAGGCTTTTCATCTTGCCAAGAGGAGGTATTTAGCAAAGACTAGTGGTATTCCTTGTGGCATACCAAAATATGATCCTGATGCATACATTGATGTAATAGAATGGGATTCACCTGACTTGGGAGATATTGATTGGCTAGAGGGGCTCGGTGCTGATTTAGGTAATGAAGAAAATTGTGCAAATGGAAACCAAGAGATAGGAAAGTTGCTGATTTACATCAAGAGATGGCAACAAAGAAGGAAACAGGGGGCGGTGACCTGCAAATAATTGTAAAAATATGATGATTTCAAGATTTACCGCTTTCCTCTATGAAATTCTTGGTGCATGTTATTTCAATAAAGACACCTTATAGATCTATTTAAAATATGGAAATGCTTGACACTGTCATATTTGGTGTGTAGAACCCTTAGTAAGACAATCACAAATCTGGAAGCAGAGTTAGTAGAAGCAAGATTCTCCAAATTTCGTGTTTATTGTTTTTGGTTTTGATGAGTATGAAGGGGCTCAGGTGGGATCTATTGATCTTCTCAGGCACAGGGTATACCATATACAACTGTTTACTTTAAAGTTCATTGAAGCATGGGATGTCTATTGAGGTGTTGTGAGATATCAGAGGATTTGTTCTGCCTCCTCAAGATGTTTCTAAAGATCTCTGTTTCTGAGATGTAGACTTGTCTTAGGAATGTGTACCCTTCCTCTAGACACACATTTTTGTGTTTCAGTGCATGCTTGTCATCCTCAAAAGCTAGAATGAAATCTGTATGAGAACAGAGCTTACTAAAGCATTTGTCATAGCTTCATCTACTTACAACTTCCCAAATTGTATTAAAAAATAAAAGATATAAAATCAGGAATGAAAAAATCAAAATTGAGTGGCCACCATCATGATTGCTGAGGTCTTTAAACTGATTGTTAATGCTCTCTGTTAGTTCTTCACAAGTGAGTTCTAGCCTAAATTTTAAAAACAACAGTTTGCAGCCTTTGTTTATGAGTGTAGATCTTCTCGGTCATATCTGATTTGTGAGTGTGGAAATCTTGTACACTTTGTATTTGTGAATGCCTTTTAGTAAGATAGCAAAGCTGAAATACCACAACAATTTGTTTGTTTTATTGCATGACTAGAGAATTTGCCCACGAATTCATTGTTAGGAAATAAGGGATAAAATATGTGGAATAATCCCTCACAGAATCACAACAGTAGAAACTAATATGCAGAAAATATTACATATCTCAAATAAAAGTGCATAGTAAAATAACACAACACAAAGAGACAATATTTAACGTGGTTCACCCAATTTGGGCTACGTCCACCAAGAATCACTTACTCAAATTTTATTACAAGCCACCGCTCTCTCAATACAATACCTAGATCTATTTGGAGCTATGCTCAACAAACTCTACAGAATTCACACCCAAATTCAAAACACATCTGTAATGTTACATTATACCTACCATATGCATAAAACCATATAAGTAGACAACTGCTTAAGCATTTTTACAAAACCGTGGGTATTAAAACCATGGGCCAAAATCGTCCCATAAACCAATGGGTAAAAATACCCACCCATATGAGAAAATCACGTTTCCCGGTATATCGGGCACGTTTTAAGGCCAATTTGTTTTTTTGGGGCTGCACCCCGACCTCCGCCTCAGGGCCCGACTTGGTCCCACACACTCGACGAGACAACTGTAGAAAGTGTACAATACTCTTAGTGTATAGTATTCAACACTTTCTCACATGAAAACAGGCTCCACAACCTAACATTGATCTCGTAAGTAGAGTTCTTCAACCATTTGATTGATTTGCTTTAATTGATTTATAAACCTACAAATTACAGAAGTGTTGCTTGTGCTCCTTGTAACATCTTTGTGCTTACCATCTGCATATTCATCCAAATACCTCCTCTAATTATTAATAGGGATCGCTTCGTTCAAATACTAGGAACTTGCTTAGGAACAGGCACTGGAAACTTGCTTTAGGACTTTTCAAAGAATGTCTCAGACCAGATGCCCTTGCATGTAACGCCATGGTAGCAGGGCATATACCCAAAATGGGTTTGTTGAAAAGGCCTTAAATCGATCTACTCTCTATCTACGCGACATGTAATTAACAGGTTTAAAGCCAAACTACGCAACATTTTCCAACATCCTCCCAACCTATTCCATCTCAATACAGTCTCTTTATAGCAATTGGCTTACAATTCTTTAGAACACATTTATAAACAATGACCATAGCCAATTATATATTTCTTGTTTAGATTTTCTTGGTTCTCATTATGTCATCGTACATGCACATTTTAATTGTAGATATAATTACGATAAATGACAAGTATAATATGCTTATTGGGTTTATGTTCTCTTTAAATGCCTTGCTTGCATGATCCCAGGTCATGTTAATTTTATTGATTATTGTATTAATTTTGTGAAGTCAAGAATGATAGTAGTTGGGCATTGAAGTTTAATTTATAACCAGTTTTTTAAATTTGTTCTCTAGGCCTATAACACTCCTCTATCCTCTTAATCCCCTTACTTTCAGAGCATCATTTAAGTCATCAATACATTTTCTCTTCTATCTAAACCTTTGACTAAGTTAGAGTACAATTCTATATAATCCTTGCTCTCTAGACACCTCTGATTGGCTTTTCTCAAAATTTTTAGACCTCCAACCATATTAGATGATAAATACATTTTCTCTCCGGTGTTCACATTGCATTGTACACATGCAATTGCTAGTTTCACACATATTATTGAGAGACATTTTTTCACCATAGCCCTTCTTTTGACAATTTTAAAAGTAACTTGCCCTTTTGTATTGTTAAATGATTTTTAAATTTTGATTTTTTTTTTGACATGCAATTTTTTCCTTGCCCTTTTCTAACGGGTTTGAGGCCTTGGGAAGGGCTATGAAGGATTAATTTTGAACCCTTGCCCCAATGCTCCAAAATATCATCAATCGTGCCATGAAATTTGACTTCCCGAGCTAGGGATTTTTTGTCACTAGGAATCTTTCCATTATTAGCCAAAATAGAGTCTAAAAAAACGTCTAAGTTAACATCCAGCTTAGCCATGGATGGGGACCCATAGGAAGCCTCCATTAAAACCTTGTTAACCCCCTTATCCTCCGAATTCATGCCTTGATCTGTGCACCCACCAGAAGATGTGGTGCTTGACTCGAATCCTTCTAAATCCAAGCCTGCTTGTTATTACAAATGCATTCTATTTGCACCGCACACCTGTGCGCCACACAAAACACTTGAGAAGCCACAATTTAATTTATTAATAAAAAAACAATTTTAATTTATTAATAAAAAATAATTATAATTTTCCATTTATAAAATGATTTCACAATAAATTAAATAAAAATCATGATTTGAACATTTATCCATTTTGTAGTTCATGTAAATAAAATTTAAAATATTTTTAGTGAAATTCGCTGTTTACATATAATCAATAATAACTTGTTAAATAAAAATCAACTATATAGATATATCTACATCTACATCTACATCTATATATATATAATAACTTATTGTGTGTGTGTGTACACACACATATACAACGAAAAAACTATAACTTTACTAAACGTGAAACTACTACCTTGTTAATAATACCATATAAACATGCAATAAAATTAAACAAATTGCAACAATTTTGTCCATGCTTAACAGATCAAGGGACTACTTGAGAAACCATGTTTAAGATTAAATATCAAGGTATTGAATATCGCCACAAAAATAGGAATTAAATCCCTTTTAACTTCAAATCTTTGTGGTCTCCTTAGTAACATTAATTCTATCATTGAAAATACAAATTTTAAAATGATAACAATTAACTCTACCGTGCTGACTACATTAAAGAAGAAGACACTTAAACACCAATTCAAATGTTCCTAAATAAAACGTTTTGCACGATATATATTATTGGTTTCACATGCTAAGTTACTTGGCCTCTAAACCATATAACTCATGTTTCATGTTTTTAAAATCTCGTCTGGCCAACAATACAATAAACTAAAAAAGCTTGAACATATAAACATATGTTTTCACAAATATTGTCACAGTTACAATTTCGTAGCCATGTGGAATGCAATTAAATTGTAAAAATGAAATCTATGCATTAAGGCATATAATGAAACATGAATATTAAGAAGAATGACACTTAAGGTATGAAATATATACGAATTAAAAATTTAAAACATTATTCATTCCGTCACTACAATGCATACCTTAGTAGATCATGACTTCTCAAGTTATTTTTTATATCATGCATCAATCAAGAATTATTTTTCTTAAATTGTATGTGTGAAATATTTGTTTTTGAAAGATGGATATTTTAAAGATATTGGGCAACCAACACCCATATGTTTGCAAATCCTTCTATTTTATTAGATTTAAATCTAGACCTGATATGGTACTATGTTTTAAAATTCATGTCTATAATTTGTGATCCATTGACATTTCTTAACAACATTTTGACATCCTCCATTCAAACATGTTTTGCATGAGTTTAAAATACAATGAATAAATTTTTTATTTCAAAAATAATATTTACAATAAAACATTGATACCAGTGATTTTCAAAAAATTGATCATTCATCTCTCTACTATTTGTTTATGGAGCCGATACTTAAAAGAGTGGATCCACCTAAATATCCAAATCTTAATTTGGTTTCCAACCTACAAAAATAAGAAAATTTTTAAAATGAAAAATAAATATTCGAGAAATCATTCAAACATGTAAGGCTACAAGATTATTATTAAAAAACAACTTTTGAAGGACTTTCTACTGAAATTACCTTAAAAAAACCTTTTGCTAATTTCAATACGTACTCTATGCTATTTAGAGTTTATACAATTTGATTTCAATCTTATATTATAATGTGCATCTTGTATGTTGTAATTTTTTCCCATAACACATATATTGATAATTATATAAAGTAACTCAAGGGTGAAGATTCTTAGCTCTCAAAGATTCCACCACGGTTCAATTCTCGTTGACAAAAAGTCAGCATATGCATTGTAATAAGGGATGATGTTGGGATCTCATCTTTGGCCCTATGGCCCGGTCTAAAGACCTACCAGATTTCAATCAATTTTATTAAAGGTGTGATTTTGGATTTATATGCACGATTAAGGTGAACACCTACTACTAAATATCATAAATTATATAATGACAACTCAATCAAGCTGAAAAACAAGTTATGGGTACCTTATTATATTTTTAATTTTGAAATAATGGTAGTCGAAAATAATCACACAATTTTAATGGTCAATTTTTTCCCTCAAGATTTTATATTAATTGTGGATGTTGCTTTTAATATTTTTTAGTTTTTTTCAAAAGTTTAGATATTTCTATATTTCTTACAATAAATAGAATCAAATCATTTTTCATAAATCATATTAAAATTAAGATTGAATATATATTTTTAATTTAAATATCAACTAATATTGCAAAATTTAAATTAATATAATGTTATTTTTATTGATTAATTTGAATTTTCACATAACTTTTTAACATTAAGGAGTACTAAGTTTTACATATCAATTTTTTCAACATTTTTTTGAATTGATTCATATATACATAGATAGTAAAATGGCCATACATTTAATAATATTATATTAAATCTTACAAATAATCTAGATTCTTCAAAATAACATTCAATAATTTTATATTTCATCAAAAAAATTAATAAATGGTATATTATATTTATCATTTTCTTTTTTTTTTTGAAATTATTCAAAATGATGAAAAAACTTTAAATCAAATGATTCATTTCCGGGATAAATAAATAAAATTAACTTAACTAAGTATCCTTTTACATTAAAAAAACTCTTTTGATAAGGAGACATCTATATCACTTGTAATTTAATGTATTTCTTAAATATCTAAATTATAAACAATATTTATATTATAAAATATAAATTAGTAACAACTAAATTTATATATTATTTACATTGTAATTTATGATAATGTAGAAGGGTATCATTTTTTATAAGTTATCCACATTAAAGTTTCGGATGTGGTTTATCATAACTTAACTTTAAGTGATGTGAACAATTCTTAATTTTATTATTAATTTAATAGAAATGTGAAAAAGTGTAAGATCTTGTAGATTTTTTTAGAAGGGTGTCTTTTTTATAAGTTCTCCACATTAAAGTTACGGATATGGTTTATCATAATTTAAGTTTAAGTGGTGTGAATAATTCTCAATTTTATTGTTAATTTTATAGTGATGTGATTAAGTGTAGGATCTTGTAAATTTTTCATAATAATATTGTTTAAAGAGGATTATATTTTTTTCATATATTTAATTCTTAATCACAATATATATTTTAACATCTTAAAAATCTACATTTTTTCACTATTTTCTTTTCTATAGATACAATTATAGATTAAGGGTTTCATTTGTAATAATATTTTAATATTTTGTATAAATTATTCACAAATAATTGTATTTATAACACAATTTTTAAAATTGTAGTGATTCATATATGATTAAATTTTTCATTACTAAAATGTTCATCATATAGTGCACAATATCAACAACTAGATAAAAGTGTTTTAAATGGCTCACGATAGATATATTTTATACTCATTGGTAATACAAATCATTAGTGTATAGTTTTGATAATTATTGTTTACACCTAATATATGGTGTGCAAAATTTAAACTATGATACATTATATTTGCCTTTTTGCATTATTCATAATTGAAGTTCAATTTTTTTTTCAAACCATGGCAAGAAAATGTGATTTATCCACAAAAACTATTAAGAATATAACTCTCCCAAAATTAAAATTTTGAATTTTATAATTGTGGAATATCTACATTATATTTAGATTTTTTTTGTAAAATGTTGAGAAATCACAATTTTTCACAAAACCAATATTTTGTGGATAACTATGTGGATAAATGATCCTAGTTCTAGTAGTGGAGAAACATGCAATTTATTATTATAAGTCAATAATTTTATACGTTTCATTATGCTACAATTATTGGCATTTAAGTATTAAATATGAAAATTATTACCAAACAAATATAGATGGAACCATCAATAACATACTCCTAATAATAACAATATATCATTGGTGGATTCTTTTATCTTGTAAAGATCATAAATATGACTTAGAATTTAGATACATATACCTATCAATCTCATGCAATCCTAAGTGTTTGCGTCTACAACTATTGTCATGTAAATGGTGCATTAATTCTTTGAGATAGTTCTATTAATATTTGAAATGAGTACATGTGATTTATTTTTCACCCTTTTAAGGAATTATATCTACTCATATTGTGTCTTAATTAACTATTGTTATAAGAGGAAAAATTGCATAGGTTAAGTAGATTTTATCACTCTTGAGAAAAATAAAGGTTTGTATCAATATTTAAAAACAATACTTCATACAAAAAGTATTGATGAAAACTATAATATAATCCAAGAACTAAGTCATGCACATCACCAAACTCTAATATTTGATCAACCATACACACATACATCTACATACACATATTGGTTATGTGCGAGTAACAAGTTGTAATAACCACTCATACTATATTACGATTTATTAAAAGATCGTAGGGTTTTGTGATAAGGGCGAATCTTATCTATAGTGGAACTCCCTTTTGATATGAACTTCATGTTTAATAACAATAAATTGAGTATTATTGTTTGTTCATCAAAACCAAACACTCCATTTCGTATATGAGTTTAATTTTATCATTCCTTGTAACACCCACCTTATTCGATGTTCTAAAACCACATTAAACTTTATTAATTATCTAGAAAGTTGTGGAATTTTTTTGTTTTAAAAAGTTACAAGGATGTCAAACACTAATATATGTTTAATTAACTCCTACCAACGAATGTTACATTTCATATGATAGATCCAATCTAGATGATTAATTAAATATTCTTAATCCAATTCTAATGTCAATTTAATTATCATTACTAGATAAGTGTCCATTAATTTCTCCTACTAGGTTAAATAGTTTCCTTCTTACGAATTAACATTCAACCCATGTTTAATAAACCCTTATCCTTAATTCCCTTAATTCTCTTAAATTATTTTCTTTAATGTCCATTGAATCATTCATTAAACCTACTAGAAGGGTTACATTTTTAAACTTAATACACTAGAGCCCTAAGTGGCCCCATTCACCCATTTACACATACATTTGATTTATTTAAAATTTACAACCATAATATGAATATTCTCACCTAAAATTGTAGGGTTGATTCTTAACCCTTGGATCAAATCAATAGGGACCACAAGATTAGATCTACCCAAAAGAAGCCCTAATCATCCTTAAGGGAGTATTCTTAAGCATTTCTTACCCTAAACTCATTCATTTGTTTCTCTTTGGTTTGTAGGTTGAAGGAGTCTTCTTGGATCCAATGTGCAAGAAGAAGGGAATTCCATCCATTTGGATCCTCCTTTAGAATAGTTGAATCTTAGATTTAATCATGTATTCTTAGTTATTTATTGCAATGCAAGCATCTATCCTAGATCTGGTTTGAGATCTATTGTTGATTAGTTCTTTTTTTTTTTTTTTTTCATTGATGGGGAAAAACCCCATTTTGTAGATCAAGAGTTTTATGTATTTAAATCCCTATATGCAGGTTGGAGTATGGGTCCAAAAAAAGATTACACACCCTCACAAGATAGATCTACATTTAGGTGAAGTCTAGATCCATAAGAGCCAATGGTTTGGATGGAAATACGTTTTTTAAAAAATTGATGAACAGGTGACCGACGGTGGTCTCTTGACCTACCACTTCCTCTTGACCGACCATGGTAACCACTGTGCTACTCGAGGTTAGTTCCACTACTGCGCTTCTTGTGTTAATGGTAAGTTTTTAGAATATTGTTTTAAATGTAGGGGTAAGAGATTAATTCCATGAGCAACTTCTTATTCAATTTTAAGAAAGCATAACAATCTTAGAAATGATATCAACAAGGGCATAAAAATGACTATTAAGTTTACAGAAATGAAATTGGTGTGCAAGATTCAAGGACCGGCGATGTCGGTCACAAGAATATTGATGACGGTTCGATCTCCGAAGCCAATTCTTGTCGAATGAGTCTATTTTATAAATTTTAACATATCTTCAACATTTTGTGATTCACACTTATCTAAATGACTTTTCCAACAATTATTCATTAAATTTAAGGTTTTTGTGTAAGTCATGATATCATTTAAGTTGATAACTAAACTTGGAGTTAACATTTTAAGTACTGTAATATGAAATAGTGACCGATGCGTCTGCACTGAGTATAGTGACGCCGGTTATGACTGATTGGTGTCGGTCACTATGTAGGCCAGAGAACTCTAAAAATGAATGTATAAAAGAACATATATATCAAAGGATAACTTTAACTTTAAATATATCAAAACCAAAGAGTGTTTAATTGTTTCAACCTAGAATAAGGCTATGACAACCTCCCAATTCACATTATGATCAAAACATTAAGATTTCAACTTTATTTTCTTTCAACACAAGGTAAAATTTAAACATGATATCCATTTAATTCATTCCTTTACATACAACTAATTTGAAGAGAAAGGAAAGACACATTCTTTAATGAACTTCCTTCAAATATGATATTACAACTTGGTAAATAAAACTTGCAAAGCAACTTTTCTTTTAAATACAAGTCTACTAGTCTTCCACCTTAAGTGGGAATTACAAGAAAATTTCTACAATGAAGGGTTGTTTTTGACTTCAAAAATGCTCCAAATTCCAAATCTCCAACAAGAGCTCCACCATGCCTTTACTTCAATCACAACAAAAAATGGGGAGAGGCAACACTCTCCACCTAACCAATAATCCAATGAGGAGAAGAAGCTATCCTCCTCATTGGCCCTGAGCCCCAACCAAAATGCAATAAAGGATGGATCTAACTCATGGAAACTATCACAAAGCTTCCACATCACAATAAAAATTTCACAACCATTTCAAAACACATTCAACACAAGATACAATCACAAGAAGGAAACTAATAAAATACACAAGGCTTGAAATGCAAAGCCAATGGAGCAAGGATCTATGGGGAGATCACTTATGCCTCCCAATGGGATTAGGTTCCCACCTTAAAACCCTCAAAAATACATCTCAAACCCCTACACAACTCTTATGCCTCCCTCAAGATCCTCTTATGCCTCCCACATTCTCTTATGCCTCCCTACAATCTCTTATGTCTCCCTCAAAAGAACCAAGTAAGAAATGCAAGCATATTCTTATCAAAGGTGGGGCACCCAACCCAAACTCCTCCCAAAAACATGAAGTAAAACCTTGCATCCCTCTGATGAAAAAAATCCCCTTAGCCTTCTCATACACCATACTTAGGAATTCTACCCAAGATCCCAACAAGAACATAAATCATTCACATACATGCAATACACACATATAAAAACAACGAAAAGAGTGTAGCTTCTACCTTTCCATAGTAAGAACTTAAGCAATCAATCACACTCCAAGCTTCTTCAAGCTCAATCTAACTCTAACAAGCTCCACTCAAAACTCTCCAAAAATACAAGTGCACAATAAAATGAAGTAACCCCCAAACAAATAAATAAACTTGCATATATAGAAAAAGGGAAGAGGAGGGTGAGATGGATCAATGCAAAATGCCACATCACTTATCCACAACTCCACATCACAAGTCTAACCTCAACCCCAATTCACAATAAATTGGTGGTTGAGAGAAATGATAAGCCTCTTACACACACAATCTAAACCCACACCCCCTAAGGACATAATTTAAAACCCATGTAATAAAAGTGCAATAAATGTCACTTTTTGTCTTACAAAACACATAATTGGGTCTATTTTTGACCCCCCAATCCATAGGTAGGGTTGGTATAAGAAATTAAGATGTGTAGAACAAGCTTAGCTTGTCCCACAAGCCTCCAAAAATGGCCCTTAAGCCCAAATCCGAATTTCCAAGTAACTTAGAGTGTACAACACTCAAAGTCACTTACACTCAATCAAAATCACAAAATCCAAAAGACCAACTACTCTAATAAATGGCCCCTTTTGTCACATCCCCATATAAATTAATAACATGATTAAATTACTTAATAAAGGCACATTAATCATCAATGATTAAATAAATTACATCAAAAATTAAATCACATACTCTACAATAAATAAAATAAAAATGGAAATAATTTCACACAAAAGGCCATGCTCTCAATTGGAGGTCATCCCCACATGGGGACCCTCTAACGAATTAAAACAAACATAACACATTACAAAAGTTTCCATGGTGACCATCGTTGTATCCATCCAAGTATTCCACTATGGTTGGTCTCCAACCCCCTTTTGATTTTGTGATAAAATTACCTACAAAATCACACAATACCTCCTTTGGGCTTGTGGCTACATAAAAAATATCAAAGATAAAATATACACACATAAATCAATAACCATCCTCATATAGCTAAATCGTTATCTCAACTAAACAATGCCATCATTTGTCTAAAATTTCAATAATATCTCAATTCTTTCTTTTTATCAATATCAACAAGATCACAAGATTAGTTCAAATGCTAATTCATAGTCAACACGATAAGAATTTGGAATGCCAAGACTATATATGGTAACAACACATAATCATCATCAATATAAAAACGTCTATCTATGTCCTTAAGAGTCCACACAAATCATACTATGAATCACAATCCGTCAAGAATAAGAATATCTCTATCATCTAACATCATGCTAAACCAAAATGATACAATAATATCCATGTGTATAGTCAATAGTAATCGAAATCAAAATATAATAAGTGTCGAAGAGGAGTGGGGACTACATTCAATCTATTGGCAAGAAAATTTGTCAAGTGAACAAATTGATGGGCATCTTCCAATGCTCTAGAAATCTAAGTGTCTCTACTTGAATGGTGAAACTCTATATTATCATGCGGGTATGAAATAAAAATTTTTGTAGCCTTACAGACTTGGGGATCCATTAGAAACACTCCACTCGAACCTTCCACAAAATCTTGCAATTACTTAAAAAGGAGGAATTTTCTTTGGAGGTAGGAATGGGAGTGGGAAAAAGAGAGGGGGATTAATGTTGTGGGTAGAAAATTAGATTCTTACAACCATTAACCAAAATATTTCAACACACATAGTTAGAAGTAAAACTATTTTTCAATTGGAAATAAGACAAGGTAAGATTAAGAACACAGTCTCAATAATCTTCTTATCAAAAAAGACATGAAACTCCTTCTTTCTTCATTGACACTTTGGAAAAATTGTACATAGTCAGAAATTAATGAACATAGAGAATGGAACTAGAAGAAATAACTATCTGTTTGGTTTCTTCACAAGTAGAAATATCTCATGATCATAAAAATTTGACAACCCTTTAGAATGAGGGTGCCATTACAATTTATAGATTTTAGGACAATTCTTCATCTACCCACCACATGACCTTTCACTTTTCCTTCGGAACATGTGAATGTTAGAAGAATTAGCAATATAATTAAGTCTCTTTCTATGAATTAAGGGTGACTTATTACAATGTTTAATTAAATTCACAATTAAATGGATGGGATGAACGTCATGATTTCTAACAATGAAGAATTAGAAAGGAGGTAGAGAATAGGAGAAATAATAGAGAGAACAAGATGAAGATGGTGCTGATTTCACCTTACTTCCCGATTGATCTTGACCAAAATGCACTAGAAATATTTATTCTCCCTTGACCTCTTTGCCAATGATGAAAGATTGCTCCCTTAGATGATGCAATAACACTTTGAGCTAAGTTTTTAGAAACACCATTGAGAGATTCCCTTGTGATCGTGGGCATCACTCATTAAGATCCTCTATGAAGAAGATGAAGATAGAAACTGGTTGTTGCTTATCTTTACAACGTGGTTACATTATTGCACTAATTGGAAAGTTCTGATTAGGTGCATTTTGAACATTTAAGAATTCCCATTCCGCAACATGAAACAACCATTAAAACCATGAAGATACACCCTTCCTTTGATTTTATAATTACACATATGAACTAGAAAATGAGACAATTACTCATACAATGAACTCATGACAATCATGTCATCCCTAGGACATGGATGACCACAATTAGGTATCAACCCATTCGTGATTTTTTTCCTCCACTATATCTCTCAATCCATCAAGCATTAGTTCCTTAATATTTTCAAGTATATGTGAATGAAATTATCATACCCCACATTTGAGTACTTGGATGAGAGATTTGAAATGGTTTGATGCCTACAAACTTTAAATTCATGGTTTCCATGGCACTTCTCTATATCTAAAATAGGAATTTACTATGTTTTATAAAATGAGACTTTTCACCCTTTCTAACTTTGATCACCTTGTTTGTTCTTCTCGGATTCTCCTTGTGCACATTTCTTTGAAAACTTTTCTCACCGTGGAATTTTACTAAAAATAGAAAGTGCTCATGTACATATTTAATACTTATAGAAAGTGTCTTTTCTGACCTCGGATTTTGATGAAATCAATGTTTTTGATATGGGTTTTTCCTTTTGATAACAAAAATGAAATTTCATCACAAACCAATCTATAGAATAAGAGAAAATAAAATTTTAAAATATGGTGCAAGGGAAGAGGTTTGTTTGTTGCAAAAATCCTTTCCATGCATGTGAAATATGCCATTAGTTTTTTATGACCTTTGAAAATATAAAATTACACATCAACCCTAGTTTTTAGATATGATTTTTTCATTTTCCAAATGCGGAGTAGTCATTCTGGTCCAAATCTAAGCTTGGACTTGGATTTTTGGTATTTTTATTAAGAAATATTTGTTTTGAGATCACGGAGGGATGGGGAAATGGATGCAATAGATAAAAATTCAATGGATGAATTTATAAAAATTTCTTTAGAGTTTTGGGTGCAAATGAAGGAAATGTGGGGTAATGGCGAAAATGGCTAACTTCTAGTATATATAGGCCTTTCATACCTTTAGAAGGGGTAATTTTATTTTTACCCATGTACCATTTTCAAAGGGAAAATGGGGCACAAAATTTCTCCTTAACGTTAGGATGACACTTGGAATCCATGCACAGGAGTGGAGGAGGGGCTAGAAAATGAGCAAAAGTGCTGCAGAGAACCTGTAAGGTCATGTGATGGGTCCAGAGCTTCAAAGTGTGAGGGGAATAATTATTTTCCCCATTTTACCTTGGAAAGAGAAAATTAGGACACAAAAGTGTGCTTTGAGCCCCATGCTAACATGTTTCCTTGGAAAATTTTATTAACTGCTGAAACATGGTACCTTGGGAAGAGACTTGAAAATGTCATATCTTGAGCTCCCGGATGATTTTTTCAACAATTATTTATATTATTTTGACTAAAAACCATTTGGATAAAAATGGATGTCTAAATATATGGTTTGGGTTTAATGTCCTTCAAAAATAACCTTCGTCCATGGAATCACTTAGTGCGCTCGCAAAAATGAACTCCCCGACAAGCACTAGGGTTTTTTATAAAATAAGAATGTTCCATCATGTAGAGGATCTTAATATATTTATAATGAGTTCTTGGTTTACTTTAATCTCCTTACGGATATCCCACAATAATCGACAAAGATCAGTGTACTTATTTTGACCGCCTTCTCATCACATGGGCCGAGATATGGTCACGTGAAAGACCATGTGGAAGAAAGGGGGAGAGTGCATTTTCTTGTTCCCATTTTATCTTTGAAAAGGGAAACATGGACATAAAATTTATCCATCATATTTTGGTGACAAGTGTCAAACATGCATGCCTAGGAGTGGGGGCTAAGAAAATGGCCAAAAAGTGCTTGTTGAAGGTCCATGGGGTCATATGGTGTGTCCATGATGCCTCGGGTTTTGGGGTGCTCTTTTATATCCCCTTGTCCCCATGAAAATGGAAAATGGAGGAAAAAGTGGTGCTTACCCTCATACTACCACATGGCACTAGAAAATATTACTAAGTTTGAACATGTACCACAGGTGGTGACTTCAAAACGACATATCTTGAGCTCCCAGATGAATTTCTTGACACATATTTATATGAACATGAATGGAAACAGAATTTTGAGAAGGATAGGATGGTTATCATACCTTTATTATTATTCAAACCCTCTAAAAAATCCAATTATTCTTGGGATCACCAATTATTCCTCGAAGAATGAGGTTTATAGAAACATGCATGGGGCTTGAGAAGAGTTTGAAATTACCACCATGTAGAGGACTGAAATATATTTTCATTTATATTTTTTTAGTTCTTAAATCATTATGTATCTCTCGGAATCATCTACTAAAGCATGGGTACTCTTTCACAATGCAAGCTACTTTAACCTCAAAAAATCGCTTTTAATGAATTGGCTCCTAAACCTCCGAATCTTTCTAGAATATTCCTAAATCATTTACAATTGGATGTTGGCTCATGATTCCACATCCTTGATGAATTTTGGGCATCAAAATAGCTTTGAGGGTGCGTATTTGTCTTAGAAAGGCTGATGATAGCCCTTCCTAAGCTTACTTGAGAATCCACCTCGTGAGATAGTGCCTCTTCTTAGATGATGTTGTTATTCCTAAATTACCTATAGGGAAGGATGACATAAAGATACTAACCTTAAACGAGATGAGGGATAAGCATCGCACAAGGGATGGAATAATGTTAAGAGGTGTTAGGGAATGGCTATGATGAATTTGTTTGACACTAGGGTATAGTTGTTCTATTTTCAAATGGAATTTTTCCCTTCCAAAAATATAAGAAAAAATTAGATCTCAATTGGGGACTCATTATTGATCAAACAAACTGAGGAAAGGATGATAAGAAAATATAAAATCTCGGTTTACAAATTATACTAGTGCATTATTCATTGGGCTTTACAGAGTTTTTTACAATAGATAGCTTGAAAGAGTACACACACACATTAAAAGGAAAAAACACAACACATAAAATGGAAAGAACACACATGAAGGGAAGGAAAATGAAACCTAAATAACCTACAATATAATGCAGGGGACAAACCTCTCTTATTGAATCATTTTTTTTAGAAGTTACCTTAGAATAGTAACATTAATGACGAAGATGTTCCACAAGCCATTGACCAACCGCTCAAGAAAGTATCCTCCTCTCTACAAATTATTATGAAAGCTAGGTTATTCCATGAATGTATTTATACTTGGAAGGAATGAGACTACATGGCCTCTTTGATGTTTGTAGATCTGCTCGTAAATTTTGTTGCCTTTACTTTCCTTGAAATCAATTTCTTAATACCAATTACCTTCTTTGTCCACCCACATTGTTGAACTTTCATTGAGCATATCATTACTAGCCTAGGGATGATTTTTGTTTGAATTGATTGAATATCCTAAGTTTCTTTCTCTCCTAATTCATGTTTATTAAAACTACTATCCAAATAACCCTCCTAGTTATTTGGGTAACTTGTATACACATTCTAGCTCTTAGCTATTCATTACAAGGTTGCGCGTGCTCAATCTCACTTGCACAGTTCCTTGGTTACAATTTCCCCTTGGCACCCCTTATTTTCCTCAAGCACCCTTGCACACTTTCTGATTCTCTCCTTCCACTTTCCTTTCCTCTTTGTTCCACTCCTCTCTTGTGCCCACCTTCTGTGCATTCACTTTCTTCCTAAGCATCTTGTTCACCCCATGTGCGCATCTCACACTTGCTTCAATAAGCTAATTCTCTTGCCCTCTTACATGTCATGTCGATTATCTTGTAATAGTTGTGCCTTGACCATGCATTATCTCCTCACACATTTGCCTCATTTCCTTACGCGCATCGCGCATGCATTTCTCTCGTGCCTTCTATCTGTTTTCCTCGGTGTGATCTTCTCTCGTAACCAGCTAAAGACTTACAAAAAATCAATGACTGACACATGGTAGAGATGATGAATATTTACACAGTTGGCCATCATTTCAGCTTTATCTTCACACATGTCACATGTCTTGCGTGCATAGAAACTCTAACATCTTCTAATAGTCATATATTTTTCTATAGATCTCAAATTGACACACGTCTAGACTTGTCAGAGAGCTACTGACATCATCTATAGTGCTAGAAATTCAAATTCAAATTCTTGGTAGATCTGGTAGGTGAGAAATGGGAAAATGTCTCTCTGAGCATTAATGAGTAGATCTGATTGCTCCAACCACCTGATTTTTATGACCCATCCTCCTTCCTCATCCAACATGCCAAAAGAGACCTAGGGAAGTGCATTAGATAGATTATTAGGATTATTTGTAGACATTTAATGCTTCTTGTTAGTGGTTGAATTTCAAATTCACATTTTCTCTCCTTCTACAAATTCATCTATAAATGTAAGAGCTAGGCTCATTATTAACATTGGACACTCTAGATCCTTATGTATTATGCTAAGGACTTCATATTTATTATATTTTGAGTTGTAGACCTCTGATCTAGCTCTCACATGTGGATTGTTGGTGCTCAATTTATTCTCTTCCATTTTCCTTTCAAATTATTCGGTTTAGGTTCTTTCATCTTTTCTATTTCCCTGTATTGACGCATAAAAACTCTGTCCTCCATTTGGTTGCCATGATCAATCCCTTCCTTGGTTGAGGATCACTTAAAAGTCCAAATTTTTTTTGTTCCTCTATCCATGTGAAAGAGTTTGTAACTTGGGTGAAAACTCAGATTTTTTCCTTCCTTCTATTTTCCACAGTCACGTTTTGTTTTCCCTATCATTTTTGTCCCAAATATATGTAGAAACATGATTAGATGTGGCTCAGTGGATCGTATTTGGGCCTTATATCATTTCCAAATTCTACGTCTTGAAAGAAAGATTAATTTTGGGCTCAAATGGTGATTTTCTTGCATTTTTACGGTTTGACGAGTGTGTTTTCCCATCAAATTTACATCTCAGCATCTATGGAAACGTGGCCCTTTCTGGTTGGATGCGGCTCAATGGGGCACTTTGAAACTCTAAGGCCTGATTCAACTCAAAGCTTGTCCACGTGGAGGGCCGATGCTCATTTGAAAATTCACCTTTTGGTTTGACCTTGGAGTTACGTCGGGGAGACACGTGGAGGTTTCCGCTGCCTTTCCTAGACTTAGAAATTTTTTTCATGTGCCAATATAGTTTTGGTGGACCATGGACATGTGGAGGGCCCACTCATTTGAGGATCCACCTCAGGGTCCCACCTTAACAATTATGACAGGAGACATGTGGAGGCTTCCATCGGCTCCACTCTATACTTAAAATTTTCAAAGTAATTTTCTAAGGCTTGGGACACATGGAGGGACAATGCCTGTTTGGGGACTAGCCCCTAAATTTTTTTTTGAAGAAGCACCAGGAGGACACTTGGAGGCCTTCACTCACTCTGCCCTTTATTGGAATTTTCAACGGCCAAGGAAAACTGTCTCGGACCCTAGACACATGGCACCTTCCACGATCCTTCAACTTTTTTATCAACTTTGCTAGACTGAGACATGTGGTGAGTCCGCATTGTTCGGGTTCTCCACTTTTAGGACCATACCAAAGGTGTGCCAAGGTGACACATGGAGGCTTCCGCTAGCTCCTTTTTACACTGAGACTTTTCAAATGCCAAAAGGTGCATTTTTCTTGGGCCTAGGGCACATGGAAGGCCTGCACTTGTTTGGAAACTTTCCCCTGTACTTCTCCTTTGTAGTTGTGCCAAGGAAACATGTGGATGGCTATAAAATAAAGTAGAGAAGGGGTAGAATCAATGGTTGTTGTGCATTTCACCTATTTTTCTGCCATTTTTTCTCCAAGACTCCAGAAGATGTAAATACACATTGTTTTTCATCATTTTTGATGAAATTCCTTGTCATTTTTGTTTGTAAAGTGCCATTGAATAGATTCAGAAATTAATTTGTGGGTCCAAGGATTATTAAGGTTAATATTTTGAAGTTGGAATTTCTCAAGCACTTGTAAAAATGGGAATTACCAGAGAAGGTGGATGCGGATAGAGTTCCAGATGAAAAAAAGGGAAAAGGATGAAATGATGAAAGTTTCAAAGTGCAAAAGATGAAAAGGGTGTTGCCTCGAGAGAAAAAAGGATTACCCGTCGATCCAAATGCAAGAGCCTCCGAAAATGATTAAAAAGGGGATTTCTTACATGACAGAATCAAAATGATTAAAGGGACTATCAAAAAGGTTGTGGCATGGCATCCTAGTCATTAGTTGAGGGTCTAAGAAATGTGATCAATTCACAATTGGTCCACTTAGTAGCTTTCGGATGTGAATTTGTTAAATGTCACTTTTTGAGGAAAATTGGTAACAAGCAAAGGTCCCTCAAATATTATTCTCTTTTGGGGGAAAATTGAGTGAGTGAAATGTATAAATACAATGAGAATACTCTTGTAAATGGTCGGGGTTGAATTATTAAGAGAAAATTTGAGAAATTCGTCTTCCTGAGAGACCAATCTGAGATACCTAGTTAATTATTTTGTGCTAGATTTTCTATCATGTCAAGTTGGTTGCAGATGTATAGCCATTGATGAGCACTGAGATTGCTTTATGGAAGCTTTCCCCTAGTGATGAATTTAAGTAATTTTGAAATTAATTTGTGTTCAATCTCTAAAAATTTGTGTCTAATTTGTTTGAATGTCTCGCAAATGGTTTTTTTTATTCCTGTTATCACCGAATCACATCACCCTTTTATTCCTGTTTCCAAAGTGCATATACTTGAGCTCATGGTGTGATTGGACAACATGGGTACTATCACCAAGTTGTGGGACTTTTACATGAGATAGACCTCCAGAGAAAGTTGGTTCTTACTCCTAAACTACCAGCCACAATCTACTCTAATGCAGAAAAAAACTATCTTTCCTAATCTAACTTTCTAAGGGACCAAGGAGAGAGAATGCATAAAAATGAAAACCTACACTAAAGCGGTGATACACCAGAAAAGGAGGGGTGTGAGAGTAGTCTTCCAATGTGTGAAAGATAGAAGTAAAATGCATACTAGAAGGGGTGATAACAGTTCTCCACAATTTGGAAAATGCATTCATAACAATATTTCATACATGCAAAATAATAATGAGTACTTGTAAGATCATAAAATAGACACAATATTTTTGTAATGAAGGTTGAAATGGAAATAAGAGTGCAAAAAACACAACAGAGGGAAAGATGCATCCACGAACTTGTATTTATTGCTTCATGATATGCACAACTCAATATATTACAAGATAAGGGCCTGGATCACCATGCAAGGAGTACACTACAAGTGCCTCCAGCAATTGGCTTCACAAATCAGTTTTGGAAGAGCTTTGCTACAACAAAACTAACTCCTTTTTATAATGAGCCCAACACTCCAATTTATAGAAAAATAAGAAGAGAGAGAGAGAGGGAAAATGGAAATCCCAAAATCTATCCTCCATCCACTTATAAGACGTATTAAATGGAGTGAAATAATTTTATGTTACTTGCAAAAGGATCCCCATACTGTCCCAGGTGCTGCACCAGAGAAAGAATGATGACCATGCCTCTTAATTGCACTCCTAACTACCAAATAAAACACTGTTATGAATCCGGCCACATTTTATGAAAAATATCCATCTATTTCTCATCAAATACCAAATTTATTTATTTATGTGTGTTGGGATTGGAAAAATGATTCCAATGGTACCAATTTCATGTGATTTTGTTAAGAAATGCAAAAGTTATGACCTTCTGAGTGCGGGCAACTATTTTGGGTCTGCAAGGCATTTTCTGTCATTTGACGAGGACTGAGCATTTAATTTCCTAGAGCTATATATGTTTATTTTATTTTCATGTATCTACCCTCATTAAAATTAAGAAATTGTGCTCGTTCCAAAAATTCCAATTTCATGAAAATCGGAGCTTGGAGTCAAAAGTTATGGCCGTTTGAAGTTTAGGCGTCAAACGTTGACTTTTCTTTATCATGCTATTTCGCAAAATCGGGTCCGCGTGTCTCGGTTGTCCTAAAAAAATCTCTACATTTCTAATTTAAGCTTCCTTTTCCCCATGCATCTGTCATTGACTGGGTCATGAGGGTGTTGACCTCCGCATTCACCGTAGCGCATGGTTCCTTTTGTGGCTTTTTCTCCTTTGCAGACGTCCCGTGTAATTTTTTTCTGGTTGTCCTGAAAAAATTTCTCCATGCCACCCGCAATGCACTGACTTGTGGAAAAATTGGATTTTCACGTCTTGTGTGTATCGCATCCCAACCGTCCCACTTAACCACCCGGGACAAAAAGTTCCATTTTTTTTTTTATTTTCTTTACTCGTGGCAATTTCGATAATGTGCGCTCTGCGTGTCCTCAAATTGAACTTGTGCGGTCTGGGACATAGAAAGCTAATTTAGCTGATTCCTTTGTATTTTGGCTCCAAACCTGGTACAACAAACCTTGGTACGATCCGCATTGGTACGATCCACAGCCTCCAAACCCGCAATGCATTAAAACAAGCCTGTGACTTCAATTTTTGGATTTTTTCAATTTTTCCTAACTTGTTGGATTTTTTCCTTGGATGGGGAGTTAGAGAGAAACCAAGGGAACCCCCAAAACATGATTTTGGCCTTGAATCAATATACTTGCTCAAATGAAGAATATGATGCATGTTATCAAAATTACCTAGAGGGTGAATTTTGGATAACAATTCCTATTGCAATCTTACATTGAAATCTTTGTGAAATCACACAGATCTCATCCTCGTGAAAATTTAGTGGCATTTGCAATTTAATTTCAAGAAGAGCCTTCATCCTAAGATAAGATAAAAAATTTAAAATCACTCTAATGTAATTTGTTGATAAAGATTATCCGTAAGCCTTTGGGTGTACCTTAGGCATGATTGATCAAAGATTTTGGTGTTAAATTGAGTATTTTAACTTGATCCTTCATGCTATATTCTCAAAGATTCTATCAAAATGTGCTGATCTGGGCCTCAATTGAAGCACATCTTCTATTTGAAGGAACATCTTAACTATTATGAAGCTTTCTATTTGTTGAGTTATCCATTGTTGTGAAGTTTCTTGAGATTTGGTATAATCAAATTTATCCTAGTTAATCTCCCCAAAATTATTTAAAAACCATGAGTCCATCCCTAACTACCCCTATTTTCCCCTGTATATCATCAAAGTAACAAAATATATTTACTAAAATATGCAGAATAATCAAGATCCCATAATGTCTTCAGTAACCTTAGCCTTGTTTTGAAAGTGTCTCCATCTTTTAGAAGTGACAACTCTTGAGAGTTAAATTATGGAGTTAGAAGTGACAAACTCTTGAGAGTTAAATTATGGAGTATTGATCATAATTTCCCAAGGATTTCTTCATAAAATTTGTGCAAATGAAGGATTTCTCCATCTCCTTCATCAAAAAGAGGTTACACTAAGGGTCCTCTTACCCTACGTCAAAAGGCACGGCTAAAGCAAAAGAGGATAGATCAAATCCTCTTGAAGGTGCTATCCATATCTCCACAAATCCGAGTGACAAAGGGATAGTTGGATCTCATACCCACTAAAAACAATACACATTATGATCTATCTATCTCTAAGCTCCATGTCAAATCTGTGATGCTTCTTAGCTTGAAAAGGAGAATGAATTTGGATACCAACACTAGTGGTGCCATTTCCGGGAGTATTTGAATAAAGGTGTACACGTACAGACCCTGGTAATGTTTCTTACATGATCTAAGTGCTAATACATTGCTGAAACATCATTATCTATTTAGATCTATAAGAATTGTTCAAAGTTGTAAGTTCTGAGTGCAATATTTCTAGCTTATACAATTATTGCACTAAAGTTTGTATCATCATTGATAAATTTGGGTAGAAGAAGAGCAGATCTTGTAATCTTTGCATGAATCTGGTATTAATAGACATTTGATAGGTATTTCATAGTGCATTTGCACAAACTAAGGTGAAAATCCTTAGTGGTGACTCTGTGCTATTTAAATTATTAATAAATACAAGTGTCTTAACATATATCAAGTAAGATTTTTCATTAATCTCTACAAAGTTGGAAGGAGAAGATCTTTCTTCACCAGGGGGTCCTAGTAGAAGGTTGTTTCAAGAGTTGGAAAGTCTAATTCAAAAGGAAGAAGAATTTGGAAGGTTGTTGGAGATCAAGCATCAAGAAAATAGATCTCCATTGGTGAAATTGATCAACCTATGATTGAAGATTGCAATACTTCCTCAAGTGTTTCAATCGTAGTCTCTTTGTTAAATTTAATTCTCCATCTGGAGAGGGTCCTTATTTTGTATTTGAAATTTTTTCTTCTCAATCTACCCCGTATTTTCCAAATCTAATAGAGTTTTCCAAGAAACAGAGCCTTTAGAGAGGGCAATCATTCTGAAAATTACATCCTTATACCACACAGACCCCTAAATCCTCATCATTTTGTTTCTCCTGTAAGATCACCTCCTCAAAATAATATGGCTCAGCCTCCACCCAGAACCTCCTTTTTTTGTTAATACTTTTGGTCCCATCAATTTTAGAGGTATGGCTAGCTATCCAAATGTTGTGCCAAAAGATGTAAGAAATAGATTGCCTAAGTTTCAAGGAAATAATGCAATCACTCATGATCAACACTTGAAGCTCTTTGTCAATATGATGGAGGAATTTGAAATAGAATTTGAGGATGTATACATTAAATTGTTTATCCATAATCTAGAAGAAGATGCAAGGGACTGGTATAAATATTTTCCAGATAATTCCATTGATTCTTGGGCAGAGATGAAGAATGCTTTTAGAATGCATTATGGTGATAAAACAGACCCTAGGTTTCTTTTATTAGAGTTTGAAAATATAAAAAATAATCCTAATGAATCAGTGCATGATTTCAATATAAGATTTAACAAAACATTGAGAATACTTCCTGTTAATTTGATACCATGTGATGAATCATGTCGATAAAGTATTCGATGCATTTGATAAGAAAGTTGATTACTATTTGAGGGATAATAATCCTTAGAAATTTAAGGCAAACCTTTACCATGGCTCTGCAAATTGAGAACAACATTAAAGTAATTGGAAAACCTCCTAACAGGGAGGGTGTTAAACTGATCAACCCAAAAATCCTCAATCAAGTAAGGATTTGATCTTGAGGAAGTTGTAAAGACATTGGCCGAGCTATCAAAGAAATCTCTTACAAGCTAGCCAGGGAAGAGAAAGGAATTGGACAAGGTTCTCAAGGTCAACATAGGCAACAAGGATAAGATAGATTTGCAAATCATCTAAGAAATGATAAGAGATCTGATGATAGAGGTAAAGGACCCATGGGAGCTAGAAAACCCCAAGCTAGGGAAAATAGAGTAGTGTTTGACCCTCTAAATGCCGAATTGTTGTTTTTGAAGAGATAAATGAAATTGATTAGTGTGACAAGTGTTTCTTGCCCCACCCACCATGTGAAGTAGATCAGCAAAGTTTAAGAAGCTAATGATGATGATAAACTGATGATGATGCATCCATGGTGGACTACTCTACAAGCTCACAACAAGGATCAACTTCAACTAAAGTAATAACTGCAAGAACTACTGCAAGTTTTTAGGACTGCATTCACCAGGTACTTCTTCTTCCTCCCTCTCATGCTTTAGAAATAGATATGGTACAAGAATTTGAACTTCCTAATAATGATTTTGAGTACCTAAGAGCTCTAATGATTAAGAAGTATGATGGAGGAATCCCATCAAAGAGGATAGAAAGTTGTTAATGAATGTTGTTGTTTCCCAAGAAAAAGAGTATAACAGAAGAAGTAAAGCAGTCAAAGGGGTAGGGCCTCAAGCCAAACCAAAAACCCCAGTTGTCACCAATGCCCCAAAAGAAACTCCAAAGAAAGATACATCTGGAAAAGGACTTTTTGTCTCAAGTAGAACTGATGTTCCCACCCATGCCCAAGATGTGAAAAATCTTGTGTCATCTAGATGAGTTTGTCAATCTTTCTCCAAATCCTACTTTTCCCAAATAGATTCTTTATAACATTGCCCAAGTCTTGATTCGGATCAATATTCCCGTCCCAATTGTTGAACTACTTAGGATTCTTGAGCACAAGAAGAGGGCTTTTGAATATTTGGGATTGGAAGAAGATAGGAGTGCCCAAGGATGAAATATAAATAATGTAAAAACTCCTCCTCCAACCATTGTAGACCTAGAATAATCACCAAGATTGGAGGAGATAGGTGAACCACCCAAGTTTACTTGGGAACATCTTTGGTTGAGTATCAATTAAATGTTGATCCATTTTTTACAACGCTGATTATTAAGGACATAGATCACACAAAATTGTATGTTTGATTCTGGAGAATCATGCAATGTTATGCCTCTAGAGGTCATGAATGAATTAAATATTAATAAAGTGACAAAAACTTATGGAAAGTGTACTACAATCGATTTTAGAGAGGTACCCGTTGTAGGATGTGTAAAAGGTTTGGTGGTATAACTTGTAGCTTATCCGGGTAAGAAATTGAAACTTGATGTTGTTATTGTTGATTGCCTTGCCAAATGGGGTATATCATTATCAAGAAAGTGGGTTATAAGTGTTGGTGGAAGTGTTCAGATGGATATGTCTTTGCCACCATTCCAATTGAAGGAAGCCTTGTAAAGTTGTATGGAGAGAAGAAGATGTTGCACCTTATTAAAGATCCCAATAATGCCTCTTATGAAGTGTTGTATGCTAATGTAGATGTTGAAAAATTTGTTGGGTTTGCTGATGGCAAAGAGAATAATATTGATCAATGTAAATGTCTTCAAAAAGTAGGTTTACCTTGGACCTTGTTATTCGTTGGAGCTTGTTCCAAGTTTGGAAATGGTGCTGGCATTGTTTTGATTTCTCCGTGCTAGGAAGAGTTTGTTTTTTCTTTCAAACTAAACTTTGAATGCACTAACAACATTTCTGAATATGAAGTAGTATTATTAGGATTGAAAACTGAATGGAAATATTGTATAAAGGATATCATTGTCAAAGGATATCATTGTCAAAGAGATTCATAACTAATTGTTAAGTAGATTAGAAAAATGTATGCTACTAAAAATCGAGAATGAAATAAGTATAAAGCATGTAGTCCAGGATTTGATTGAAATGTTTGACTCATTTAATACTTGTGCACCATGATAAAATTTTTAATGATGTTGCATAGACAAGTTAGCAGTGCTAGGATCCAGATTTGGGAATTTTATAATATCTCCATTTTGTGAGTATGATGTTGAAATACTAACAAGACCATCTATCCTCCTGTCAACGTTAAAAATTGGAAAGTGTTTGATGATGATGCCTAGGTGAAATGGTTTCTAAAACCAAGGTGAGTTTGTTTGACAAAAATATAGATTGGGAATCAATGGTGTGTGCTGTCGAAGGAAAGGAAACTTTATTTGGCAAAGACAACATCTAGCTGAAGACAAACAAGATTCCCGAGGTTTGGTGGCACTTGAATCAAACTTTGATAATGCTGATTACATTATTAAAAGAAGTATGTCGGTTTCAAGATATATGGAAGCACACGACACTGGCATAAAGGAAAACCACATAAAATCTGGTTAGGAAGCAATCTGAGCAATGAAGAGAAGCAGTCCCATGTTCAATTGTTGAAGAAATATCAATACTACCTAGCTTGGTCTTACTTTGTGTTGAAGGCATACAGGAAGATTTGTTCTAACATGAAATTCCTCTTGAATCTAGTGCCAAGCCTTTCGTAAAAATAGAGGCCGATCAATCCACTCCTTTCTTTGAAGATGCAAGAAGAATTGAAGAAGTTGAGGGATGGAGGGATCATTCATCCCACAATGTACTCATCTTGGGTTACAAATTTAGTGCCTGTCACAAAATAAAGAATGGTGATATAAGGTTATGCATAGACTTCAGGAACTTGAATAAAGCATCATTGAAATATAATTACCCTCTGCCAAACATGGAGAATATGCTACAATTGGTAACTAGTCTTGAATTGTTATCCACTCTGGATGGTTTCTCTGCTATAATCAAGTTGTTGTGAAGGATTCAGAAAGAATAAAGACTTCCTTTACCACTCCTTTGGGAACTTATGTCTATGTCAGGATGCCTTTTGTCTTAATGAATGCTGGAGAAACTTTCCAAAGAGCAATAGATGTAGCGTTTTCTAGTTATATCAATGATTTCATTGTTGTTTATCAAGATGATGTAACTGTGTTTTCCAGAAAAAGAAATGATCACTTACAACACTTGGAGAGAATTGTTAAGGTGTAGAGAGTATGGCATATCATTGAATCCCAACAAGTTCCATTTTGGAGTGTAAAAGGCAAAGCTTCTTGGTCACATTGTATCAAAGGAAGGGGTCATGATTGATCCCGAGTGAGTTGAAGCCATCAACAAGGTTCCAATTTCAAGAAAAAGAAGGGAATTGAATCCTTGTTTGAAAATAAACTTTATCAAAAGATTTGTGTCTAACTTTTTTGAGCTAACCATCCCCATTACTAGCATGTTGAAAAAGGACCAAGCTATCTAATGGGAAGAAGCTTCCATTCAAGCTTTCAATGGGATCAAAGAAGCATTAAAGCACCATTTTCAAATGTTTTCTTTTTCTTCAAAAAACACCATTATATCTTTCTTGTTGCAGAAGGATGATGAAGGGGCTGAGAGACCAATTTCCTTTTTCAGTAAGGCATTGCAAGGAGCTGAGTTGAAGTACACCATCATGGAGAATCAATCATTTTCCTTGGTGAATGAAAAAAAGGTTTTCAAACCTTACATCTTGAGCTATAAAGTTTTTTCTTATGTTCCTGACACCATGGTCAAAGATATCTTATCAAGATGGAGGTCTCAAGAAAAATATGTAGATGGGTAAACAAGTTACAAGAATATGACATGGATATCCAAACCAAAAATTGATAAGAGGTTTGGGCCTAGCTAAGCTTATGGTTGAGAGAAACTTGCAGACTATTGAGGTGAATGAAGTAGAAGGAGAAAGGGTGGATGTCCTTGAAAATTTGGTAAGCTCTGAATGGTAGAAAGATATAATATTTTATCTCAGACGTCTATGCTTCCATGTACATTTGAGTAAAAATAAGAAAATAGCTCTTAAGTTAGCCTCCCAAAATATGTCATTACTGATTTTGGGTTAGCTTGGAAGAACCCCAAGGGAGTGCTCTTGAGATGCATTACTAAAGATGAGGCCCCAAAATAATTGCTGATCTCCATGGAGGATTTTTTGGGGGATATTTTACTGGAAGAGTTACAACACATAAAATCTTGAGGGCTAGTTATTGGTGGCCCACTCTCTTCAAATATATAACTCTATTTTTAGGAAATGTGAAAGTTGTCGGTGATTTTTGAAGAATGAAAACTTCAGGCTCCCTTCCTTTGCACTTATGTCGACTTGAAGCCCCATTTACGCAACAAGGAATGGATTTTATTGGTGAAATTTATGATCCTTAAAGTGATGGTCATAAATGGATTCTTGTAGCCACTGATTATTTCACTAAGTGTATGGAATCAATCCCCACCAAGAAAGTAACAAACCAAGTTATCATGCTAAATCAAATCATATGCAGATTTGGAGTGCCAGCTTAATATTGTTGCTGATAATGTCATGAGTTTCAAAGTTAAACCTTTGGTGGCAATGTGCAAAGATTATGGAATCAATTTGACATATGCTTCTAACTACAATCCCCAAGGAAATGGACAAGCTAAGTCCAACAATAAAAAATTGTTTAAGATCATTAGAAGAACCTTAGAGTGAACAAAAAGAAGTGGGGTGAGCAATCAAAGTTTTTGTTTGGGCTGTGAATCACTATGAAAAGAGCTACTAGTAAAAGCCCATTTGAGTTGGTATATGGAACTCAAGCTTTGCTACCCCTTCATTTACAATTGTCTTCATTTCAGTTTGTTCAACAAATTGAAGATCAAGAAGTTAGTCCATATGGTGATTGAATCAATCAGATTATTGAGTTAGATGAAGAAATAAGGCATCCCATCAGGCATGTGAAGTTCAAGAAAATTTGAAAAATTTGTTTGACAAGAAGGTGACTCCAAGAGCTTTCAAAGCATTGAGGATCTTGTGTTGTTATGGTATAGTAGGCATGAAGATAAGGGAAATCATGGTAAATTTGATGCATTGTGGATGAGCCCTTATTCAATTAATATTCAAATTAATGAAAATACCTTCTTCCCTAAAACACTTAGATGGGAACCACTTGAATTATTTGTTTATGGCAGTGATTTCAAACATTTCCTTGATTGATTTCTTAGAATCAAGGTATACTCCATTATACAGTGTATAGTATTTTGTTTTCTTTCTTCTTTCGTGTTTTTATATTTTTGTTTGTCCTAGTCCTTAGAGGCCGTTTTGTTGGTTTCTCGGTTTGTCCTTGGGGAGTTGGTTATTATCATTATGCTCTCTGAAGCTTATTCTTTAAATCTCTTTCGAATGGTTTATTTTTGGCACTTGGTCTTCTATTTGTTCTTATGGCTCTAACATGGAGTTCCCATCCCTGAGTCAGAGCCAATGTTGGTGCTCAATTTAGTCTCACCCCATTTTCCTTGAAATTATTCACCATTTGGGGCTCTATCGTCTTTTCTATTTCCCGTATTGATGCATAAAAACCATGTCCTCCATTTAGATGCCATGATTAGTCCCTTCCTTGGTTGAGGATCACTTAAAAGTCTAGAATTTGTTTTTGTTCCTCTGTTTGTGTGAAAGAGTCTCGTAGCTTGGGTGAAAACTTGGGTGAAAAACCATGAGTCCATCCTAAACTACCCTGTTTTCCCCCGAATATCATCAAAGGAACAAAATCTATTTACTAAAATATGTAGAACAATTAGGATCCCATAATGTCTTGAAAGAACCTTAGCCTTGTTTTGAAAGTGTCTCCATCTTTTAGAAGTGGAAAATCTTGAGAGTTAAATTATGGAGTATTGATCATACTTTCCTAAGGCTTTCTTCATAAAATTTGTGTAAAAGAAGGATTTCTCCATCTCCTTCATCAAAAAGAGTTTACACTAAGGGTCATCTCACCCTAGTCGAAGGCATGCCCTAGAGCGGTGAGGATAGATCAAATCCTCTTGAAGGTGCTATCCATATCTCCACAAATCTGAGTGACAAAGGGCTAGTTAGATCTCATCACTGGATACAAAATGACACACATTATGGTCTATCTATCTCTAAGCTCCATCTCAAATCTGTGATGCTTCTTATCTTGAAAAGGAGAATGAGTTTGGATACCAACATGGATATCATCCTCCTTCATCATTGTAATAACTATGTGCATTTTTAGAATTATAGACGCATTGTTTTGTGACTATTCTTTGTCATAACGTGTTTGCATTCCTTCTTCTTGAATTTTCTTTTGCATTGTATGCTAGTTGTTCCATTTCACATCCCTTACAATTCCTTATTTAGTTGTGTTCCATGAGAATGATATGGTAAATACGTGTTTAGTTGTGCTACTCATACCTAGCCTCTTTTCAC
Organism: Taxus wallichiana var. yunnanensis; assembly: GCA_018340775.1. Taxonomy (NCBI): domain Eukaryota; kingdom Viridiplantae; phylum Streptophyta; class Pinopsida; order Cupressales; family Taxaceae; genus Taxus; species Taxus wallichiana. Next base: position 241,040,602 of record CM031237.1, read on the forward strand.
GCATTTCATTTCATTTCCACTCGGAAAAGATAGTGTTCATCCCTCTTTTCTTATGACTTCACCTTTTAGTGTAGTTTTATTTCATGTTATCCTTCTATCCCCGGTCCTTTATCATTGTTATCTTAGTTTTCCTTCCAAAGACACTGTGAGTAAGCGGTAGTAGTATAAATAGATAAAGGAACTGGAATTGTCCAAAGATCCGTCCTAAGTGCACAAGGTCCCAAAACTTGGGGATGGTTCCATTTGGTCTCAAAATCTCAACCCTCTCGAGATATGAGATGTAGGTACACGTTTGAGCAACAAACAATTTTGCACACTTGGTGGGAGCAACATTGAAAGCTCAAATTTCATGTCTCCGAGTTCTACTATGTCGACTTAGTATTTAAGCCTTTAGAGGCTCATTTAAACACATATGGAAATTCCAACACTTCCAAATCTCTGTTTTAGTAGTCATGAGCTATTTACATGAGAAGAGTGCACACAAGAAAAAGTGCAACAGTTGAATATTCTTTCAAGTACTTCCAGCTATCCCCAAGAAGAGTTCATTCTAGAAATTTCACGTGCGTGCGTATCCATCTCCATCACACGCATCCATTCAACACCACCTAAAAGTAGGAAACCTACGCACCTGTAATGCTTTGCATTAGCCACCTCATCGACTTAGGAACTTTAAAAAATTTATCGGAGGAAGTCCTTTGTTCTAGTTGTGCAACATGACATGAAAAATGGCGTGCTCAAGAGTATTCCATACTTTACTGTTGAGAATCAAGTCACCCCTCAGGATCATATCCAAGATATATCAAATGTGTGTTCACTCTATTTGATCACACATGATGATGTAGTAGTTAGGCTACTTGCATCCTCTTTCAAAGGTAAAGCACTCCAATGGTACTCGAGGCCTGAGACTTGGATCTATTACCACCTGGGATGAGTTGGGAACAACTCTTTGCAATTAATTTGAAGATAAGTTAGATCACCTATCTTTTAGAGAGCAACCGACAACAACGAAGAGAGGGCACCCAGTGAGTAGATGACTAATTTCAACATTAGATTTCAGAAGACTTGGGACATAATCCCTCTAGTGGTAAGACCTATATCCCAACATGATTTCCTATATTATCAAAGGTGCCCAATAGTGATATCTCATTCATGATTCAATCAATAGTAGGTAGGAATTTACCACTTCTTATAGTATTTCCATAAGGGCAGAAAATAGTCTTATTTACGCGGGAAAGAAAAATCCTAGACCACCTATGCCATTGATCCCAAATGTCACAAGAACCCTAGCCTTCTATGGCCCCTATCCTGTTCCTTAGCAAAGTCGCGCACCAACTTACATCCTACTCCCCAAACAGAGCGTAGCGAAGGAGGATGAATATTTTAAGGCCCTGATTAGAAACTTGTCAAACAAGGTCGTATCATTAGAGAAACAACATGTGAAAGCCTATAGAGGTAGTTCTAATGAGGTGCATGACCAAAGAAATCAGCCATGGAAAAATCATTATGGAAATCAAAGATACATGCCCAACTAGCAGAATGATAGATGGCATCCCAATGCACATATGCCCTTGCAAGTTATTCCTCCCATGCCTTCTCTTCCAACACCTAGTGCGATTTGGGTGCTTATTCTAGTTCATAAAAATTTTGTGCAAGATTCAGAGTGGTGGTTCCCCTGCAACATGCCTCATAGTCAATATCATTATTCTAATGTTGTGCACACCCAATATTTAATGATCTAGAATGCTTCAGCCTTTGTGATCCTTCAACATGTGCCCCTAAAGAAGATAACCAAGAAATACCAGAAGTTCCTCTAGAGAAATTTTTTTATTTTATTTGGTGCTAAGGACTTCAATGGAATCAACCAAGATAGAGAAGATACAAACAGACCACATGCCCAAGTTGTGAACAACACAAGATACAAGAAGAGAATGTTAGAATCAAGCGCATAGGTCACGATCCCAGCAACACAAGAAGATCCTCAGAAGTAGAAAGATGCAGCCAAGGCATCCAGTAGTAAAATCACCCAAATCCATACATAAGATATCCCATGCAAAGCTACTTTTGAAGAAACACATTCCCATCCTTTGTTAGGTCAAGCCTCTACTCTAGCCAAAGTCTAGGATTCTACACTTGAACAATCAAGAAGGGATGTTGTTCCCTAAATACACAAGATAGGGGGCTATCCATTTAGCATTGTGGACTAGATGAAGAGAACAAACATAAATGTCACAATGTGGGATTCCTTGACCATTCCATCTCAGTGGGATCTGTTTCATGAAGGTCTTTCGCATAAATCCCATGTGTTGATCTATTTGTGGAGAAGCCACGCACTTCTATCAATATTTGTAAAGAAGGAGAAGAGAAATAAGTAATAAAATATGTTAAAACCCCACCCTTTTATATTTCCTTGATCATATGCAAACACCTAGTGCATAATTGCATGATTGACTTAGGTTGTTAGTACTTTTGTTATGCCTAAGAAAATTGCTGATGTCTTAGGTCTAAAATATAGCCCTTTGTCTAAAGGATTTCTGCAACTTGATGGCTGAAATATCACCACCTTAGGATTAATCAAGGATCTTGAGTTAACCCTCCATGCATGTCCAATCCTAACAATAACTTAGGATTTTTCAATCATTGACCTACCTCCTTTGTTTTCCATATGTTTGTCAAGAGACTTTACTGCTAAAGTTGGTGGTTACTTGTCTTCTGATTCATCTCATATGTTACTCAAGACGAGGTATGGTACCAATTTACCATATAGGTTAAGCCTATGTTTTCCTATCATGTAGAGACATATGTCCCATCCCCTCTCCAAGCCAACTATTTAATCCAAGAATAACAAGCTTTAGTTCCTAAAGAGAAGTCTCTTGCACTCTCTGTTCCTGACCTAGTACTTGATGAATGGGTGGAGAGGCACCATAAATTTGATCCATGTGTTAAAGAACTGGAAGCTTATGAAAATGGGCTTGGTACTTATCTCATTCTTGAAGAAGAAGCTATGTTGTCATGCACTTAAGAACATCAAAGTTGAGTTGGGTCTATGGAAGTTGTACTTTGATGGATCCAGAAGAACAAATTACACGAGTACAGGAGTGGTTCTCATTTCCCCTAAGTATGAGAAATTATTCTTCATGCATAGGATGTAGTTCACATGCTCCAACAATGTGGCAGAGTATGAAGCGTTGGTGCATGGCTTTCTCATTGCTGAGAAGAAGAAAATTAAGACACTGCAGATCTTTGGGGACATAGAATTGGTCATCCACCAGGTTACCAACAAATTCCAGACAAAGAATAAGATTCTCAAAGCTTATAAGCATAGATTTTGGGACCTCCTTGAGAGCTTTGATGCTCTAAATCTACAAGTGGTGTTGTGAAAAATGAACAAAAAAGCTGATCAGATGGCTGCACTTGGTTCGTAGTTCTCTCATGTTGAGGAATTTGTCAAAGGAAACACTCAACACATTAAGATGGTGATCAGGCCATCCATTCTAGATAACAATACTAGCTGACAAGTGTTTGAAAGTGACGTGCAGATCATCAAGTTTATTCGAATGAAGCCAAATTGTCATCAAGTGTGCAATTTGACTTGCATGAGAGCTATGGTGACCATGTTATACAACTTAATACAAACAAGTTACCTAAAGGGATGTTACCTTAGATAAAATGTTTATCCCGATGATGTGTTCAAGGGTGAAGAAAAATACATACGTGCTTTGCTCATGCATGTGGAAAAGAGTGTTTCTCAAGTAAAGTTTTTGCATGATGAAAAGAAGGCCTTCATCTCTTTGTGTCAAAAATATAGTGATATATTCTCATGGGAGTATGAAGACCTCAAAGGTTTTGATCCAAGTGGTGCTCAACACTCCATTGACCTGGATCCTTATGTCAAGTCCAGAAAGAAGCAAGCGACAGTCAATCCAAAGGTAGAGTCCCTCATAGAAAGGAATTATCTAATGTTATTGAGGAAAAAATAATTTCTCCCATCAAATACTCTACCTGGGTCAAAAATCTAGTTCCAGTGTGTAAGAAGAATGGAAAAATCAGACTCTATGTTGATTTCAGATATTTAAACAAGGCACCTCTAAAGGATCATTATCCTTTGCCTTCTATGGAGTAGATTTTGTAGATTTTGTTGATATGTAGAGATTCTCCATGCTAGATGGATATTCAGGTTTCAATCAGATCCTAGTCAAGGAAGAGGATCAATTCAAAACAATGTTTACAACCAAGTGGGGAACATATGCATATCAGAAGATACCCTTTGGTCTGTCAAACGTGGGAGCCACATTTTAGTGCACCATGGATATATCCTTCAATGGTTACATCAATGAGTTTATCCTGGTTTATCTTGATGACATAACAATCTTCTCAAAGAAGAGAATGGATCATATAACATACCTGGAATAAGTATTTAAGATATGCAGAGAGTTTGGGGCATCTCTTAACCCCAAGAAGTGCAATTTTTCAATGGTGCAAGGAAATATTTTGGGCCATGTGGTTTCAAAGGATGGTATCGCAATTGATCCTGAGCATGTTTCAACCATCCTAGATCTTTCCCTACTAGCGCAAAAAAGGGCCTTGCAGTCCTTCCTTGGTAAGATCAACTTTGTTAGGTGTTTTTCCCTAAATTTGTAGGAATAGTTCATCCCGTCACCTTGATGCTTAAGAAGGACATAGCCTTTAGATGGGCAAAAAAGGAAGAGAAAGTTTCAACAAAATCAAGAAAGAAATTGTTTACGTGCCAACACTCATCAACCTAGACTATTCCAAGGATTTCATTCTTTATGCTTATGGCACTGATGTGAGTGTTGTTATTGTCCTAACACAAGAAAATGAACAAGGGCTGGAACAACCAATGGATTTCTTCAACCAGACATTGAAGGATTTTTAACTAAGGTACACTCACATGGAGAAAAATTATTCACCATCATGCGCATGCTCAAGAAATTCAAAAGTATGATCACCACAAATCATATTAAGGTGTTAGTATCCCACTCTTATGTCAGATACTTCATCATGGGGACAAAAATAAGTGAAAAGAGAGCACAATGGGTGACCAAAATCATGGAGTATGATGTGAATATCAAGGGCACAAAACTAGTAAGAGGTAGCATTCTCTCGCAAAATGATTTCTAAGGATACATGAAACGCAACCTAGGCTTCATTATTTATTCATGAGGACCTCTCGTGTGTAGAGCTTGAGTAAAAATATAGATCTTGGCATGCATGACTAGATGAAGGACATGATCACATTCCTTTACGAGGGTGCATACCCTCCTTGTTTAAACAAAGCAAAGAGAATATATATTAGGTTACAATATATCCCTTATGTTTTGATTGATGGACTTCTTCAAGAAAAATCTTGATGGCATGTTGTTAAGATGTATAAACGACGTGCGTAGAATGAAAGAGTGTTGGCATAATTTCATGATGGATTCTCTAGTTCACACTTCTCTGCTAAAAACTACAACAATGAATATCATAATGGTAGATATCTCTGTTACTATTGAATTAATTAATGATTACATGAAATCTACAGCTATGTGTGTTGTTGCAAAACATAATCAGATCACATAGTCTATAATTTCATGTTATCTTTAGAAAAAGAACACAAAGCACCGAAGGACAATTGTGTTGTCTGATGAAGACACCGAATTGCAAAATAGATGAAGTGTTAGGTTTTGGAGCAGAAATCATGACTGTAGATTACAAAAATCAAAGTTCATTATTGGATGTTATAGGTATTCTTTAATGTTCTTTCCTTTATGATTAAGACATTCAATTATATTATTGGGTTGTTTAGTTCATCATACAATCCATATCGAAAAAAGTAAAATGCGAAAAAAATACACAAATCAATTTTCAATTCAATGTTTTATTCATAAGGAATTTCAAATGTTCCCACACAAGCCGTGGGATGTAACTGAAAATTAAAGTACAACTACTGAAATAAGAGGTACATATGCATGAAAGAGAAAATAAAGGAGTATGAGTGAACCCATCATTTCCTTGGAGGTTTCTCCTTTGGTTGATGTATCCTCATCTTCAAATTTGTTCCCTCTCCATCTTCACTACTGAAAGCACTATACCTAAAAGAAGAAAAGAGGAAAATCATCAGATTATGAGCTCAAGGTTAATCCATATTCCTATATTATCCTAATTTGTGCACATGGATCTCTTAATAACAGGAGATATAGATTACTTGAAGATCAAATTGCATACATGATTTACTCACTCAAAAAGGAGAGAGAAGAAAAGAAAACCATGGACATAAGAGAGGCCAAAAATCCTAAATATTTTCTAACTATTTTCTCAAGTGTGCAGGTACAGGTTGCAGCCAAGAAGAAATAAATCAAGTCTTACAGTCCTCACTATAGATAAAGATTGTAGAGTTCAATAACTTCTATCCTATGGTACATGAAACAGATGAGTCATAAGTACATGTTGGAATGAAGGAAGAATGCAACTCAAAGTTCAACAACTATTCTAGGGATAAAAGAAGTTGCATAATATAGAAAAAAGGAAATTGCAGAAAAAAGTACATGTTTTAGATTGCAACTGAAGAAAAAGAATCAAAATTTAAAGGCTGAAGTTAAATCAAGATAATATTATAACTGAAACAGAATGAGAAGGAAATCTAAGAAAATTTTGATAGGGCTTCGCCATGTAAAATGGACATTTACAACTTTCCATCATGTTGTTTTAACTAAACACATGCTTTAAAAGTTGTATGTAAATCAAATAAGTGATGATACGAAGCAGAAAAGCATGCCATGATCAAGATAACAATTATTATGTTTCAGTTTCCAACAAAAATCAGCTTTAATAGAAAAGTGATACACTCTATATTCTGAATCAGAAAATAAATCTATTACAACTGAAAAAGGAATAAAAGAAAGAATTTTAGGAAAATTTGAAAGGAGCTTCGCCATGTAAAATGGAAATTTTAAATTTTCTAGCATGCATATAAAAATATAATAAAAAGGAAATGAATATTTAAATAGAAAATAAATGGACCGCACTTTCATTCATCAAATTGAAGTACTTTGGAGCATTCATTATAGCTTAACAACTGAATAACATGAAGTTTTAGGATAATCCTACAAAGTTCAGCCATTTTAAATTATAGTTTTGAATGAAGCAAGTGTGAGTGCACATAAATGCTACCATATCAAAGAAGTATAACTATTTAAGCAAAGAATCAGATCAAGAAAATATTAAGATTAGGTTCATTACAGTAAATTAAAAATAGAGCTCAATTTATCAAACAGTCATGTTTTACCAACAGAATCAAACATGTATGGTTTGAAGAACAAAAGCATTGTTTCAACATGTCTAGAGTTAATGTTCAGTTACAAGACTTAAGCAATTTGTTATGAATATACAAAGAAAGTAAGTAAACATGTTCAGGAGATAGAAGTTTCAGATGACTGATACACTCATCTAAACAAGAAATGGTGGCCAAGGTAAATCAACCAAGGAAGCTCCAAAAGGAAACAACTCAAAATAAAAGCACAACTTCAGATAATAGCTCAAGAAGAAGAAAAGCTAGTGGAGAAGGCATCTACAACTTTTTGAACACAAATATTCATCTTCAAGAAAAAAATAATGAAGGAATATACCCAGATCTGGGTTGTTTAAAGGCAACAATTCGAGCTCAGAATAAAGGAAGTATTGATAACTCAATACCCATATCTCGAAATGCATAGATCTATAGTTTTAGAGAGTCAATGAGCTCAATTAAATCCAAGGTTCACAAGCAATAGGCCTAGGGAGTTTCCAAAAAAAAAAAAGGGGTAAGGATCGAACAAGAACTTACTAGTAGGGGTCGAGGTGGATGACTCTTGAAGATCATCGATTTCATAGCTAAAAGAAGAACCCAGAATGAGTGTTAACCCAAAATCCCCAAAGGAACCACGAAATCACAAAAATATACAAAGAAGGAGAAAAGTATCAATATCTTGAAGTCAAAGTGATAATGACGAAGTAGTTACCATGCTCGAGATCGAAACTTATCATCTTTTATCAAATAGTGATTCCAATTACACAAAACCGAGCTCAGTAGAGGTCGACAATGGTGGCCATTCTTTCATAAAGCCAAATTAATAGAGCTCAAAAGGGACAGAAATGGTGTCCACAAACCTCATTGAGTTCCAAAACTCATAAAACACATTCACATTCAGGAACCAAGCTCGAGGGTTACCCTAAAAAATGATGAGCATCATCCAAATTTACTCAAAAAGTTCTAATAGAGAAAAAGACTAAATATATAAGATGCACGAAGATACAGAAACCAGAAAAACCTCAAAAACCAAGCTCAAAGTTCACAAGAAAATGTGGCCATGACCACAATGCTTCACCTTGAAATCTCAGGACCAAGAAATCAGAGACCTCACAAAGTACACAGAGCTCAAAGTTCATGACAATGGTGGCAAACACCCATGACTACCTTGCTTAGAAAACTCGACAGGAGTAAAAACCACAAAGATATAGATGTAACTAGCTCAGAAGACCAATTTGGTAAGAGAGTCAAGCTTAAAATAAACAAATGGTGATCTAAAACAAATTTTCCAGGGCTTTTCCACTTGGAGCGAGAAAAAAAGAATGACCAAATGATGGAGCTCGGGTACTTTTCAACTCACCCACTAACCTCGAGTACAATCTAACTCAACCAAGAGTTAGGGATCGACGATCAGAGATCAAGTCATGCAAAGATCGAGGGCTGAAGATGGATACAATATTCAATGCAAACCACCATGATCAAATGCCACCAACCACTTTAATCACAGGGTTGAAACCCTAACCATGAGTCAAAGATTGATGGCCTAAGATCCCATAGTACAAAGATCAACGATTGGAAACCAATCAACAGAGTTCAACACAAATCACCATGGTCACATTAATAATTAGCACATTAAATGCCAAATCAAAACCCTAATCATGGGTTAAAGATCAACAGATACTAATCGAAAGGATACCGATCAACGATTAAGAATCGATCACCAAATATCAAACAAAACTCAACCTGAGTTAACCATGTCACCAAAAAAGCATGTGGAGGGGTGAGTCATCGTAATAAGGGGGTCAGACCATATTATTTTAAAATTATTGCATTTGAAAAATCAAAAGGGGATCTCACTATAGTTTGAGAACTGAATATTCTCAAAGTATCAACCATCATGTTCAACAATGATCACCCTAAAGGGTAAGGGTTATAAAACTATAATCACCAAGTGTTATCTAAACTCCAAAATTCAAGAAATTACATATTCATGTTTTAATCAAAGGTGGCCAAGTATGACATGGTGGCCTTTTACAAAAGTGCCCCCTTGTCTTATTTCAAAACATAATAATGTGTTAAGTCCATAAGGGTGACCAAACCAAGTGAAGACTAGTGGCCAACTACAAAGGTGGTCCCCACAGTGAGGTGAATAATTTTGCTAAGTTTTGGAGACCAAAAGTATTCATTTTCTTACAAAAGATTATTTTTACATGCCTTCACAAAAGGAAATAACATACAAGAAGAAAAATTTACATGCACAAGGAAGGAGACTTGCTCATCAAGCAAGATTTATTATTAGCAAATTATTCACCCATGATTTTCTTAAAAATAGAACAGTCAACTACAATTTTACTGTGATGTAATCAAAGGCTATTAATGCCTCTTGTATTAGTTTGTTTTATTTTATTCCTTATTTATTATTAAATAAAGATAAAAATAGAATGCATGGGTGAGTACAACCTAGTCAATTTTAGGAAGGGGGTGAATCAATTTTTCTATATATATTGTGTGTCTTGGAAAAGCACAGGAAAGAGGACTTTTAGATATAGAGTGTGAAGCAATTTTTGCCACGCTTTTCCCTTTGAATGTGAAGTATTTTCTACCTTTCCAATTATTTGCAGTCTTGTGTATATTTCCATTAATCTTGTGAATGTTGAATTCCCTGATTAATCATCTTACCCTATTACAAATTTAGTAATTTTGCATGATATTAATGTGTATGTGTAACTTAGCAGTATTGTTGTGATTTTATCCCTCAATACATCAAAGTTTTTACCCTTAATTATCTTCAGAAAATTGTTGGCATGTGCATCAAAAATTCATTCCATATCAATTGTGCATGTACTTAGTCAAAGACCTCATACAAGTTTGGTGTATCACCTCATTTTAATTTCATTTTATAGTCATCTTTTACCCTTAAACCCTAGAAAATCAATTTAGGATACATCAATAAGGAACCGGCCTTGATACCAGAGACTCACCTCAAAATAGGTATACCCACAGACCTGAGGTGTTTCCATTGTATCTATGAAAGAGAGAGATAAAATTTACAAGATTAGAACACCTACAACCATCTCTCTATAGGGTGCACTTTCGAGAGATAACAATTTTTGGCATGCTCGATGGGACCAATGAATAAGATCTGCATGCAAGTTACAAATACTCATAGCAGATCTACGACATATTTACAGTAGATAAAAGTTACTTTCGGGATAAAAAGATGCAACAATTTATTCTAAAATATTTAAAGATCTATTTGGTGAATCATAGGTCTATTTTTAGACCAGTATTGCAGCATGTTCCATGCCTAAAGTAACTACAAGATCATCGGTAAGAGGAATTCCTTCTGAGTTTATTTCTTTACCTTTGAATTTTGCAAGAAGGATAAGAGTTGGTAATACTTTACCTTATAATAGGCCTAGTTTTTATAACCCTCCTCCTAATATTCCTTCACCATGTATCAATTTATCTATTCAGATCCCAATTTTTCAAATGGCTATTCAACCACCTAGGAATTTTGTGACCTTTACTAATGGAAGCCCATTAGTAATCCCAGTTTATCATGACATCCCAAATGCTTCCATGAAATTTTTTCCATCATTCACTAGTGAAAATTAGGTTACACCTATAGAGCACATTAAAGATGTTATAGCCTTATGTGTAGTTCATAATATCACTCATGAAGATGTAGCTTTGAGACTTTTAACTGCATCCCTTAAAGGACAAGCCTTGCAATGGTATAGAAATATAGAGATTGGGCATAAGAACTTGGGATGATTTAGGTGATAAATTGCTGAAATAATTTCAAGATAATTCAGATCATTTATCTCTCATAGAACAACTGTCTACCATTAAAAGAGCTCCCAATGAATTTATGTCTAGTTTCAACATCCATTTTGCCAAGACTTTGGAAAATAATTCAAGCAAGTGTCAAGCCTCAAGTTGATCATGCTTTTATTTATTATCTTAGAGCATTAAACAATGATATTTCAACTATGATTCAGTCTATGGGAGGTGAAACTCTCCCAACAGCCTATGATATCGCCATCCAAGCTGAAAATAGCCTTATTCAAGCCAAAAATTAGCTCCAAGGCCTTCAATGCCTTTTTTGGAAGATTTAACTCCTATCCCACAACCTATCATGATTATAGAACCTATTTTGCAACCCCATTAGATGATATTTTTAAAGCTTTGCAGACTATGGGGAATAAGATGACTTCAATCGAGAATAGGCTTATATTACCTAATAGATCTTATCAAGCTCCTTATCAGAAAAATCAGCAAAATAGGTAGCCTTACCAACAGAATCAAAATTATAGGAATCTTTATCAGAAAAGATAGTTTGACCCAAAGGCTCCTAGTTCATCTAACACTTTAGTCCTAGATAATATGGCTACAAAAGAGTGGTGTCAACCTTGTAACTAACCTCATTCAGCCACAAGTTTCCCAAATGCTTTTCTAAAAATAAGTCTTGTTGCACAACCTCAATCTGGGACATTATTCATGCCTCAAATGGAGGGTGGGCATCAAGATAATTAGGTTCAAAAGGAACTTGAGCAGAACTTAGTCAGTTTCAGTGAGGATGATTTCATTATAGTTCTTACTAGGGATCAAGAAAAGGCTTGGAGAGTAAAAACAATAGAAATAGGCTTTTTTACCTCATCTTTCACTCATAAAACAACAACTATAAGCCCAAAAATAGCTAACAGTGTTATTTTTCCTAAAAAAATAGTAGGTGTTACAGCTGGTAAAGAACAACAAAAAGCTACAACCTGATCCAAGAAGGTTATTTATACCTCGATATCAAAAGTAAGTCAAGCGAAATCAATTTTCACCAAAGCCTATGCTAAAACAATAGAATCTGTCTTTAAAATCTGTTGCTTCTTTTAACATTTTTGATGTAATGAAAAATCATAATGTTAACATCTCAATGTGGGATGCTCTAAGTATTCTAGGACAACAAGATTTACTTTCTCATGAACTAGCTAAGGTGCAGATTTCTTCTAAAATAACAGAAAAGAAGTCTAAAAAGCAAACATGGTCCTTGGAACAATGGAACAAGACCACATCAAAGAGGTTAAATGGATGGTTTAGAAAGTCTTAAATTCTCATGACATCAAGAATCCACCACCATTTTATCTATCATTGATTATTAGAGAACATCTTGTTCATAACTGTATGGTGGACAATGGTGCAAGTAGCACAATTATGCCAAAAGCAATTGCAAAAAATTGGGTCTGCAGTATGAACCTATAGAAAAGAGTGTCCTACAGTTGGATGGAACTGTAACTAATATAGTTGGTGTCATCAGAGATCTAGAGGTAACATTGCATGCTTGCCCAAATGTTTTTATTATGTAATATATTATTGTTGTAGATTTACCTCCTTACTTTGCTATATGTTTATCAAGATATTTCACAAAAAAATAGGAGGTTATCTCTCTTTAGATTGGTCTTTCTTATTTTTCACTACTCATTATGGGACCAAGGTTACTATCAATTCAGAACCATTGGCCATATTTCACATTGAGCCTCACACTTCTAATGCATTAGCTAATTATGCAGCCTTAGACCAGTCTGATTTTGATAATACAACTCATATTTCAGCATTGGATGGTGTTTCTAACCTGTTTATGGATGAAAAGACACATGAAGAACATGCTCATGATCCTTTTAAATAATTTGAAGAGCATCTATTTTGTTTGTATTGTTTGCATGAAGAAAACACACCAATTCCCTTGTTGTCCAAAATAGAAAATGCAATGGAAGGGATTTGGAAGCTTCATTTCGATGGAGCTAAAAACAAGAAAGGATAAGGAGTAGGTTTGATGCTCACTTCCCAAAAAATGAAAGGTATTTCTCAGCTTTGAGTCTCTAATTTTCATGCACTTGTAACGTAGCTGAATACAAAACATTAATTCATGGCTTACTTTGGGCCAGAAAGAGAGGTATTAGCATGCTACATAGATTTTGGTGATTTTGAGTTGGTTATCAATCAAGTAAGAAATTTTAATGTTTGTAAGAATCCATTAATGAAGTCTTACAAACATAGAGTTTCAGACTTAATGGAATATTTCAAAGCTATTAACATCCAGTCCATTCCTAGAACATAAAATAAGCATGCAGATAGACTTGCAACAATTGGTGTTAGTTTTGAAGTGTTGGAACAGATTGAAAATAGAAAAATTCAGCCTCATATAAAGTTGATTGTTAGGCCTTCGATACCTAATAATGATTTGAATTGGTAGGTTTTTGAAAATGATGATCAAATCTATAGGTTTTTATAGCAAGAAGCTAAATTTTCTACAGTAAATCAAGATAAATTACAACACTTATATGGTGACCATATTGTTCAATTAAAGACAAATAAATTACCTCGAGGTCTGGTCACATTAGAAGACATCTTTAGCAATGATGATCAATTAAGGTCAAAACTAAGATGTCAACACATGTTGATAATTATGAAGAGATCTCAGTTGATGAAGGAAAAAAATTATTTCTTAGAAAGGTATGTTCTTTAGTTGAAAAACATTCTTTTATTAATATTTGCAAGGAATTTAAAGATGTTTTCACTTGGAAATACCAAGACCTGAAAGGGTTTGATCCCATTTTAGCACAACACACTATTGAATTACAACCAAATTCCAAGCCAGTTAGGTAAAAATAGAGGCCTGTAAATCCCAAAATAGAGCCTCTAATGAGGAAAGAATTATCTAAGTTGATCGAATCAGGTATTATCTTTCTAGTTAAGCATTCAAGTTGGGTAGCCAATCTTGTTCCTGTTAGAAGAAGAAAAATGGAGAAATCAGATTATGTGTGGATTTCAGAGATCTTAATAAAGCTTCATTAAAAGATCACTACCCACTTCCAAATATGGATCATATTTTGAGAATAGTTTTTAGTTCAGATAGACTATCTCTTCTAGATGGTTATAGTGGATACAATCAGATTTTAGTCCGAGAAGAAGATAGGTACAAAATAACTTTTACCACCAAGTGGGGTACTTATGCTTACAAAAGAATGCCTTTTGGCCTTTCAAATGTTGGTGCAACATTTCAATGTGCAATGGACATGGATTTTTGCAGCTTGTTAAATAAATGCATCCTTGTTTATTTAGATGATGTTATGTATTCTCAAAAAAATTAAAGAACATCTAATACATCTAAGGCAGACTTTTCAGTTAAATAAATGCATCCTTGTTTATTTAGATGATGTTGGAATATCTTTCAAAGAATCTAATACATCTAATTCGTCTTTGGAATATATTTGAATCTGCTAAATTCTATCTTTTCAGTACATCAAGGTAAATTGCTTGGTCATATTGTTTCTAAACAAGGTTTAGCAATTGACCCTTCCAGAATTGAAGCTATATCACAACTATCATTACCTCATCATAAGAAGGCATTACAAAGTTTTCTTGGAAAAATCAACTTTGTTAGAAGATTTGTTCCAGATTTTGTAACATTGGTGAAACCATTGATAATTATGTTAAAGAAAGAGAAGACTTTCTCTTGGACCAGTGAAGGGAGAGAAGGGTTTGAATCAATTAAGGCAGCCATCTCTCAAGCTCCTACTCTTGCAAATCCAAATTTCGATAAATATTTTACAATGTATGCACTTATAGGAGTTGAAAAAATATCAGCCATATTAACTCAGGTTAATGATGAAAATGTTGAGCATCCAATTGCTTTCTTTGGACAGAGCTTGCATGATTACAAAACAAGGTACACATTTCTTGAAAAACAAGTACTTTCAGTAGTTAGAGGACTAAATAATTTTAAGTACATGCTTTCAAACAAAAATCCATGTTCTTGTTTCTCATCCAAGTGTGAAATATTTCTTGTTAAATAAATAATTGAATGAGAAAAGAGTAGGTTGGATAACGAAGGTCATGGAATATGATGTTGATATTCATGTTTGCAAAAGATATTCGAGGAAAAGGCTTGTGTGAACATCTAATTGCTGATATGGAAAAACAACAAACTACAGAACCTAAAAATTCAAAATAGCATGCTGAAATTACGTATCAACAATCAGACATCATGGTTTAGCCAGAAAATCAACAACCTGAAATTGCTCAAGAAGTCCAGGAATCAAGATGGATGACTAATTTAGTTAACTATCTACAACATCGCATCTATCCGGAAGGTATGGACAAGAATAAATAAAGGTATTTCAGATTACAAAGTTGTACCCTATGTTTTCATTGATGGTGTATTATTCAAAAATGATATAAGTGGAATCTTGTTACGATGTGTTGACTATGATAAAATTCAGTAATTATTATTAGAATTCCATGAAGGACCTGTAGGAGGTCATTTCTCAACACGTACCACAACCTTAAAAATTATGAAAGCTGGTTACTATTGGCCCAACATATTCAAGGACTATTTTGAATGGATTAGAAAGTGTAAGAAATGTGCTTTCTTTGTTGGAAAAGAATGTTTAGCTTTCTTCCCTTACAACCTATTTCAGTTGATCAACCTTTTATGCAGTGGGGCCTTGATTTTATTGGCATGATAAACCCACCTTTTCATAAGGACACAAGTGGATTTTGACTACTACAGATTACTTTTCATGAAAGACTGAAGCAATAGCCTTGAAATATGCTAATGAAACTTTGATACTATCCTTTTATGAAGGTATAGTTTGTAAATTTGGTGTCCCAACAACTATCATATCAGATAATGCTTTAGCATTTCTTGGTGCAAAGGTAATAGATTGGGCTATTAACCATGGAATTTATCTAAGTTCTTCATCTAATTATTACCCACAAGGTAATGGGTTAGCTGAAAGTACTAACAAGAATCTTTTAAGGATCATCAAAATAAAACTCAAAGATAATCAGAGAGCTTGGCATCTAATGTTGAATTCATCACTTTGGGCTGATAGAGTGACTCCTAAAAGATCAGTTGGCAAATTCACCATACAAGATTGTTTACGGAAGAGAATCAAGAATGCCTATTTTAGTTGATTTACCCTCATTAGATTTGCTGCATCAAATGGAGCTGCTTGAGAATGAACCATTATAGGTTCATTATGCAGAATTAATGGAATTACAAGAGCTAAGAGATCAAGCCCATGAGAACATGGAAAAGAATCAGAAAAAGATGAAGAAGACTTTTGACAAGAAAGCCAATTCAAAATATTCAATGAAGGATATACTGTGTTAAAGTGGGTATACAAACAAAGTTTGATACAATCTGGAGTGGTCCTTACATGATTTCAGCTTGCAAAGAACACAATGCTTTTTAGCTCTCAAGGCTGAGATGGAGAGGAACTTCCATTCCTATGAATGGTATGTTTCTCAAACATTGTTATTGAAAATCCTACAATGTCTATTTAGAGTAGGATTTCCCTTTAATAAGTGCAGTTCTTGCACATTATAATGTTTTTTTCAATTCAATAAGTGCATTTGTGCACATGATCTAGTTTACCATATCTTTTCCTAGTTTTAGTTCATTTTGGAAGGGTTGGACCTTCAAAAGGCATATTTTGGTTACATGCTTTAAACTCCATGCCCAATGGACAAGAGTAAGGCACTTGGTTTACAAGCTAGTAGGCAGCTTTCCCATGTAGGATCACCAGAAATGTTGACAATTTTTGCACTTGTGTAAAAATGGCCAACTCAAAACTTTGTTACGATGGATAACATTGGTGAAGTATACCTAAGCTAGGGGAGGTTCTTTTAGACAATATTTTTACTATTGAATTAATTAATGATTACATGAAATCTGTAACTATGTGTGCTATTGTAAAACATAACAGATCACATAGTCTACAATTTCATGCTATCTTCAGCAAAATAACACAAAGCCCTAAAGGACAATTGTGTTGTCTTGATGAAGACACCAAATTACAAAATAGATGAAGTGTTAGGTTTTGGAGCAAGCAATCATGAATTGCAGATTACATAAATCAGAGTTCATTATTGGATGTTATAGGTATTCTTTAATGTTCTTTCCTTCATGATTAAGACATTCAATTATATTATTGGGTTGTTTAGTTCATCATACAATCCATATCAGAAAGAAAAAATGTAGAAATAAATACACAACTCAATTTCACAATTCAATGTTTTATTCATAAGGAATTTCAAATGTTCCCACACAAGCCATGGGATGTAATTGAAAAGTAAAGTACAACTACTTAAAATAAGAGGTACATATGCATGAAAGAGAAAATAAAGGAGTATGAGTGAACCCATCATTTCCTTGGAGGTTTCTCCTTTGGTTGATGCATCCTCATCTTCAACTTTGTTCCCTCTCCATCTTCACTACCGAAAGCACTATACCTAAAAATAGAAAAGAGAAAATCATTAGTTATGAGCTCAGGGTTAATCCATATTCCTATACTATCCTAATTCATGCACATGGATCTCTTAATAACATGAGATATAGATTACTTGAAGATCAAACTACATACATGATTTACTCACTCAGAAAGAAGGAGAGAGAAGAAAAGAAAAACCATGGACATAAGAGAGGCCAAAAGCCTAAATATTTTCTAACTATTTTCTCAAGTGTGTAGGTACAGGTTGTAGCCAAGAAGAAATAAATCATGTCTTATAGTCCTCACTATAGATAAAGATTACAGAGTTCAATAACTTCTATCCTATGGTACATGAAACAAATGAGTCATAAGTACATGCTAGAATGAAGGAAGAATGCAACTCAAAGTTCAACAGCTATTCTAGGGATAAAAGAAGTTGCAGTATAGAACAAAGGAGAGAATTGTAGAAAAAAGTACATGTTTCAGATTACAACTGAAGAAAAAGAATCAAAATTTAAAGGCTGAAGTTAAATAAAGACAATATTATAGTTGAAACATAATGAGAAGGAAATCTAAGAAAATTTTGATAGGGCTTCCATGTAAAATGGACATTTACAACTTTCCATCATGATGTTTTAACTAAACACATGCTTTAAAAGTTGTATGTAAATCAAATAAGTGATACAGAGAAGTAGAAAAGCATGCCATGATCAAGATAATAGTTATTATGTTTTAGTTTCCAACAACAAATCAGCTTCAATAGAAAAGTGATACATTCTATATTTTGAATTAGAAAATACATCTATTACAACTGAAAAAGGAATAAAATAAAGAATTCTAGGAAAAATTTTGACAGGGATTCACCATGTAAAATGGAAATTTTAAATTTTCTAGCAGCGTGCATATAAAAGGTGTATGAAAAAAATAAATGCAGTATTTAAATAGAAAATAAATGGGATGCAAATTTCAGTCATCAAATTGAAATACTTTGGAGCATTCATTATAGCTTAACATGAATAACATGAAGTTTTAAGATAATCCTACAAAGTTCAGCCATTTTAAATTGCAATTTTCAGAATGAAGCAAGTATGAGTGCACAAAAATGCTACCATATCAAATAAGTACAACTATTTAAGCAAGGAATCAGATCAAGAAAAGATTAAGATCAAGTTCATTACAGTAAATTAAAAAAAATCAATTTATCAAATAGTCATGTTTTACTAAAGAGAATCAAACATGTATGGTTTGAAGAACAAAAGCATTTTTTTGAGCATGTCTAGAGTTAATGTTTAGTTACAAGACTTAAGAAATTTGTTATGAATATACAAAGAAAGTAAGTAAACATGTTCATGACATAGAAGTTTCGATGACTCTGATACACTCATCCAAAAAATAAATGATGGCCAAGGTAAATCAACCAAGGAAGCTCAATAAAAGGAGCCAACTCAAAATAAAATCACAACTTCGAGATAATAGCTCAAGAAGAAGAAAATCTAGTGGAGAAGGCATCTACAGATTTTTTTGAACATAGAATCTTCATCTTTAAGCAAAAGAATGAAGGAATATACCCATATATGGGTTGTTTAAAGGCAACAATTCTAGCTCAGAATAAAGGAAGTGTTGATAACTCAATACCCATATCTCGAAATGCACTAATCTATAGTTTTAGAGAGTAAATGAGCTCAATTAAATCCAAGGTTCATAGTTAACAAGACCGAGGGTTTCCAAAAAAAGGGGTCAATGATCAAATAAGAACTTACAATAGGGGTCGAGGTGGATGACTCTTAAAGATCATCGATTTCAGAGCTAAAAGAAGAACCCGAATGAGTTTCAACTCAAAATCCCCAAAGGAACCACAAAATCACAAAAATATACAAAGGAGAAAAGTATCAATATCTTGAAGTCAAAGTGATAATGACGAAGTAGTTACCATGCTTAGAGATTGAAACTTACCATCTTTTATCAAATAGTGATGATGATTCCAATTACAAGAAATGAGCTTAGTAGAGGTCGAAAATGGCAATGCCATTCTTTCATAAAGACAAATTAATAGAGCTCGAAAGGGACAAAATGGTGTCCACAAACCTCACTGAGTTCCAAAAACTTAGAAAACACATTCACATTCGGGAACCGAGCTCGAGGGTTACCCTAAAATAATGATGAGCATCATCCAAATTCACTCAGAAAGTTCTAATAGAGAAAATACTGAATATATAAGATGCACAAAGATGCAAAAACCAAAGAAACCTCAAAAACTGAGCATAAAGTTCACAAGAAAAATGCGGCCATGACCAGAATGTTTCACCTTTAAATCTTGGGACCAAGAAATCAGTAACCTCATAAAGTACACAAAGCTTGAAGTTCATGAAAATGGTGGCAAACACCCATGACTACCTTGCTCAGAAAAAAACTTAAAGAGTAAAAACCACAAAGATATGAGATGTAACTAAACTTAGAATACCAATTTAGTAAAGATCGAGCTTAAAATAAACAAATGGTGATCTTGAAACAAATTTTCCAAGGCTTTTCCTTTTGGAGAGAAAAAAATGACCAAATGATGGAGCTCGGGTACTTTTCAAATCATCTCCACTAATCTCGAGTACAATCTAACTCAACCAGGAGTTAGGGATCGATGATCGAGATTCAAGTCATGAAAATATTGAGGGATGAAGATGGATACAATATTCAATGCAAACCACCATGATCAAATGCCACTAACCACTTTAATCATTGGTTGAAACCCTAACCATGAGTCAAAGATCGACAACTTGAGATCCCACAATAAAAGATCAATGATTGAAATCAATAGAGTTCAAAGCAAATCACCATGGTCACATTAACAACTAGCACATTAAATGCCAAATCGAAACCCTAATCATGGGTTAAAGATCAATGGCTAAAATCAATTGAAAGGATACCATCAACGATTAAGAATTGATCACCAAATATCAAAGCAAACTCGACTTGAGTTAACCATGTCACCGACAAAGCATGTGGAGGGGTGAGTCATCATAACAAGGGGGCGGCCATATTATTTTAAAATTATTACATTTGACATATCAAAAGGGGATCTCACTATAGTCCGAGCACAATATATTAAAAGTGTCGACCATCATGTTCAACAATGATCACCCAAAAGGGTAAGGGTTATAAAACTATAATCACCAAGTGTTATCCAAACTCCAAAAGTTGACAAGAAATTACATAGTCATGTTTTAATCAAAGGTGGCTGAGTATGACATGGTGGCCTTTTACAAAAGTTCCCCCTTGTCTTATTTCAAAACATAATAATGTGCTAAGTCCACAAGGGTGGCCAAACCAAGTGAAGACTAGTGGTCAACTGCAAAGGTGGTCCCCACAGTGAGGTGAATAATTTTGCTAAGTTTTGGAGACCAAAATTATTTATTTTCTTGCATAGGATTATTTTTACATGCCTTCACAAAAGGATAGAATAGACAAGAAGACAAATTTACATGCACAAGGAAGGAGACTTGCTCATCAAGCAAGATTTATTATTAGAAAATTATTCACCCATGCTTTTCTTAAAAATAGAACAGTCAACTATAGTTTGACTATGATGTAATCAAAGGCTATTAATGCCTCTTGTATTAGTTTGCTTTATTTTATTCCTTATTTATTATTAAATAAAGGATAAAAATAGAATGCATGGGTGAGTACAACCCTAGTCTATTTTTAGGAAGGGTGGGTGAATCAATTTTGCTATATATTGTGTGCCTTGGCAAAGCACAAAAGAGGAATTTTTAGATACATGAGTGCTGAAGCAATTTTCTGCCAGTTTTCCCTTTGAATGTGAAGTATTTTCTACCTTCCAATTATTTGCAGTCTTGTGTATGTTTCCATTAATCTTGTGAATGTTGAATTCCTTGATTAATCATCTTACCCTATTGCAAATTTAGTAATTTCTACATGATATTAATGTGTATGTGTAACTTAGTAGTATTGTTGTGATTTTATCCTCAATACATCAAAGTGTTTATCCTTAATTATCTTCATAAAAACCTGTTGGATTTTCGTGCATCGAAATTCATTCCATATCAATTGTGCATGTACTCAAGTCAAAGACCTCATACAAGTTTGGTGTATCACCTAGTTTTAATTTCATTTACAATCATTTTTACCCTTAAACCCAAAAGATCAACCTTTTGCGTAATGGTGTCTCACTTCATAGGAATGATCAATATTCCTTCAAGTGCTAGAGATAAGTGGGTTTTGACAAGTACAAATTATTTCACCGAGATGGACAGAGTTGTTGTGCTCAAGGAATCAATTGAGTCACTCATCCTTGAATTTATAGAAGGTATAGTCACAAGTTTTGGATTTCCTCAAACCATTATCTCTGTAATGAAAAATCCTTCCTTAGACCAAAATCACCGATAGGGCTCTAAATCTTGGCATTTATCTAAAAACCTCTTCCAAATATGACCCCCAAGTAAATGGTCCGGCAGAGTTAAAAAACAAGAACCCGATTAGAATCATGAATCACACACTCGAACATCAACAAAAGACAAGTGGTATACAAAGGTCTCGCATGTGCTCGGGAAGATAGAATCACAATAAAAAAGGTAATAAGAACTTATCCTTACAAACTTGTCTATGGTAAGGAGGATACCCTTCCTTTAACAAAGAGAGTTGAATTAATTAGCGCTTTCCCAAGAGATAGAATTAGAAGGTGTGGACCAGAGAGAAATCGTAATGGAAGAGCTGGTTAACTTCAAGAACTAATGAGCTCTTCCCGATCAAGCTAGAACAACATCAAAGAAGCAATAAAGAAATTGTTTGACATAAAGGCTAGACCTTAATATTTCAAGGTCAGGTGACTTCATTTTAAAATGGGATGCTGACAGAGCTAAACCATGGTGCCATTCAAAGTTTGATGCACTTTGGAGTGACCCATACATCATTAGTTCCTACAAAGAGGATAACTCTTTTGAGTTAACTCATCTTGATGGAGGTGCGTTGTAAATCCCAGTAAATGGGATCTATCTCAAACCCTTCCATTAAGTTTTCTACATCATTTTATTATATATTAGAGTAGTTTCAATTCCTCTAAGTGCACTTCACACACATTTTTTTTTACACATAGTTATTTCTTCTCGCATGATTCTTACGCATGCTCGCTCATTGCTTCCAAAATGCAAAGCTTCTCTCAACAAAGTGCAAGATTAAGAATAGATTCAAGAAATGATCTTTCAAGTAACTACAGGGGAAGCTTCATGATTACATAAGCAAACTCCATGCCCAATGGATGCTCCAAGCTACTAATCTTCTTCATCTAGTAGGCGATGGCCCCAAAATTCACTAAAATGTTATCCAAATAACTCTCCTAGCTATTTGGGTAACTTGTATACACATTCTCAAGTTCGTAGATATTCATTGTAAGGTCATACGTGCTCAATCTCACTTGGCACAGCTTCTTGGTGGCATTTTCCCTGCACCCCTTCTTTCCTCAAGCACCCTTACATACATTCATTTCTTTCCTTCCACTTTCCTTTCCTCTTTGTTCCACTCCTCTCTTTCACCCACCTTCTCGTGCATTCAATTTCTTCCCCGAGCATCTTCTTCACCCCGTGTGCATGTATCACACTTGCTTCAATCAGCTAAGTCCCTGGCCCTCGCACGTGCCATGCACATTATCTTGTAATAGTCACACCTTGACCATGTGTTCTCTACTCACCAGTTTACCTCATTTCCTTGCGTGTGTTGCGCCCATATTTCTCTATGCCTTCCTTTGTTTTCCTCTACATTCCTTCCCCTTATAACCAACCAAAGTGTGCCAATAACGTGCCAAATCCTTCGTAATAAATTAATGATCAAACATGGTAGAAATGATAAATATTTACACAGCTTGGCCTTCTTTTCAGCACCAATTTGCATGCGCCATGTGTCTTTCATGTGTAGGAAGCTCTAACATTTTCTAAAATCCATATCTTTTTCTCTACAGAGCTCAAATTGACGCACTCCGGTCTTGTCAGAGAGTTAATGATATCAAATATAGTGCTATAAATTCAAATTAAAATTCTTGATGGATCTAGTAGGTGAGAAATGGGAAAACATCTCTATGAGCATTAATGAGTAGATCCGATTACTCCAACAACCTTGATTTGATATGATCTTTCCTCCTTCTTCATCTAACATGCCAAAACATACCTAGGGAAGTGTATTCAACATATTCTCAAGATGATTTACGACATCAATGCTTCTTGTTTGTGGTTGTATTTAAAATTTGGGTTTTCCTCTCCCTTTGTTCTCCTTCTACATATACATTTATAAATGTAAGAGTTGGGCTCATTATTAACATTAGACACTCGGATCCTTACACATTCTTCTAGGGACTTCATATTTTCTATATTTTGAGTTGCAAACCTTTGGATCTAGCTCTCTCATGTGGATATCGGCCTCCTTCATCATCAGTAATAGCTCTATGCATTTCATTAAGTAATAAATGCAATGTTTTGTGACTATTACTTATCCTAACGTGTTTACATTCCTTCTTATTTCATTTTATTTTACGTTGTATGTTGGTTGTTCCATTTCATGTCCTCAGTAATTCCTTATTTAGTTGTGTTCCATGAGAATGATCTAGTAAATATGTCTTTAGCTATGATACTTGTGCCTAACCTCCTATCACATATTTCCTGTCATTTCTACTTAGAAAAGATAGTGTTCATCCATATTTTTTGGTGATATCACCTTTTAGTGTAGTTTCCTTTCATGTTATCCTTCAATCCTCATACATTGGCATTGTTATCTTAGTTTTCCCTTCCAACATTAGGAGTAGCAAGAGTAATAAAAATAGATAGAGGAACCAACCTTATCCGCAAATACGTCCCAAGTGTGCAAGGTCCCAAAACTTGGGGACGGTTCCATTGTGGTATCAAAAATCTTGGCCTCCCAAGATCCAAGATGTGGGTGAACGTTTGAGCAACCAATAGAAAATTTTTTCATAGGAGGCCTTCAATTTAACCTTTTATTCTATTTTTTCATGAGGTATTTGGAAATTGAGAGAATAATCATAAATATCCCCACACCCATCTTACATTGCCATAGATTGTGTCAAGAGATCAAGACTTCTCAGATCTTCCTCGCTTCGCTACTTTCAAGAATTAGAAATATAGCGCCACACCTATCTTACAAGGAGTACCTTTTTTGGTACTTTGAGAATCTCATCTTTGTATTCAATTGAATAATATTCATTATATAATTCATGGTAATGATTTGGAGGAATCGCTTTCCTTATCATTAAGCTCATGGAATTCTTCTACTTCTTTGTCAAGGGGATCCTCAACTTCAAGGACTCGAAAACTATTTTTTTAATATTTTCACCATAAAAATAATCTTCTTCTTTGAAAGGAAAGGATAAAAATTACATTTACATATTGCATCCATCACCCATTAGATCGAGAGGAATATTGATTCTTCACGTTACTTTTCTTCTTCATGACCAATTTTTGAATCACCGAGAAACTATTAAAAAATTCTATTTTTTTCTTACATATCCATAGCTTGCATCTAGAGTTTGAGACTCGAGCTCAAGGTCTTTTGTTTCGAACTACAACTCTTAGCGGTTATTTTATAGAGTGTTCTTTCAAACCTTTTGAGGGATCATCACAAGTTCACTTGTCTTATTCGCTAATGACACGATAAGGGAATTTTCATCTTTGAAAGGGAATAAGATAATCTCCTCATCCTTAGAAAATATTTTTCTAATTTCTCTCGCTTAAAATTTGTTGAGAACCATGTCCTCCTCTTCATGGCTTACATCATGTAGAAACTCACGCTTACCTTCTCGTAATTAAAAATTTCTCAAAACTTCTTCACGATAAAAACTCCTCAAGATGGGATGTTTGGTCCTATTAAGATGGGAATCTCATCCTCCTCTATTTGTTACAAAATGGTTTATCCTCCCACTATTTTGGTATGAAATATTATCTCCTAGATCTCCTAAATTTCACACTATATATCTCATCTTCTTTACTGTAAAATATTTTTCCACATCTCCCATAACTCGGGATGGTTATAGAAGATAAAATCATCTAGATTTTCCCTACCAATTCTCCATAAAATATTCAACTCAATAACATTCCAAATATAGTCGATGTCTCATACCAAGATGGTCATTGACACCTTCTTGTCTAGAAATTTGGAGAGAGCTGCCTATGTATCATTGACCTTCCCAACAATTTGGACTTCGCTTGATTTCATGGAGTAAAAATAACCACTGGCCTCATTCAAGTTGAGTTTTAGGGATTTGGGGACCTTCACAGCATCACATTATGGAGGCACTGAATGTATTATACATTTATTTAATTTGTATTCTCCAACGAGAAGGGAGATATATAAAGGATTGACCTTATCGTTCTTTTGATGCACTCAAAGCAATAATGTTCTATGATGCATATGTAGGTGGGGTTGGTAGTAGTCCTTTAGGATTAGGAGTCAAAATATTGGGCTTCTAACTACTACCTTTGATATGCCGAGATAAGCTTCTCCAATTTTTAAGGTGAGTCGACAAATATTCAATTTCATTAATATGAACTTTTGTTTTGTTCACATGTTCTATGATATTGAACGGAGTATGTGGGAAAGAGGGATGAAGGAATTTATTTTTGAGTCAAGATATGATTTGAGGTGGGAGTAGATGTTTGGGAGGAATAGGTTGACTTTGAAGGTACATTAGAGGCTCTTGATGGTCTAGTTTTTGTAGAAGTTGAATTATAATTGGTAAGGGCCTTGAAAGCCTTACTTGAACTAAAGGTGACATCTTTCCTACCACAGGTCAAATATCGTGAATGTGTACTTCATGGAAAAGTGAAAGTGGGGATCCTCGACTGATTATTTTATTTTGTAGAGTAACCACAAGAGATTCTTTAACGTTCTTCTTAAAAGTAACAAGGAGGAAGACACTCCTTCTCGCGATCCGGGAACGAGTGAACATTATACATGAAAATTTGGGTGCATCTTTTTCATCATCTTCATCACCTCCGTAATACTCACAAAATATGATTTCAGCATCATTCTCTACTTCTTCAACTTATATAAAATCATTATCTTCACTTTCTTTTTCTTGTTCCCTTTTCATCTTCTTTGGCTCTTCAACTTGCATCAACTTGCATTCATAGGTGGAGTATCCAAGGAAAGCCTTAGGGTGCTCCTGTAATCTTATTTTAGTTAGGCCTTTGATGAGATTCTCATTGAGCAACATCCCTATTCAATATCATCACAAAATTTACCAATTTATACAATAATGAAATTGCACGAGATTACTTGGTTGAACCCTATGGACGTGAGAATCCTACTTCTAGCATTTGAGCATTGATGAAGAACCTTTTTACATTGTTATCAGAGGGCACATCTTCAAGAGGTATTCTTTTGAGTAACTTGTTATAACATGCTATGAAGTATCTCATAGTATCGCTACATTCCTTATTCAATCGATACATCCTCGAACTATGAGGTCTTGAAATTCTTCAAAGTGTATTTGAATCTTTCTTTGAAATTGGTTTCAATGTTCTTCTAGTTAGTGATGGATCTAGCTTGTAAGAGGTAGAACCATTTAGATGCTTTATCTTGAATTGATTATACAAACAATCTCACATCAATGTTTTCATGTTTGATTCCAAGAATTTTTCATGATGTGATGAAGGAAGAGATGTGTTCTTTAGGAAGCTTAGTTTCTTCACTCTCTAAACATTGAAAAGTTCTTGTGGGAACTTGTTGGTAAATCAAGAAGAGGTGGGTGCAAAAGTAATTGGTCATGTATTCCTTCCCCATGGAGCAATGGGTCGGGGCTTTTCTTCTTTGTCCACCATTATTCCTTCTCCTTCTTTTTCTTCTAATTTTGCAAACTCTTCTCCAAATTCTTCTTCTTGTTCTATTTATTCTTCACTAGGGAATTCAAAGTTCAATCAGGGTAAAAGATGGGATATTTTTAGGAGTATTGGCATGAGTTTGAATAGAAGTTCTAG
This sequence comes from Taxus wallichiana var. yunnanensis, assembly GCA_018340775.1. Classification (NCBI taxonomy): domain Eukaryota; kingdom Viridiplantae; phylum Streptophyta; class Pinopsida; order Cupressales; family Taxaceae; genus Taxus; species Taxus wallichiana. The sequence continues at coordinate 241,068,144 of CM031237.1, forward strand.
GGTAACACTTGAAGAATCATATATGGATGAAGGTTGAGAGAAATAGTAGGGGTTATCTCCGATTTTTCTTGTGAGTTTTGTAAAGCCTCGAAAGCTAGATCACCAACTCCTATTAGCCTATTCATCCTTATGTATCTCAATTCAGCCAACTTTGGGAAGATATTTCAATGGAAATATTAAATCACACTTTGGAATATGAAGGGTCATTCACATGAATCAATAGTGGGATTTTCCATTAATGCATTTCAATAAAAAAAAGTTTCTTAAATTTTTAATTTTTTTAATAGTTTTAGAATTTTTTTGTATTTTCTTGTCATCGTATTTTGGGTACAGATTACTACCAAGTCTACCACATAGTGAGACCTAAAAATTGTTGGCGAGAAAACATTTTAGGTGGAAAAATTTATGGGTATCCTCCAATTCTATGGGAATATAATTCCTCTACTTGAATGGTGCAATTCCATATTATCATGCTGGTATGAAATTAAACTTTGTGGTGGCTTTACGGTCCGGGAATCCAATCGAACACTCCACTAAACCTGCAAAAAAATATTGTAATTACTTGTAAAGGAAGATTTTTCTTAGGAGGTAGGAAAGTGAGTGGACAAAAAGAGGGGCGATTAATGTTGAAGGTAGAAAATAAGATTCCAACAATCATTAAGAAGAATTGGATGCCCATTCACAACACTTTCTTGGTTGTATTCCTCCTATAATAAGCTTATTTGGCTAATATCTCAATTATTAGCCAAACATTCCTCCTTTTGACCTTTCAAAACCTCCCTAGTTCTCTCTAGTCCACTTCTATCGGGCTTCGTAGGCTATCTATCACCACAATGATCATCCGCACCCCTCCCAACTCTCAATGAGTCTCTAATCACTTGCTAATCAAGTTTAACTAGCCTAAACCCTAGTTAACTAGCCTAAACCAAGCTTAACTAAGCCTAAAGCATGTTTATCCTAATCTAATCTAAAATATCTTTAGTCCCACATGCACCCAAATTCCAAACTCTTCCAAACCAGAAACTATAAATACAAGCCTAAGGATTTCCTTTCAAATGGTCCTTCTCTCTCAAGCACTTTGGAAAGGCATTAGAAATCATTTGTGATAGCTTTAAGCTATAGAACATTTGGATCTTGGCCATACTCCATTGTTGAGAGCTCCTCCATCTTGCATCCATCCATTCCAAATATAGTTAGTAAGGGAAGATCTAAAGCTTGGCCATGTAGCCAACTTGGAGAGATCTCTTCACTATGTTTGGGAGTAAACAACACACAATTTGATTGCTTAGAATCTAACTAGGTTCAATGTTTTATAGCTTTCAAAAGAGTAGAGAGTAGCTTTATCATGTTATTTTTGATGTTTTTGTCAAAGTTATAATGATTTCATGTTAGTTTCCCTTGTTTATCTCTTATCTCATGGTGCATAGTTGAGTTAGCAAAGCTTTGAGGTTCTTTAACCTCATTCCATAGCTTTTGCAACTTTCCATTGCATACATTTGGCACGCCCGGTGGGACATGAAGTCCATCCTCCATTAATGGAGTCTTTTCAAGCTATTTATTTTTAGTTTTCTAACCACTTTCATGTTTTTAGGATAAATAGCTTGTTATTTACATGATTTCATTTTTTAAGTAGGCTAAATCATCCTTGATCATGTATATTTTGTGGGTTTGAGCTAAAAATAGGCTTCTTTGACTAACCTTTAACTGTTTTGCTTTTGAAAATTTTCAAATTCCATGATTTTTGTAATTTTTAAAGGTGCATGTAGGTTTTATAGGGGTGTCTGCGTAAACAGTCACACATGTCAAGGCACGGGGTGCATCGTGTGTGTTGAACTGCATTCACCACCAATCTTTCAAAGGCCATAACTTTTGCTCCCAAGCTCAAAACGACTCCATTTTTGTTGCGTTGGAAAGGTATTGAAGAGAAATACACAATGGAATCATAAAATTAGGATTTTGAGTTATAGAAAATTTATGGTTTTACATTATTAGGTAAATAGTCATTTTTAATGTGTCTTAAAGTCTAAAACTTGTTTTCTTGACCATTCTAACACTTTGAAAGGTTTTGTGACACTAATAGTGATTTATAGGTTATTTTTCCATCATATTTTTGTGCTAACTTAGTTGAGTGTTCACATTTTTCATTTTTAGGGGTCCTTTGAAATGTGTATGCTCTTCCCTCGCACCTTTTAGGTGATCTTGGGAATCAAAATGTTTCAAAACCTTCTATTTTTGCTTCCAAAACACTTCAATTTAAGCTTTAAAATAGATTAAAGTTCAAAGTTGGCTAAAACAAGTTTCCTTCTACAAAAAAACTTAAGGTATTTTCCATATATTGTTTTAGTTGGGTTTCCACATTGTGTATGCTCTTCCTTCACACCTTTTTGGTGATCTTAGGAATCAAAAGCAACACACAAACTCTCTTTTAATATCATGATATTTTATGGAAAAATACTAACTCCTTGCATATAGGACCTAACGCTTGTCAAAGAAAGGAGGAGCTAAGACAAAACAAAGAACCCACTAACACGTGTTTTCATACAGGTTGCCAAATGGTGTGCTACTTAAAACCACATTTAAGTTAAAAAGATAAAAAACACACCATATTCATCACACTGTATTAGGTTTCAGAAAAGGGTACGTCCCTATCCACTCAACTAGAACATAACCCTTTGGCATAATGCCTTAAGCTACAACAATGGGGTGGTTCCAGAACCCTAAAGTAATCCACCGCTGAGTAACCTCGTGGATGAAATAGGAAGCACTCCGCTTACCCACTTGACTAGTTTTCCTTGTGAGTTAGAGTCACAAGTTGTCATATCGCGACCCTGGTAAGAGTACACGATGGATGCATTTATTTCCCACTGTACTTGAAGGGGGCAAAGCCGAGATACTCCCAAGATAGTCATGAGGTGACTATTTGGGTAAATCATGCTCGCTCTTAGATGGCTTTGTGACACCTAGTTGAGAGATCTTATTAAGGAGGCCATTTTGTCTTGGAGCCCACTTTACTAGTCCATTATCGTGTCTTGGCCATCACAAAAGTGATAACTTGTTTGGATTCAAAACCTTGTTTTTCAACATGGTAACAAATCCATTTAAGTTAGATCTAAGTGTATCTCATCATGAAGTTTACAACGTGTTACTTATCTTGGTTTCTTTCTCACCTTCAGACGAGGTGAAACTCTACCCAAGTAATGCTTAGTTTATTTCCATCTTTTGATCTACACCTTTGCATTCTTGTTGCCCATTTGGGACAAGAGAAGGCATCTTTTGGGAGTGTTTTCATAGATAGTGTTCACCACTTTTTTTTCCATTTACGCTCATCCATGTTTGTGGCTGAGTTGTTAAACGTCTAAAGTGTGTGGATGCATCCTTATATCTTTGATGGCCACTTGATCTTGATTTCAAGATCATCATCATAGTTTGGATTGATTCATCATTTGATCTCCCTTTGATGTGTTACCTTGTTTGCATTGTCTCAACACAATTAAGATACTTATGTCATGTTTTTCATAAATGTGATCTAAGTATCCACATTGTGGTGTTACGCTGCACACATTTTAGCACATCCTTAGTATACTTTGACTTAGTTTTTTCAAACATTGTCCAAAATCTTGAAGAGTGTCACTTACTTTGTTTGTGTCATTTTGATACCACTTTGGCACTAATATCTCACTTCTTCGTGAAGCTTGATTAACGTGTCCAATTGGTGTGGTTACGTGGCTTACATTTGTAATCCTCACCCTTTAACATTTAGGCCTTGTTGGTTGTTGAAATTGTCATGGTATCCTTTGATTGGGAGTCACATCTACCCTTTGTTAATATTTACGCCTTGTTCATTTCGAGCTTGACGTAAATATTGACATTGTGTTGATCATCTTTGCATCAAACTATCACTTTGCACACACATTTTCATAGGGTGTATTTCCTTGTTGATTGGCTTTGTGTTTCACACTTGCATGATTGTTCCTTGTGATTATTCATCCGGAAAAATTATTTTCTAGAAAATCCTTTTCGATCTCATCGAGATTACATCATCACAATGTCTATTTTCCTTAGACCTTCTTTGGAAAATCACACACGCATCTCCATACTTACAAAATGTCTAGTTGGTTTCCATTATGCTTCCCAAATCAACATGTCACTTCCTTCCCTTTGAAGGAGTTCCATCACACTATCTAGATCTAGACATTTGTGCTTAAATGATGCCAAAATGACTGACTATCACGCAGTTTCCCCATACTTACAAAAATACGGAACCTAGGTTTAGCAATTCAAATCAAAATATTCCCATTACAACTAAACCTCATTTGGTTCTTCATGCTAGAGGCCCATTTAGGTACCCTATTCCCCACCTTCAGCTCATAGTCGGTGGTATGGTTTGGATGCTTCTGATCCAAATTATTATTCAGTTCCCCCACTCTTCTTCTGATTCAGATCCAAACTACCATTCAAATTCCCACTCTTCTTCTGAAGACTCGATCCCAACTATTTTTTAGATACCCCTAGATCAAATCTCGAATCACAGTCCTCCCTTCCTTCACAGGACCTTTATTCCAAATCACCTCAATGATGTCTTCCTCCTTTGAAGACTCATGTGACTCTAAGTTCCATCGATCGAACATCTAATTTGGTTCTTGAGTCACGGTCCTCCCTTTCTTCATAGGACCTCCTTCATCAGTCGTCTCAATGACCTCTTCCTCCATCAAAGAGTTCCACGACTCGGATTCCCTCTAGTCAATCATCTAATTCAACTCCTATGTCACAACTTAATGATGGCTATGTGATCCTATTTTCTCTCCTACATTACATCATCTTCTAGAAAAGCAATCTAGGTCCAGATCCAAATCATCCATTCATGAGATGCCTTCCACCAATCCTACTTCCTCTCTTGAGTCATCTTCTTCTATCAATCAATATTCCCCACTTATCGGACCTGTTTCTTCTATTCAACCTTCTATGGCCAAAGAAAAAAAACCTCTACTAATTGATTTCTCTCAGAATGAAGAACAATTAGACTACACGATGATATCCCTTTAGAGGATTGCAAACAAGGATTCTTTCTAGAACTTGATACACTCACGTATTGGGGAAAGAAATTTATCCTTTTTCATAATATAGATGAAGAGCCTAAGGTCATGGAACTTGATTCTTCTTCTATTCCATCTTCACCTTCTTCTGAGCATGATGAGATGTCGGGTCTAGCATTGAGCCATGGCCTATCTTCTCATTACCAAATCATTCCTTATCTATCACCATTCCTCAATCAAAATCTCTCCTTGGGTCACCACTGAGTAGCCCATCATCTTCTTCTATCCTAGGGCCACATCCTAGTAGTCCTCCATTTTCTACTTGTGGGTCACCTCTTGGTAGCCTATTACCTTCTATTCTTGGGCCACATCCTAGTAGCCCTTCATCCTCTTCTATCTATGGGATACCTCCGAGTAGTCCCTCCTCATCTATACTTGGGCCACACCCTAGTAGCCCTTCATCATATTCTTCTATTCTTGGGCCATGTCCTCATAGCCCAACTTCTTCCATCTTAGGGCCATATTCTAGTATCCCTTCATCATCTTCTATCAGTGGCTCACCTCCTCATATCCCATCCTCTTCAATTCTTGGACCATATCCTTTTCATTCATCACATCTTTCTTCTATCAATGGTTGTGGCAAGCCCACAATCATTTCTCACATCAATTCTAAATGTCAACATTCATCTTTCTTCTCCTTCTTGAGATCAAATAAGTCACGCATCAGCTTATAAGAAACCCAAACAGTTTCATTATCAAGCTCAAGTCAAAACTTCCAAGCTCCAAAGCTCCTAACAAATCAAAGGATCTTAAGGTTAAAAATCAAGCACGATTCAAGAATGCACATCAACGTAACCATCAAGTATGGTGTAAAAGTGCATAAACCTATGATAGGGAACTCAAGATCCCACATACGAAATCCATGTTTCAAGATAAATCGCATATCATTTGTTGAGTACGAGCTCACCACGATCATCGAGATCGGAGAAAATATTACTCTTGATAAGCAAACACGCCTAGTCTCCCTTATCAAGGAAGTCACAAACATCGTTGTTGGATCTTACCACATGGAGTGACTTTGTTGGTCCCACCTTTCCAAAAACTATCAAAAATCTAAAAATAAAAAACAAATGCAAAAATACAAAAACATTGAGAAAACATAAGGAAAAAATCAAAGGTACAAAGATCAAATTGCAATCAGGTATTGCGTACACATGGATGTTTTTCTTCCCTTTATCGTTCATTCATCTCAAAGTCTTCCTACCATTTTCATCCCTTCGGTGATATTTTGGTTAGCCTATTCACACACATTTTGTGACATTTATCTCTATGGTATCTTGTTTGACCTTGGTCTTTCATCACCTTGGTAAATTAAAGAACGACTAACCTCTTAGAGATCCTATCACATTCAACATCTAATAAACTTGTTGCAAAGAACTTTTGGACATATTTGTTAACACTAGCCAATGTCATCATCACAATCACTTCCACCTCCTTCCATCAAGCCATCATGTGGTTCTTAACCCCTTGTCAAACAAGAGAGCTGAAATAAGTTTTCGGAAAGAAAAAGAATCAAAATCAATCAAAAAATCAAAAGCTAAAAGCTACAAAGCAAAAAGCAAATTGATATATAACTCTCTCTGGGGTATTTCCAATAATCTCTATCGGGGCTATGGATGCCTGATCGCAAGAGAGAATGTTGCGATTAGAATCAAATGCATCTCCATTGGGGCTATGGACACTGGGGCTGGCAACGAGCAATGTACGGCTATCCTTCCACCCTTCATTCATAAATCACAAAATCACCTTTCAAAATAAATCATTCCTACACATTGCTAGGTGTCTTCACTTTTTGTCTATTAAATCTTCCCTTCAAGAGGTAATTAAATTCCACGTGCACACACTGGATCTCTATGAGTAAACATGATTAGTATGTTACCAAGTGTTATTTTTGGACCTTGTTCAGACTCTTACTTTAGTCCATATCTCATCTCACGATTTGTGCCTTTGGCTAATCACTTCTTCATCATGAGGCTTCTAAGCTACATTCATATCATTCACATCATTCTTCTACTTCGTTCAAAACATCCATGTGTATAAGATTACTTTTTTGCCATGTTTTCGGACACCTTTGTCCCCTTTCACAAAAACAATCTTCTCCTTCCTTTCTATCATGTGCTTTTAGGCCAACTTACACTGGGGCATCCTTGCTTCTTCCCAACACTTCATTGGTTTACGTTCATCATCATGTTGAACCTATCCATAATGGCCTTGGGTCCCACTTCTACCCGTGAAGAGTTTTCCTTTGAATACTCCCACCTAATCACTGGGGAATTTTTACATCTTCACCTTTCTCGTACGCATGTGGCCTTATGCCCTTGTACATCCCATCTATCACTAGGGGCATCCACGCTTCCTCGTCTTCCTGTACATAGTTTCAAAAACTTTCAAAATAAAAAAAAATAAAAACATTCAAATATGTTAGAAAAATCATTCAAATATGTTAGAAAAATCAAAAAACATTCAAATATGTTTCAAGAAACTTCTAAACAATATAAATCATCCTACAAAATGTCACTCTTTGGTTCTCACCTATTCATGTGCATGACTCATGGATCATCTTGATCTACCTCCATCAACAAAATCTAGGTTGCTTACTTTGTCAGACTGGGGGCACAACGAGTTTCCTGGTACTATTTTGTAGTGCACATTGGTTTTTCATCGGACCCAAGTGTCCTCCATTATTCCCTTTGCATGTATCCTTTCTTGGGGAACCATCGTCATTAACCCTTGTCATTAATTCAAATAGGTTAAATCAAGCTTGATAACAAAAACATTACATTATTTTTCTCTGTTAGTTTATCTTGTTTACTTTCTCGTATTGCATTGCATTATGTATGTTGCATGGAGTTAGGCATCTTTTACTTTCTTGTATTGCATTGCATTTTGTATGTTGCATGGAGTTGGTGTTTTTAGTAATGGACATTTTTTCAGTATATGGATTTTCATGTCATACTACACTTTTGTTCATTCTTTTTAATAAGGACCGATGATGAAGATCTCTAGCAATATGATGAAAAATAAAGTTGTTTAAAAGGCACTGGATGGATGTTAGCTCATTCCCTTCCTCATACTCCTTTTCTTCTATATCCCTTTCTTCTTCTTCTTCACACTATTCTTTCTTTTTTTCTCTTTCTATCATCTTTTCAATCGATCAATCAAGTTCTTCTATCACCCCATCGACAATCGAGGGGGCATCCTTCATTCTACTCATTTTTCTTCTATCCCTTCAAAAAAATTCTACTTGTTTATGCTTGTCTACTTTCTTTGAAGTGACATTACTTACACCACCTCAAAGAGGGGAAAATGTAGACACCTAAAGTATGCTTACACTTAGCATTTCATCCAATTCAACCAATTGACGACACTTCGTTAATCAACCCTTCTTCGCTCCATTCTCGATGCCCATTCACGACACCTTCTCAGTCGTATTCCTCCTATAATCAACTTTATTTGGCTAATATCTCTCTTATTAGCTAAACATTCCTCCTTTCGACCATTCAAAACCTCCCTAGTTCTCTCTAGACCACTTCTATTGGCTTCGTAGGCTATCTATCAGTCACAATTGATTATCCAGACCCCTCCCAACTCTCAATGAGTCTCTAATCACTTGCTAATCAAGTTTAACTAGCCTAAACCAAGCTTAACTAAGCCTAAAGCATGTTTATCCTAATCTAATCTAAAAGAGCTTTAGTCCCACATGCACCCAAATTCCAAACTCTTCCAAACCAGAAACTATAAATATAAGCCTAAGGATTTCCTTTCAAATGGTCCTTCTCTCTCAAGCACTTTGGAAAGGCATTAGAAATCATTTGTGATAGCTTTAAGCTATAGAACATTTGGATCTTGGCCATACTCCATTGTTGAGAGCTCCTCCATCTTGCATCCATCCATTCCAAATATAGTTAGTAAGGGAAGATCTAAAGCTTGGCCATGTAGCCAACTTGGAGAGATCTCTTCACTATTTTGGGAGTAAACAACACACAATTTGATTACTTAGAATCTAACTAGGTTCAATTTTTTATAGCTTCAAATGTAGACACCTAAAGTATTCTTACACTTAGAATTTCATCCAATTCAACCAATTTACGAAACTTTGTTAATCAACCCTTCTTCGATCCATTCTTGGATTCCCATTCATGACACTTTCACAAATCGTATTCCTCCTATAATCATCTTATTTAGCTAATATCTCTATTATTAGCTAAACATTCCTCCTTTCGACAATTAAAAACCTCCCTAGTTCTCTCTAGTCCACTTGTATTGGTTTCGTAGGCTATCTATCAATCACATATTGATTATCCAGACCCCTCCTAACTCATCACGAGGCTTCAGTCTCTAATCACTTCACTAATCAAGTTTAACTTCAGCCTTAAACCAAGCTTAACTAAGCCTAAAGCATGTTTATCCTAATCTAATCTAAAAGAGCATTAGTCCCACATGCACCCAAATTCCAAACTCTTCCAAACCAAAACTATAAATATATAAGCATAAGGATTTCCTTTCAAATGGTCCTTCTCTCTCATGCACTTTGGAAAGGCATTAGAAACCATTTGTGATAGCTTTAAGCTACGAGAACATTTGGATCTTGGCCATACTCCATTTTTGAGAGCTCCTCCATCTTGCATCTATCCATTCCAAATATAGTTAGTAAGGGAAGATTTAAAGCTTGGCCATGTAGCCAACTTGGAGAGATCTCTTCACTATGTTTAGGAGTAAACAACACACAATTTGATTACTTAGAATCTAACTAGGTTCAATGTTTTATAGCTTCAAAATGTAGACACCTAAAGTATGCTTACACTTAGCATTTCATGCAATTCAACAAATTCTTGAAACTTCGTTAATCAACCCTTCTTAAGCTTCATTCTCGGATGCCCATTCACGAAACTTTCTCGACACGTATTCCTCCTATAATCATCTTATTTGGCTAATATCTCTCTTATTAGCTAAACATTCTTCCTTTAAGACAATTCCAAACCTCCCTAGTTCTCTCTAGACCACTTCTAATGGCTTCATAGGCTATCTATTAGTCACAATTGATTATCCATACCCATCCAAACTCTCAATGAGTATGTAATCACTTGCTCATTAAGTTTAACTAGCCTAAACCCTAGTTAAATAGCCTAAACCAAGCTTAAGTAATCCTAAATCATGTTTATCCTAATCTAATCTAAAAGATCATTAGTCCCACATGCACCCAAATTCAAAACTCTTCTTAACTAGAAACTATAAATACAAGCTAAGGATTTCCTTTCAAATGGTCCTTCTCTCTCAAGCACTTTAGAAAGGCATTAGAAACCATTTGTTATAGCTTTAATCTATAGAAACTTTGGATCTTGGCCATACTCCATTTTGAGAGCTCCTCCATCTTCATCCATCCATTCCAAATCTAGTTAGTAAGGGAAGATATAAAACTTGGCCATGTAGCCAACTTGAGAGATATCTTCACTATGTTTGGGAGTAAATAACACACATTTGATTGCTTAGAATCTAACTAGGTTCAATGTTTTATAGCTTCAAATGTAGACATCTAAAGTATGCTTACACTTATCATTTCATCCAATTCAACCAATTTACGAAACTTCGTTAATCATCCCTCCTTCACTCCATTCTGATGCCCATTCATGACACTTTTGGTCGTATTCCTCCTATAATCAGCTTATTTGGCTAATATCTCTCTTATTAGCTAAACATTCCTCCTTTCAACCATTCAAAACCTCCCTAGTTCTCTCTAGACCACTTCTATTGGCTTTGTAGGCTATCTATCAGTCACAATTGATTATCTAGATCCCTCCCAACTCTCAATGAGTCTCTAATCAATTGCTAATCAAGTTTAACTAGCCTAAACCCTAGATACCGAGCTTAACTAAGCCTAAAGCATGTTTATCCTAATCTAATCTAAAATATCATTAGTCCCACATGCACCCAAATTCCAGGACTCTTCCAAACCATAAACTATAAATACAAGCCTAAGGATTTCCTTTCAAATGGTCCTTCTCTCTCATGCACTTTGGAAAGGCATTAGAAACCATTTGTGATAGCTTTAAGCTATAGAACATTTGGATCTTGGCCATACTCCATTGTTGAGAGCTCCTCCATCTTGCATCCATCCATTCCAAATATAGTTAGTAAGGGAAGATCTAAAGCTTGGCCATGTAGCCAACTTGGAGAGATCTTCTTCACTATGTTTGGGAGTAAACAACACACATTTGATTGCTTAGAATCTAACTAGGTTCAATGTTTTATATCTTTCAAAAGAGTAGAGAGTAGCTTTATCATGTTAGTTTTTTATGTTTTTGTCAAAGTTATAATGCTTTCATGTTAGTTTCCCTTGTTTATCTCTTATCTCATGGTGCATAGTTCGATTGTAAAAGATTTGAGGTTATTTAACCTCATTCCATAGCTTTGCAACTTTCCATTGCATATAAAACAATTTTGCAATTGAAAACAAGACAATGTTAGATTAAGAACGTAAAGTATCAATAATATTCTTATAAAAAAATGCATGAAACTCCTTCTTTCTTCATTGATGCTTTGGAAAAATTGTACATAGTTAGAAATTGAAGAACATTGAGAATGAAACTAGAGGAAATAACTATCTCTTTTATTTCTTAACATGTAGAAATATCTCATCAGACATAAAAAAATTGACAACCCTTTAGAATGAGGGTTCCATTACAATTTATAGATTTTAGGAAAACTCTTCGCCTACCCCTCACATGACCATTCACTCATCCTTTGGAACATGCGACTTTTTGAATACTTAGTAATGGAATTAACTCCTTTTTATTAATTAACTTTGGTGACTTATTACAATGTTTGACTAAATTCACATTTAAATGAATAGGAAGAATGTCATGATTTCTCATAATGAATAATTAGAAAGGGGGCAATGAGAGAAGATGACAAAGAAGAGAGAGAGATATATGAAGATGTCATCTCCACTAATTTCCTATTCTTGCTGATTAATCCTGAAAAAACTCTACTAGAAAGGCTTCTACTTGCTTGAACTATTTGCCAACGATGGAAGATTTCTCCTTTGAATGATGTGCAGACACCTTGAAATAATTATTTAGAAACACTATTGAGAGATTCCCTTGGTTACCATGGACATCACTCATAAACATCCTCTCTAAAGTACTTGAAGATGGATACTATCCCTTCATGACCTTTGCCACATGACCACATTGTTACACTAATTGGAAAGCTTTGATGTGGTGTATTTTTAACACTAAATAGTGATCATTCCTCAACATGAAACAACCATTTAAAACCATGAAGGAAAACCCTTCATTTGATTTTCTGATCATATATATGAATGTCAATATCAAAAAATTAATAAAAAATGAAGCCATGACAATCATGTCATCTAGAGGAAATGGATAACCAAAATTAAGAATTAAGTCGTTTGTGAAATATTTTTCCTCCACTTATTCTATCGATCCATCAAACATTTGTTCCTTGATATTTTACAATTCTATGTCGATCAATTTGTCATCTCCCACATTTGAGTACTCGGATGATAGATTTTCAACTAACATGAGGCCTGCAAACTTTAAATTCATGGCTACTGTGGGCACTTCTCTTTATCCGAATATGAGTTAACTAAAAATAGAAATCTCTCATGTAGAGTCTTACTATTTTTTTGAATATGGGTTTCTCGACCTTGGATGTCTACGAATTCATTGTTTTTATATGGGTTTTTCCTTATGATCTCACCTATGAAATTTAATCACAAACCGATATTTGGAACAAGAGAAAATAAATGTTTAAAATATAGTTCAAAGAAAAGAGGGTTTTTTAACTATAAAACATCCTTTCCATGCATGTGAAATAACCACCTCGGTTTTTACACCTCTGAAAATGTAAAAGGAAGCAAAAATTCTCACATCAAACAAAGGTGCCCTTATTTTTTAGATACGAGTTTTTTTTCCCTTCATGTGCACATAGTCCTTCTAGTGAAAATATGAGACTGGAACTTAGATTTTGGGATTTTTCTTAAGAAATATTATTTTTGAGATCATGGAGGGATGGAGAAATGGATTAAAGAGAGAAAAATGTAATGGAGGAATCTAAAAAATGACGTTAGAGTTATAGGTGTAAATGGAGGAAACATGGAGATATTGCAAAATGACTAACTTTTGGTATATATAGGCTTTTCATACCTTGAGAAAGGGGGCACATTTTTTTGTCCCCCATGTCCCCTTTTAATAATACAATGGGGGAAAAATGAACCCTAACCTAGGTTGACACTTGGTATTCATGCATCAATAGAGGAGGGGCTTGAAAATGAGAAAAAATTACCTACGGAGACCCCCTGGGTCATGTGGTGGGTAGAGGAGCTTAAAGGTGGGAGGGTGAATTTTTTTCTCCAAGGGCCCCTTGGAAATTGATAATGGGGACAAAAAAGTTCACTTTGAGCGGCATAATGATATTTGTCCTTCAAAATATTACTAACTTCTTTGAAACATGGTACCTTGGGAAGAGACTTGAAAACATCATAACTTGAGCTCTAGATGAATGTTTTAATGCTTATTTATAGGGTTTTGACTTATAAAATCATTTGCGAGAAGAATGATATGCGTCTCAAGGTCTGGTTCTACATGAAACTCCTTTAAAGATGGCCTTATTCCTTGGAATCACATAGTGTTCTTGCCAAAAATGAACTCCCCAAGAATATCCTAGGGTTTCATAAAATATGAATTTGATATCATGTAGAGTATATTATTATATTTGTAATGAGTGATTGGTTTCCTACTAACTCCTTATGGAGCTCTTTTAATCATCGATGAAGATCAAACCTTATTTGTTTTGACTTTCATCTCCTTACAAGGGCTGAGAATGGGTCATATGAAAGACCATGTGGAAGCAAGGGTGAGGAAAATTTAATTTTTCCCACTTTCTGCTTGTAAATGGATGATGGGGAGAAAAAGATGGGGAGAAAAAGTATGTTATCATCCCGATTGACAAGTGTCAAACATGTGTGCCTTGGAGTGGTGCTTTAGGAAAATGGACAAAAGTGCTTATTGAATGTCCTCGGAATCATATGGTGTACCCATGAGGCCTAAGGTGGGGGTGAACACTTTTTTTCCCCACATCCTCTTGAAAAGGGACAATGTAGACAAAAATTGTGCTTCATACTCATCGCTGCCACTTGGCACCAAAAAAATGACTTAGTATCAAACATGTACCTCGGATGAATGTTTTGACACTTATTATATGAAATTGACTAGAAAATGAAACTTGAGAAGGATAGGATGGGCATCATGCATTGATTATGCTATAAAAACTCTCAAAAAACCCCTTTTTATCGGGATAACTAGTTACGCCTACAAATAATGACTCATATAGAAAGATTCATAGGGCTTGAGAAGAATATGAAATTACAAACATGTAGAGGTCTGATATAACTTTCCATTTATATTTTTTTGGCTATTAACTTATTCCATAGGTCTGGGAATCTTCTCTCAAATCTTTGGTAATATTTCACGGTCAAGCTCCTTGACCTCAAAACCTACTTTTGATGAATTGGCTCCTAAACCTCTAAATCTTTCCAGAATCTTCCTAAATAAGTTGAAAAATTATCTTGGCTCATAATTACACCTCCTTGATGAATTCAAGCCTTCAACATAGCTCTAGAGGGTGTGTAATTGTCTTAGAAAGGTTGATGATAGCCTTTCTAAATCTTTCTTGAGAATCCGCCTCAAGAGATATTGTCTCGAAAGTGTTCGGATGATATTCTTCTCCCTAAATCATATATGGGAATGGATGAAACACATATACTAACCTTATACAGATGATGGATAAGCATGACACATGGGATTGAATGACCGTGAGAGGTGTTCAAGAAGGGCTACAATCATACTTTTCGACACTAGGGTGTAATTGCCCTATTTTTAAATGGATTTTAACCTTAGAAAAACATAGGACAATAGCTTCATCAAATATTTTAGTTTCAATGATATTCTTATATATTGTGATAGTGTTTTCTTTATCTATATATACATCTTCAATAAATTTATTTTTTTCTTAATATTTAAGTGATATATTTTATTATACTACATGGGCATTATATGACCGGTAATTGTTTGATGTGATTTGTTTTATTGACTAATTTTTTCAAAGTTTATCTAGGAAAGTGACAAGTACTAGTCAAGTACTTTATGTCTACCCTCGCATTATTAATATTTCTCCATGAAATATTCCTCTCACTTATATGGTAAGGTATTTTAGAGTAGAATATAGTAATTTATGGTATATGTTTAGCATCCCACTGGCTCTTTTTTACCATTGTGCAAATTATCAAAACTTTCAAGGAAATAATTAGATTGTGCATTTAACCATGTATCTTCGATATCAACAAGAATCATGTGATAAATCTAAAGCTATGTTATTTTGTTTATACTAGTCATTTATCTACATCCCTTTTACAATATGTCCTTATGAATAAATTTCTTGTTCTCATAGTCTCGTGATGTCATGATAAAGTCGCCATGATATTAACAACATCAATCTATATTATATGGGATATCATTTTTACATACATTCAAAGTTAATGTTAAATAAATTATATATGAAATTTAGGTAGAATAATTCATAAAATTTTCATTATATTTAGATTTCCATCTCCATAAAATCCATCGAAACACAAACCAACTTTGTGCGTGGAAGTAATTACTATCGTGATATGTTTGACCATTTTCTATGTCCTTCCACGTCATCTAGAGATTTCAAGTTTACCTTCATAAGACATACATAGTCCTCAAGTTTGCACATCCTATCATAAATATTTATCCTTTTACACTTGATCGTGGACTATCCCAACGAAGATACCATTCTAAAATTCATGAAAAAAATATTTCTATGTAATATATGAGTAAAGCTGTTAGTGGTTATCTTGATTACGAGATCGCATGACCCTACAAAATAAGACATATTATGCCATACATCCAACGCCCACATGTCAAATCGTCTCCTGTCCCCATGGAAGGAAATTGTTGAGAGGAAAAATCCGGCACCATAAATTCTACCCAAAACGTTTCCATGTTTTCCGTTAAGTGCGTCAAAGAATATAACTTTGTCCCACTATTTGTTAGGAAATAAGGGATAAAATATGCAGAAAAATCCCACACAAAATCAAAATAGTAGAAACTAATATGCAAAAAATACCACAAATCTCAAATAAAAGTGCAAAATATAATAGAACATAATATCGAGACAATATTTAACGTGGTTCACCCAATTTTGTCTACGTCCACTAAAAATCACTTGTTG
>CM031237.1:241089513-241217013 GCA_018340775.1 Taxus wallichiana var. yunnanensis
AAGTTTCAATCCTTTTCATCAGTTAATTTTTAAGTCACACATAGTTCTATATCCCTTGAAATGATTATCAAAATAAAACCTTAGAGCACTTAATTTGAAGAAGATATTAGACTTCGCTCTTTTTAGTGCTTGTCGAGCCTCAAAATACCTTCCCTAGACCTATTACACATTTCCAAATCTTTTAGACCATAAACATAGTACGGATTCACCATACATTTAAGAAAGAATAATATCTATATGGTGACTAGTAAAGAGACTTTTGAATGGTCTAAAACGTTTAGACCATCCACATAGTATAGCATAGAAGAGAGATGAAACTATCTATACTCTTGTCTTGTCTAGTTAGTCAATGAATGATTTATGAAAAATACTTATACATACACATACATATCCATACGTATACATATAAACATACATACACACACACACACACACACACACACATGTTTGTGCATATACATTTACATATTTATGTACATGTATGTACCAAATATACATATACATACATTAGCCATGATCACAACCTAGCCATTTTCTCTTCATCCAAGATACAAGATAACAAGGCACAATGGATAATAAAAGGTTGTGTATTTAAGATGTTTAATGCATTTTTTCAAGCAACCAAAAAATTTGACATTTTTATTATTCACTCCAAGTTTGATAATGTTAATTTCTAGAAAATTCACTCTAACTAATTATCTTTAGCATGATGGGACTCCATTTTCTTACAAATGGTGCTTGTAGTAGTTGAATTTGGGAGATTTGAGAGTTGGCATAAGCCATCAAGATACGTCCAAAAATAATTATTTGTCATCTTTTGGTGGTGTATTGTCAATTTATGTCTTTTATGGTATCCACACAGGTGTATATATAAAAAATACAAAACTCCCATAAGATAATACAAATGTCCAAGTATTTTAGACCAATACATATACATATGTATATTTATATATGTATATGTATATGTATATGTACATACATATGTATGTATACACATACATATACAAATGTGTGTGTGTATTTATGTACATGTTTATATATGTATATGTATATGTCTAGTTATGTGCATGTATGTGTAGGTATCAAATCCCATTAGAAAATTGAAATGGATGATGCATTTATGACATATTATGGTCTATCTTATTCGGGTCATGCATCCATGTCATGAAAATAGATGACTCATGTGACACCTAAATATACATACAAAAATACAAATATCTATACATATACATACATGTACCTACATATTTATGTATTTGTATACATGCATATGCATATACATATACATACATACACACACACACACACACACACACACACACACACACACACACACACACACACACACACACACACACACACACACACACACACACACATATATACAGTCGTACATACTTTGAAATTTTTATGATCATATGGGAGTGTTGTTTGTCATATACACACTATGCGTATACCACGAAGTCGAAAAAGTTTACAACCGAAAAACAACATAAAAAAGAAACAATTATATGTAACATATATGTATATGTATAAAACATATGTATATATATGTTTTATAGAAAATAGAAACACATAAAAATTAATACTATTAGCTCATTGTTTGGTTTGTCTTATACACTCAATAAAACTTAAGTATGTGGAAGTAATACATATTCATATCCATATACATACATATGCATTTTCTTATGCACACACACACACACACACACACACACACACACACACACACACACACACACACACACACACACACGAACAACACAATCGATACAAGGATGGCCATAAAAGCAGCACGGAAACGTTCACACCTATCAAGAACAATATACTTTTCTTTGTTTTTTTTTTGACAGAACAACATAGAAGCCCAACCACATGACACTCTCACAAGGACAATAGGGCAAGCCAAGCCACGAAGAAATGATTGGAGGTTATTTATTTTGATAAGACACCCTTTAACTCATGACTTAAGTTTTCAGAAGGATTCAATATATGATTCGCACAAATTCATCTTACCAACTGAGTTATGTTCTTATACACTGTAGAGTAGTTCGCTTAAAGTCTTCTCCTTTATATCCATTATTTGTTTCATATATTTATTTGATAAAGATGGTAATTTAATTCCATAAGGCCATCTATTCACACTTACGTTACTAGAACTCGTTCATGCCCTTATGACAACATCGGTTCACGTTCAACAAACTTAAGAGAAGAAGGTCAAATGAGTTCACCCTTAAGACGTCATTAGTTCTTACTAAGGTTTAATTGAAGCTTGAGGTTTTATACGTAGTTAAATAGCGCTCTTACTTAGGCTTCACCGAAAGAGCTTATCAAGAGGAAGCTACTTACTTTTAAATAGGCTGAGAGATAAATTGAGTGGTTTCAAAATTTTCTTCTCTTACTTGTTAAATCTTATTAGAAACTAACCATTGTTTTCCTTTAAGCTTGTCTTTAGCGTTCACCAAAAGAGTAGTGTTTACTAGTTCAGTTAGGGATAACACGTTATATAAAATCACTTTGCAAGGATGGTCTCACTCTTGATTACTTAAGGTATTGTTTGTTTACAAGGGGATCTAAACCACAACATATTTCTTTGAATAAAACTTTTAGGTAACTTCTGTAAGGAAAAGCCACCCCATTAAAGCTTACATATAACCCATCAATACAAAGTCTTAGAAAGATTTAAATTAACACTTAATTCTCAAGATCAAAGTTTTACAATGCTTATGCCAGTGAAGAGATTGAATATTATTTCTCACTAAGAAGAGTTACCAGCCAAAATACAAAAAAGGACAAAACTACTACTTCACGTAATTCTCCGAACAATTCCAGGCAAGAGGTCATATAAACTCTCTTTACAAGCAATGTTACACAATTTACAACACATTGGACATTTTTACAAGGAACTTCATAAATTGTACAGATGAACCTTTAACACTCTTTTCCTCTAGTCTACTCGCATAATCCATCTGCACAAATATTAACTAGAGTCAGTTCGCTAGAACTGAGCATGTTAAGACTACCCATTGCAATAGTAAGCTAACATTTTATAATATCATGAAAGTAAAATTCTAAACTCAAGAATGGATCAAATCACAAACCACTAATCAATATGTTTCACAAGATGAAGAGATTTATACCAGCCAACAAGGAGGAATCCCAATATTCAAGTGAGAGAAATATTCCAAAGATAATCAAGGTGAGACCTTATTGGTGAAGACAACAAGGCTGAGAGTATTAAGATTTCAGTCATGTAATCCTACGGATTACGTGATTGAAATCTAACACCCAAACATCATTCTATTATTTTTAACCAAAAGGATAAAGATCAGTCAAATGACTTAACATATTCAAAATTTCTTGGTAACAAGACTACATTAACACACATCCTTGTTTTAGGAAGAATATAGGCCCCAACCATATATGAACACAAATCAGTCAAAGATTAAAGTTAACTTCACTCGACTGAATAAACCAACATACATATAATACTCACAACACAAAAACTGAATCTGAAGATTCAAAATGCCAAGTAATTCTCACCGAACCTAATTATTTTTCTTCAAGAAGTTAAATAAATTAGATTCTATCCAACTAAATTACATTCAACAACTATAGTTGGATTACACAAGCAAGGATCAAGAAGAGGTCTTTTCACCAAAGGTTGTTATTATCTTACATCACATAATCAGTAATAAACCCGTAATCCACCACTCGTATGATCATTGTAAGAGTTAAGGACTTAGCTCACTAAAATATGTAACTGAGTCGATTCCTACCTTTTCCATTTTCATACAAGTCTAACCCAATTCGAAGAAAGGTAACCATTCTATTTTCATACATGCCTCAATCAACACTTACTCAGAAAGTCCCTACCTGAATTATTGAAGGTTTGCTAAGCTACAAAATGGATTTAATAGAAACCCATTTCATTCGATACTTGAATTTAAACAAGCAAGGGATAGTCTGTTGAAAATATAAGTGAATCGACACAAGATCCTCTACCGTGACCCAACTCGAGTCACCAATCACAAGGTTAACAGTCAGCGAAGGAGGAATACAAAGCAAAATACTCTTCCTACGAACTATGCCTTCTCTTCCGTCTCTAAAACAACATATGAATAGTTTGGGCATACCCATCTATTTCACGACAGTCTACTCGACCTATCCTCATAGTCGCTCCAAAGAAAACATCTACTACTACAGAGTTCGATTGAACTCTTTTATCTTATGATACAGTGACTCACGTCACAGGATCTGTATTGAGCAGTCAATATTTCACTCACGTAGGCCTCTAAGAAAACATCATGCTCACTATGCGAGGTCTACACACCGATTCAGCCCAAGAAAAGCTTTTACCAAGACAAAAACAAACAATTAGCCTAAAACTGGCCATGAGTCGACAAATCTACAAATATCCACTAATGTTATTCATGGCTCAAGTTTATATCTGCTACTGCTGGTTTAGAAATCGAACTCAACGGCCATTGTTCACTATCGTCTCTAAATGTCACCCGAATTTTAAGAATTAAGCAGGAAAGCACCCCGGTTAAAGATCTAACACCCACGGTATAAACTTCAACCATTATTTTGCTATCACATAGCAGTTACTCTTTTATTTCGAAAAGAAAAAAAACGAGGCAGAAAAGAAATGTATACATGCTATCACAGTTGCTATCAGGGTATGAAAAACAAACAACTCCCAACAGTCCTTCCTTTCCTTCAATTTGGGTCGATTCACAAGGAAAAGTAGAAGCCCATTCTAAATGCCATAACAGATAAAAAAAAAGAAGGACATTCAATTCATGACATAATAAAAGGGTAGCAGAAGATTGCAAGGGCAGGTTTAACATGCCTGGTTTAAAACGCCATCTCCATATGCATATGATTGTTTCAATGCAGCTGCTTGCCCTTAACCCAAAGTGCTCTGCGAGCTCGAGCTAGCGCCACATTCACGCGGTGAAAATAGCTACAAAGCCAACCCCATGATTTGAAGCTCAGACACAAGACATAAAGATTACATCACGCTCCTGGCTCTAAAGGCATCTACCGTAATGATAAATAAACCTTTTCCTTCATCAGATTGGGGACAACATCAAACTCTCGGTGCAAACATTACAGCTGTAGCTTGTAAGGTGTGATAATTCCAACATAAAACTTTATGCCTGCCAACTTGGTGACTCGTTGAAGAAGCTCATATAATAGCAAAGCAAATTGTGTTTCATGAATATTCCCGATATGAAATGATCGGCCTCTATGAGGTTCTCTTCCATAGGTTACATCGTAAACAAGTAAGATCTCAATAGAGAATCTTTGTAAATAAATTTCATCAGTCTCTGGGTAACACCTCACTACTGTCACATAATCGATTTTGATAAAAAAATACCTTGAAGGAGAATCCCGAATTTGAGGATGCATTCAATACTGAACAGATAACAACATAGTTGGACAACCTGCTTGTTGGAAGCACTCAGAAATGCTTCATTTTCTGAAGGTATTGGATGTGAATCGAATCGATTTGCATTCTCTTCGTATCCGGGAATCGTATCACCTTTAGTACTTGGGTGGCAAAATCATGATTTTCACTCCATCCTGACATTACTTTTTCACTCAATGAAGCCTCATTTAACTGTTTTTCCTTTTCGGTTGGATTTTCTTCTAAAATGAATCCACCTTGGTGACTAGAAAGTCCATCTTGAGATACGCTCTTCACATTACCTTCCTCTATGTTAGCAGATATTTCTATGGCAGTATGGGAGCCTTGAAAGTCCTGCCCAGACTCTCTGTATTCTCTATTCTTTTCACCACCAGTCAACTTGCTAATATTTTCAGAAGGGACCTCATGATGGATAAACCTACACGATGCTCCTCGGAAACACCTACCATCTCTCTTAAAATAAATGCATTCTGGAACAGTGCCCCTCCTCTTTCTTCCCTCCACATGTTCATCGCCACACCTGAAATCAGGTGGAGGTGTCCTGCTTCTGCTCCTTTTTCTCCTCGGTGACCAACTGTGAGATCTGCTCCTCCTACCCTTTCTCCTTCGTGGACTCGGACTCCTCCTCCTTCGACTCCTGCCAACAGGAGACCGACTGATGCTCCGACTTCGAGATGTTTTATGTGCTTTCCCACCATATAGAACACCATCTGATTCACTGTCACTGGCCCCTTCCCTCATTAGTCTTCCAAATTCATCAACAATCTACGCAACACTCAAGAAGGTGGAGGTAACACGCCTACTTCCCTAGCTTGTAGTTTCATCTATAACCACCATATCAAACCCATGGGCTAGGCGCTGGAATAACTTCCGGTCAGTACTAGAAACAGTAGTGAACGCAATCTCAGCCTCACTTGCAAAACTTGCCTCAAGATTTGATCGAGCTTCTTCCATGTTAAATTCACCACCTGGACGGAAGCGACTTTCCAAAATGAAAAGGCAAGACAGCTCAACTAAAACTTTATCTCGTTCTTCTACTACAGCTGCAAGATTTTGCAACAACTGATCACGACTGTGGTCACGTGCAACCAGAACATCAGGATCAACACCAACGGTTCCTTGGGATCGCCCTGTGGCAGCTGTCGCACTTAACTCTCTCTGGAGGCCACTGATTTTCTGAGATAAGTTTACTTCTCTACCCTGTAGCTGCTGCATATAGCCAATTACTTCCTCACGGCACTTTCCTAGGAAAAGTTCAGTTCTACGCTCCACTGATACTACCTGTGCAACACGATTTTGAGAACCCACACCCACCCTCGCAACATCAGGGCGATAGACCTTCATTTCACCATCAATGAATCCACTATCCAGAACACACTGTAGCAATTCATCTGTTGCAGCATTTGATGGAGTGCAAACAAGCATTCGTGGTTTAGGGCAGAAAACAATAGGTAGACCACGTGAGACAAAGCAGATTGCAAGTCAACATTTTAATAAATGGGCATGTGCGGCCACCAACCAGGAAGTTGAACACGCCAAGAAGGTGCAGGGGGTTTTTAATGCAATGGCAGGTGGCCATTAAAGCCACCCACCTCCAGCCGACCAAGGAAACAAGGTAAAAAAAAACATTAACCTTTCCTTCCCCACGCCAAACGTGGTACACAAGGAGATCAAAAGGGAGAGACAAGGTAGGTTGGGGACATAAAAATCTATATTTAAAATTAGTAATTTAAAACAATTCTAAGATTGCGGGATCGGTCGACCCAGGAGGAGAACGGGGTTGAGTAATTAAATGAAATATTTACGCGAACGCCACTCCCAAACCGTGGCGCCACCACAAAACATACTCTTCCTCATTTGCGCAACGAGGCTCGATCAGCGGGAGCGACAAACAAATCAAAAGGATAGTTTAACGATAACAGAGGATGATATCGATAACAATCGATATAAAGAAGGTAATAATAAAATACAATCGTTGATCGATAATACAATCATAATGTCATTATTATTATTATTATCATTATTATCATTTTACAGCTTGTAAAATAATTATCAATTATAGTCATAATGGTCAGCAATCGAGGTCGACGAAGGCACAACGACACTCCATGCTTAGCACTCGATCGCCACAGGATGAACAGGTGTAACGTAGAACAG
Organism: Taxus wallichiana var. yunnanensis; assembly: GCA_018340775.1. Classification (NCBI taxonomy): domain Eukaryota; kingdom Viridiplantae; phylum Streptophyta; class Pinopsida; order Cupressales; family Taxaceae; genus Taxus; species Taxus wallichiana. The sequence continues at coordinate 241,097,108 of CM031237.1, forward strand.
GCATTACATTCTCCTCCCCTTAAGAAAGCATCATCCTCGATGCGACATTACACGGAGGAAAGTAAATGGTTCGCAACCAAGAACAGGTAAAGGAGAAAGTACACCCTATGGTTTAAAATTTTAGTTGATTAAAGCACGGTCACAAGGTAGCCTTAGGAACATTTGGTAGAATTTTTAACTTTCAATGTTCTGTGAAGATTGGCAGTTCTTTCTTGTTCATCATTTCATTAGTCTCTTTCCATTATCATTATTTCTAGTTTTAGTTTCTTTTTAAAAAATCATCATTGAAGAGTTTTGATTTATTCCTTATTGTGGGTGCCCAACATGAGCTGCTAACACAACACCCTATCAGGTTCACAAGACCCTACGGATTCACAAGTACACAAGTATATACTTCAAGATTGTATTACACCACAAAAGGTTACACAAATACGGAATAGAATAGGCACACTCCACATAACATAGTACTCGTCACACATCAATGACTGACATACAAAATACTCAAACAAAAGAGTACTACAATCCACCAGACATTTCCTCAATTCCACGTATGAAGATTTTCCATGACTCATAAAAACTACATGTACATAGGGTCCACAAGGGCATCAATGACATATCCACAACATCACAACACATATCCATCTGACATGAGTAACACATACATCAAAAGACCACTACCAAACATCACAATAACTCAACATATATCCTGAAACATCAACCATACAGACAAATATCATAAGCCTCCCTCAAACTCTTATGCCTCCCTCAAGTCTCTTATGCCTCCCTCAAGTCTCTCTCCTCAAGTCTCTTATGCCTCCTCAAACTCTTATGCCTCCTCAAACTCTTATGCCTCCTCAAGTCTCTTATGCCTCCTCAAACTCTTATGCCTCCTCAAGGAGGCCGGTTGACCCTATGGTCCAAGACACATAGAGTTCGAACACTCCTAACCCAAGTGACATAATAACGCGTGGTTCAACAACCCGCTAGTTATCTTATCATGTACTCCTTGGGGCGTACCCCTATACAACAAAGCGGGTCCATAGGTCCAACCATTCCATGGTGCATCCCATGACCCTATTCCACACATCACGACAATAGAACCAACACAACAATCCAATCAAAGTGCCAAGTGGCAAAGTACAAGCCTTGGGCAAGGCGGTAAAAATTCCAAATTTAAAAGAAGACCCAAAATCAAGCAAAATAAATGGCCAAATAGCCATAGTTAGTATCAAAATCCCCATGTTAGTGCCACAAACCAAGGAAATGCCCAAAATTGTAAAGCATGGCAATCAAGAAAAGTTGCTGGTCCTTACAAAATAAAGTAAAAAGCTCAATTTACGAATAAAATCAACTTATAATAATGTCACATTACGATAATTGTGTGGCCTTATCTAGCCACCAAGGGGTACTCAACGAGTTGCTAGCACTCAAAACATCGAGCCTCAGCTCATAAAATACATATCAATAATACAACTATCATCACCTCCATCTGAATCATCCCGCCACCACTTCGACAAGGCTAAACATAGTCATAGTTGCACTTAGGTTGCATACATACAACCACATAGGGAGAGAGGAAAGAATCACATGTTATCTACTAAACCGAGTTTTGGCTCGAGTTATTGACCCATGGTACACCATTCCTCACTCTCAACATACACTTCTACCGATTTCCCTCAGGGTCGGTTAGCGTAAGGTTCACAACATAACATACAACAACATCACTAACATAACGGTGGCACACACATAACTACCATAACGTCTTACATATGGTACATATACAGGGTAGATCACGATCATACATTCACTGAGTGTAACACATCACTTTACCACATTTTGCACCCAAAGTGCAATCACCATACGATAGGGTTCATACACTCACCGTATGACCCAAAATCACAACATGAAGCATTACATATTTGCACAAATCATACATACGATGAACATAGTACATCTCAACATAACATCCATTGCTACATAACAAGGTGGTACACACATTTCTTCAAAACATGGTAAAACATCATGATACAACTCATTTCTTTTAACATCAATCTAGTCATACAACACATTGATACACCTACATACCACAATATGTCACAATGCTCCAACACTATGTCATCCACATTACAATTCTTTTCACACATCACAAACAATAATTCACACATGAATTCTTCATAGAATCCACAAGAAGGAGAGAGAATACTCCCATCCCCAACATATCAACATGATCACAAACACGCACAAAGTGACATACACATCACGTGCGTTCACAATATCACAATTACGACAATAATCACATCACGCTTAAAGCACATTACTCTTCCAATATAAATCATCATCATGCAATACCATCATCTCCATGAAACAACATCATGTAACACCATCACCATCATGTAACATCACCATACAACACCAATCCGGCCCATAGGTTCGAGAGCATGAACCTACGCTCTGATACCAAGTGTAACGACCCAAAAATTCACAAACACGAACAACACAAAGAAAAGATGATATTTTTTTTTTTTTGACTTGCTTGACACATAACATGACGCAACATGTCGTCACCAAGGATACAACTAACTCTGTGAACAACTCGATACAAGGATGGCCATAAAAGCAGCACGGAAATGTTCACACCTATCAAGAACAATATACTTTTTTTTGACAGAACAACATAGAAGCCCAACCACATGACACTCTCACAGCTAGGGCAAGCCACAGTAAGTAATGATTGGAGGTTATTTATTTTGATAAGACACCCTTTAACTCATGACTTAAGTTTTCAGAAGGATTCAATATATGATTCGCACAAATTCATCTTACCAACTGAGTTATGTTCTTATACACTGTAGAGTAGTTCGCTTAAAGTCTTCTCCTTTATATCCATTATTTGTTTCATATATTTATTTGATAAAGATGGTAATTTAATTCCATAAGGCCATCTATTCACACTTACGTTACTAGAACTCGTTCATGCCCTTATGACAACATCGGTTCACGTTCAACAAACTTAAGAGAAAATTACAAGGTACCCTGGATAAAGTTAAAGGAAGAAGGTCAAATGAGTTCACCCTTAAGACGTCATTAGTTCTTACTAAGGTTTAATTGAAGCTTGAGGTTTTATACGTAGTTAAATAGCGCTCTTACTTAGGCTTCACCGAAAGAGCTTATCAAGAGGAAGCTACTTACTTTTAAATAGGCTGAGAGATAAATTGAGTGGTTTCAAAATTTTCTTCTCTTACTTGTTAAATCTTATTAGAAACTAACCATTGTTTTCCTTTAAGCTTGTCTTTAGCGTTCACCAAAAGAGTAGTGTTTACTAGTTCAGTTAGGGATAACACGTTATATAAAATCACTTTGCAAGGATGGTCTCACTCTTGATTACTTAAGGTATTGTTTGTTTACAAGGGGATCTAAACCACAACATATTTCTTTGAATAAAACTTTTAGGTAACTTCTGTAAGGAAAAGCCACCCCATTAAAGCTTACATATAACCCATCAATACAAAGTCTTAGAAAGATTTAAATTAACACTTAATTCTCAAGATCAAAGTTTTACAATGCTTATGCCAGTGAAGAGATTGAATATTATTTCTCACTAAGAAGAGTTACCAGCCAAAATACAAAAAGGACAAACTACTACTTCACGTAATTCTCCGAACAATTCCAGGCAAGAGGTCATATAAACTCTCTTTACAAGCAATGTTACACAATTTACAACACATTGGACATTTTTACAAGGAACTTCATAAATTGTACAGATGAACCCTTAACACCCTTTTCCTCTAGTCTACTCGCATAATCCATCTGCACAAATATTAACTAGAGTCAGTTCACTAGAACTGAGCATGTTAAGACTACCCATTGCAACAGTAAGCTAACATTTTATAATATCATGAAAGTAAAATTCTAAACTCAAGAATGGATCAAATCACAAACCACTAATCAATATGTTTCACAAGATGACGAGATTTATACCAGCCAACAAGGAGGAATCCCAATATTCAAGTGAGAGAAATATTCCAAAGATAATCAAGGTGAGACCTTATTGGTGAAGACAACAAGGCTGAGAGTATTAAGATTTCAGTCATGTAATCCTATGGATTACGTGATTGAAATCTAACACCCAAACATCATTCTATTATTTTTAACCAAAAGGATAAAGATCAGTCAAATGACTTAACATATTCAAAATTGCTTGGTAACAAGACTGCATTAACACACATCCTTGTTTTAGGAAGAATATAGGCCCCAACCATATATGAACACAAATCAGTCAAAGATTAAAGTTAACTTCACTCAACTGAATAAACCAACATACAAATAATACTCACAACACAAAAACTGAATCTGAAGATTCAAAATGCCAAGTAATTCTCACCGAACCTAATTATTTTTCTTCAAGAAGTTAAATAAATTAGATTCTATCCAACTAAATTACATTCAACAACTATAGTTGGATTACACAAGCAAGGATCAAGAAGAGGTCTTTTCACCAAAGGTTGTTATTATCTTACATCACATAAATAGTAATAAACCCGTAATCCACCACTCGTATGATCATTGTAAGAGTTAAGGACTTAGCTCACCAAAATATGTAACTGAGTCGATTCCTACCTTTTCCATTTTCATACAAGTCTAACCCAATTCGAAGAAAGGTAACCATTCTATTTTCATACATGCCTCACTCAACACTTACTCAGAAAGTCCCTACCTGAATTATTGAAGGTTTGCTAAGCTACAAAATGGATTTAATAGGAACCCATTTCATTCGATACTTGGATTTAAACAAGCAAGGGATAGTCTGTTGAAAATATAAGTGAATCGACACAAGATCCTCTACCGTGACCCAACTCGAGTCACCAATCACAAGGTTAATAGTGAAGGAGGAATACAAAGCAAAATACTCTTCCTACGAACTATGCCTTCTCTTCCGTCTCTAAAACAACATATGAATAGTTTGGGCATACCCATCTATTTCACGACAGTCTACTCGACCTATCCTCATAGTCGCTCCAAAGAAAACATCTGCTACTACAGAGTTCGATTGAACTCTTTTATCTTATGATACAGTGACTCACGTCACAGGATCTGTATTGAGCAGTCAATATTTCACTCACGTAGGCCTCTAAGAAAACATCATGCTCACTATGCGAGGTCTACACACAGATTCAGCCCAAGAAAAGCTTTTACCAAGACAAAAACAAACACTTAGCCTAAAACTGGCCATGAGTCGACAAATCTACAAATATCCACTAATGTTATTCATGGCTCAAGTTTATATCTGCTACTGCTGGTTTAGAAATCGAACTCAACGGCCATTGTTCACTATCGTCTCTAAATGTCACCCGAATTTTAAGAATTAAGCAGGAAAGCACCCCGGTTAAAGATCTAACACCCACAGTATAAAACTTCAACCATTATTTTGCTATCACATAGCAGTTACTCTTTTATTTCAAAAGAAAAGAAAAACGAGGCAGAAAAGAAATGTATACATGCTATCACAGTTGCTATCAGGGTATGAAAAACAAACAACTCCCAACAGTCCTTCCTTTCCTTCAATCTGGGTCGATTCACAAGGAAAAGCAGAAGCCCATTCTAAATGCCATAACAGATAAAAAAAAAAAAGAAGGACATTCAATTCATGACATAATAAAAGGGTAGCAGAAGATTGCAAGGGCAGGTTTAACATGCCTGGTTTAAAACGCCATCTCCATATGCATATGATTGTTTCAATGCAGCTGCTTGCCCTTAACCCAAAGTGCTCATGAGCTCGAGCTAGCGCCACATTCACGCGGTGAAAAACAGCTACAAAGCCAACCCCATGATTTGAAGCTCGGACACAAGACATAAAGATTACATCACGCTCCTGGCTCTGAAGGCATCTACCGTAATGATAAATAAACCTTTTCCTTCATCAGATTGGGGACAACATCAAACTCTCGGTGCAAACATTACAGCTATAGCTTGTAAGGTGTGATAATTCCAACAGAAAACTTTATGCCTGCCAACTTGGTGACTCGTTGAAGAAGCTCATATAATAGCAAAGCAAATTGTGTTTCATGAATATCCTGATATGAAACAGATCGGCCTCTATGAGGTTCTCTTCCATGGGTTACATCGTACAACAAGTAAGATCTCAATAGAGAATCTTTGTAAATAAATTTCATCAGGTCTGCTGGTAACACCCTCACTGTCACATAATCGATTTTGATAAAAAAATACCTTGAAGGAGAATCCCGAATTTGAGGATGCATTCAATACTGAACAGATAACAACATAGTTGGACAACCTGCTTGTTGGAAGCGCTCAGAAATGCTTCATTTTCTGAAGGTATTGGATGTGAATCAGAATCAGGATTTGCATTCTCTTCAGGTATCTGGGAATCAGTACTCACCTTTAGTACTGGTGGCTGTAAATCATGATTTTCACTCCATCCTGACATTACTTTTTCACTCAATGAAGCCTCATTTAACTATTTTTCCTTTTCGGTTGGATTTTCTTCTAAAATGAATCCACCTTGGTGACTAGAAAGTCCATCTTGAGATACGCTCTTCACATTACCTTCCTCTATGTTAGCAGATATTTCTATGGCAATATGGGAGCCTTGAAAGTCCCGCCTGCTCTCTCGTATTCTCTATTCTTTTCACCACCACCAACTTGCTAATATTTTCAAAAGGGACCTCATGATGGATAAACCTACACGATGCTCCTCGAAACACCTACCATCTCTCTTAAAATAAATGCATTCTGGAACAGTGCCCCTCCTCTTTCTTCCCTCCACATGTTCATCGCCACGCCTGAAATCAGGTGGAGGTGTCCTGCTTCTGCTCCTTTTTCTCCTCGGTGACCAACTGTGAGATCTGCTCTCCTACTCCTCCTTCTCGACTCCTCCTTCGACCAAAACAGAGACCGACTGATGCTCCGACTTCGAGATGTTTTATGTGCTTTCCCACCATATAGAACACCATCTGATTCACTGTCACTGGCCCCTTCCCTCATTAGTCTTCCAAATTCATCAACAATCTACGCAACACTCAAGAAGGTGGAGGTAACACGCCTACTTCCCTAGCTTGTAGTTTCATCTATAACCACCATATCAAACCCATGGGCTAGGCGCTGGAATAACTTCCGGTCAGTACTAGAAACAGTAGTGAACGCAATCTCAGCCTCACTTGCAAAACTTGCCTCAAGATTTGATCGAGCTTCTTCCATGGAAGGCGACTTTCCAAAATGAAAAGGCAAGACAACTCAACTAAAACTTTATCTCGTTCTTCTACTACAGCTGCAAGATTTTGCAACAACTGATCACGACTGTGGTCGCGTGCAACCAGAACATCAGGATCAACACCAACGGTTCCTTGGGATCACCCTGCGGCAGCTGTCGCACTTAACTCTCTCTGGAGGCCACTGATTTTCTGAGATAAGTTTACTTCTCTACCCTGTAGCTGCTGCATATAGCCAATTACTTCCTCACGGCACTTTCCTAGGAAAATTTCAGTTCTACGCTCCACTGATACTGCCTGTGCAGCACGATTTTGAGAACCCACACCCACCCTCGCAACATCAGGGTGATAGACCTTCATTTCACCATCAATGAATCCACTATCCAGAACACGCTGTAGCAATTCATCTGTTGCAGCATTTGATGGAGCGCAAACAAGCATTCGTGGTTTAGGGCAGAAAACAACAGGTAGACCACGTGAGACAGCAGATTGCAAGTCAACATTTTAATAAATGGGCATGTGCGGCCACCAACCAGGAAGTTGAACACGCCAAGAAAGGTGCAGGGGGTTTTTTAATGCAATGGCAGGTGGCCATTAAAGCCACCCACCTCCAGCCGACCAAGGAAACAAAGTAAAAAAAAACATTAACCTTTCCTTCCCCACGCCAAACGTGGTACACAAGGAGATCAAAAGGGAGAGACAAGGTAGGTTGGGGACATAAAAATCTATATTTAAAATTAGTAATTTAAAACAATTCTAAGATTGCGGGATCGGTCGACCCAGGAGGAGAACGGGGTTGAGTAATTAAATGAAATATTTACGCGAACGCCACTCCCAAACCGTGGCACCACCACAAAACATACTCTTCCTCATTTGCGCAACGAGGCTCGATCAGCGGGAGCGACAAACAAATCAAAAGGATAGTTTAACGATAACAGAGGATGATATCGATAACAATCGATATAAAGAAGGTAATAATAAAATACAATCGTTGATCGATAATACAATCATAATGTCATTATTATTATTATTATTATTATTATCATTATTACATTTTTTCTTAGCACTCGACGACTTGTAAAATAATTATCAATTTATTACACCACAAAGGTTACACAAATATGGAATAGAATAGGCACAGTCCACATAACATAGTACTCGTCACACATCAATGACTGACATACAAAATACTCAAACAAAAGAGTACTACAATCCACCAGACATTTCCTCAATTCCACGTATGAGGATTTTCCATGACTCATAAAAACTACATGTACATAGGGTCCACAAGGGCATCAATGACATAACCACAACATCACAACACATATCCATCTGACATGAGTAACACATACATCAAAATACCACTACCAAACATCACAATAACTCAACATATATCCTAAAACATCAACCATACAGACAAATATCATAAGCCTCCCTCAAACTCTTATGCCTCCCTCAAGTCTCTTATGCCTCCCTCAAGTCTCTTATGTCTCCCTCAAGTCTCTTATGCCTCCCTCAAACTCTTATGCCTCCCTCAAGTCTCTTATGCCTCCCTCAAACTCTTATGCCTCCCTCAAGTCTCTTATGCCTCCCTCAAACTCTTATGCCTCCCTCAAGGAGGCCGGTTGACCCTATGGTCCAAGACACATAGAGTTCGAACACTCCTAACCCAAGTGACACAATAACGCGTGGCTCAACAACCCGCTAGTTATCTGTACTCCTTGGGGCGTACCCCTATACAACAAAGCGGGTCCATAGGTCCAACCATTCCATGGTGCATCCCATGACCCTATTCCACACATCACGACAATAGAACCAGCACAACAATCCAATCAAAGTGCCAAGTGGCAAAGTACAAGCCTTGGGCAAGGCGGTAAAAATTCCAATTTTAAAAGAAGACCCAAAATCAAGCAAAATAAATGGCCAAATAGCCATAGTTAGTATCAAAATCCCCATGTTAGTGCCACAAACCAAGGAAATTCCCAAAATTGTAAAGCATGGCAATCAAGAAAATCTGCTGGTCCTTACAAAATAAAGTAAAAAGCTCAATTTACGAATAAAATCAACTTATAATAATGTCACATTACGATAACTGTGTGGCCTTATCTAGCCACCAAAGGGGTACTCAACGAGTCTTGCTTTTCGGAACATCGAGCCTCAGCTCGTAAATACATATCAATAATAAAATTGTCATCATCTCCATCTGAATCATCCCGCCACCACTTCGACAAGGCTAAACATAGTCATAGTTGCACTTAGGTTGCATACATACAACCACATAGGGAGAGAGAAAAGATTCACATGTTATCTACTAAACCGAGTTTCAGCTCGAGTTATTGACCCATGGTACACCATTCCTCACTCTCAACATACACTTCTACCGATTACCCTCAGGGCCGGTTAGCATAAGGTTCACAACATAACATACAACAACATCACTAACATAAGGGTGGCACACACATAACTACCATAACGTCTTACATATGGTACATATACAGGTAGATCACGATCATACATTCACCGAGCGTAATACACATCAGCTTACCACATTTGCACCCAAAGTGCAATCATCATACGATAGGGTTCATACACGCACCGTATGACCCCAAATCACAACATGAAGCATTACATATTTGCACAAATCATACATACGATGAACATAGTACATCACAACATAACATCCATTGCTACATAACAAGGTGGTACACACATTTCTTCAAAACATGGTAAAAACATCATGATACAACTCATCTCTTTTAACATCAATCTAGTCATACAACACATTGATACACCTACATATCACCATATGTCACAATGCTCCAACACTATGTCATCCACATTACAATTCTTTTCACACATCACAAACAATAATTCACACGTGAATTCTTCATAGAATCTACAAGAAGGAGAGAGAATACTCCCATCCCCAACACATATCAACATGATCACAAACACGCACAAAGTGACATACACATCACGTGCGTTCACAATATCACAATTATGACATGGATCACATCACACTTAAAGCACATTACGACATGGATCACCAAGATGAGTATAGGCATTTTATATTGGGTCTTGAGGAAGCAATACATCGTCAAGTTTGAAAAATCTATGTGTTTTCTCATGATATGGTTTTGGTGAATCAAATGAAGTGTTTTTACTAATGTATCAATTTAAATCTGTATGTTCTTCACATTCATGCACTAGAGATTGTATCTCACTTTGAGAAATGTTCATATTTACAAGTAAAGGTTAATAGAGTTAGATTATATGTATGCCAAGTGTCTAGGGCCACTATAAACAAATAAGTGGTATTTTTTAGCACTTTCCATTAATGAAATTTTAATATATGATATATTTACAAACTATAACTTCTTGTTTTGTTATGTACATGACTATTTTGAAATATTTAGTGTCTAAATACGTATTATGTATGATGTAGGAATAATAGGACCATCGATAAAATAATGTGAATGTTTTCAGAATAGGAGAAGATGTTGCAGATATCATACTCTTTTTTATGTGTTTATGCATAGGAAAATATATTTAGGCATTATATATATCCATTTGGTTATTGTTAAGCTAACTTGTGATTTTTATGCATGCCCACAAAGGATAATGCCATGGTTTTGGTCTTCTTTTCCAAAAATTCATTCTTTGGACATTACGTCTTCTTTTCAAGTAAGAATACATATTTTTCAATTACATTTTCCATTGGTGTATTTAAAAAAATAAAAATTGCATTTAAGATTATGTCCAAACCGATTTTATAACTAATAGAAGGAAAATAGTGTTATGGAAGACAAGATATAATGTGAGTGTACATACCTAAACCCAATTTTGTGATAGTCATGCATAGATTGACTACTAATGGTCATATGAAGTGAAGTAGAAAAGGGATTGAATAAAAAGTATGGCATTGTTTTTTCTAGTCGATAAATCATAAAGTTGGACAATATTGTATAGAAAGACAAAATAGTGAAATTAGAATCCAATCCATCCATAGAGATGTAGGTAAATTTAATTTGGTACATTACAAAGGATTGATTAAGGTCTAGGATAAAGTGTGAAGATATTTTGAACCATCAACTAGTTTCAAGAACATAATGCCCTGTTCTGGGAAGTTAAACCATGGTGGAAAACTTAAAGGAATAACAAGAGTTTGGTGTAAAAATGTCTTGAAGATGGGTTAGAAATATTGATATAAGTAAATAGAGAATGTGAGGTGATGGAGAGTGATTTTGATATATGATTGTTCTAAAAGTTGGTAGTTTGGTGATTTTGGTATATGAATGTTCTAACAATTGTTATTAGTTGAATGTGTTGAATGTCTCTGCATCAAGATTCTAGTATTTATCTCTCGAATGAATTTTTTGAAATATTTTTATCTTGTTTTAATGTGTTGAGTGAAATTTTTGATATCGTATGCTTATTTTAAAAAGATTTACCTCTTTAAAATTTTAAAAGTTTATAATGAAAATGTTGATGTTACATCTTTATATGCTTTTCGAACTCAAATTTACGCTCATTTCATTGATTGCAGCGATTTCTCGGGCCCATAGGAGAGAGGGAAATGAGCGAGATCAACATGCATACCCGTTTACAGTAAGCAATTAAGTTTCAATTAGTTACGTTGTTCATAGATCCATAAACATTTTAGTAATATATGTTTTTCTACTTAGTGGAACTAATTTAATGTGCAATGATTGTAGGCATATGTCAGGGGCCATGAGAGAGAAGGGGAAGAGCATATTCCTTTACATGAGGATTTACAGGTAACCTTTACATAAAGTAAAATTGAGATTTTATATTGTGATTCATTTTATTATATAAATAGTGTAAAAAATTGGAATAAAGATATACTAGATAAATTTATTTTTGTTTGACTAACTATTATTCTTCTTTCAAAAGAATAAAGTGTTGTTATAATATAGCTCTATTTTTGCTACATCCGTAGTTGTTTCCCCTAGGGTGTTGTCTATTGGTGATGAGGTGGATGTCTCATTAGATTACTAGTTGTGGGCCATGTAAAATTACACAATGTTGGTTCTGATGCAATTTTCCATGAGATTGTGTAGTCATTAATATCCTTCATGTTATTAATGCTGATTTCCCTCTACCGGTTCAAGGGATTTCGAGGAAATGTTAGCAGATGTTGTCAATGGATTTTCCATTTTGCCACCTTTTGATGTGAAACATAGTCGTCCTTCTCGGATATTAGCTTGTTTAAAAAAAAATTACATTTAGTAGCATTTGCTTTATTTTTCATATATATTTTATATTTTAACACAAATTATTTTAATTTTATAGGACGATGTGTTACCTACCACCAAATTAAGGCGGGGACCAATGACCGGAGTTAAACATGACTCAATTCATAGGAATTCAAAAATAAAAAAATCTTTTACGATAGAATTGCATTTGTTGCATGCACTAGGCAACACAAGAAAAATTGATTTCATAAATAAAACATTATTATTTCATAATAATAACATAATTATTATGAAAATTTATTATTATTTTATGACAATATATCCTTAAGATGTGTTTTAATTCATGATGAGGTTTGTAAATGTATCCTTCACAGTGTACTTGAATTATTATTCACACATGCCATGTGTTTTAATTATGGATATTTTTTATATTTTTTCATGATTATAGTTTTTATCATTGTTTATTGTTCTAATGTGCCATGTGCCACCACAATAATAACCACATGTAATCATTGCTTCTTTTACCCACTTTATTCAACAATCATTTGAATTTGAAAATATTTAATGTGAAACTATTCTTTCCTATTTATTACAAAATAATTTAATTGTTATTGTTTGTATTGCAGTTAAAGTTTGATTCATTTTCATTCCTTCCTTCAATAAAAGATAAGGTACGTTCCTTCATAAACTATAAATTTTTAAAATAAATGTTTCTCCCTATTTGAATGCTTGTCTCTTGATCCCTAAATTGTATCATGCTAATTTTGATTTCTTTATAAAATTTTAATTTCCTCTCTTCGGTGTTGTTGCAAAAAAATATTTCCTTAAAAGTTAATTTCATTTTAGAAATTGATGTTGTGTCTTCTTAAAAAAAAATTACTGTAGATAACTACTTTCTTGTATGGCTGTGTCTACCAAGATGCTAGAAATGGTTTTGTATAATAGGATGCTAAAAATGCATGTGCATATATCTGTTTCACATATATTTGGCCTCCAAATAATTTATGGAAGTCATTTGGGTGTGAACTAGAATTACATGTGACCATATTTTATCCAGATATTAAAGGTGAAGTACAGGTAAATTACAGGGAGAATTACATGTCTTGAGTTGTTTATAAGAAAATTGAAGGATTTGGTCCATTAGTGATATATTATATTTTACCCACCACTGAGAAAATAGGTACTAAGAATACCGTCTAAGATTCAGACTGTAGTTTTAAGAAAATTTACCTAACATGTTTTATTTGACCATTCTGAAAGATGTTTCACTATCCAAGACCCTATGTGATAGCATTGAGGCCCATGATCATGGATGTATCTATGAAATCTACGATACAATATCAACTTACTTAATGGTATCAAATAAAACTACGTATGATCCACAATTTCGTCTAATCTTAATCACCATTAAATTTTGGTAAATCGTTCATGTTTTAAATTTTCAGGAATGGTAAATAAAGAAGAGTGATTAGCTGTCATGATTTATCATAGTTTTATATACAAATTCTATAGCCGTATATCCTCCAACTATATGCCATAATATAAACTATAAATTTTTAAATAACGTTCAAGGATTGATATTTCTGTTTGGTGCCATCTGCCCTCAATTTCCAATAGTCATCCTCACACAAAATCTGAGTAGCTAATGAAATCTATTATTTTAGTATTATTTCTCAATGCGCATTTTGTATGCAGATCTATTGGCAAAGCGTTGATATCATTAGCGAAAAAATCCTTGAAGCTTGTCTAAGGCTTGGTGAACAAGTGAAAACTCATTGTGTTTACAAATCTATCAGATCTATGTTGCAATTTCAATGATTTTGAAGTGTGTTCAAGATCTTTTATTGAAGAAAAATGGATGTGGGGAGAAGGTTTTAAAGAACACCAAGCTCGAACGTGCACCATTCGTGAATTAATGGACAACCTTATAGTATAATATATAGCAAGATTGAAATAAGGAATCAAATCAATAAAGGTTTTGGGAATTGTTTCAAAATCATTATTTCATCTTCATGGTTTCAAACTACTACTATAGGATTATTCCTTTTTCATCATGTGCATGGTCTCTAAACTAAGAAAATAGTTTTCTCCTCCACGTGGCTTGGTATCTATCCAATAATTTTTCGAGTCTCCAAGATATTCAGGTACAAGGATGGTAAATAAATTTTTGATACTTATGTGATATTTTAAATTCTTTTCACATGATTTATACAGTTTATTCCATCTTCCATGTCCTTTTTTATGTTGGTCATTTAGATTGTGTCCACATGTTGTCACACCTCTTTATATTTCCAACTAGGAAACATGTGCACTAACCTAAAGCTCTTCTTTTCTTGGATATTATTATTACAAAGTTTCACAGTTGGTTGAGAATTTACAATCCTCTCCTATGCATTCTAGTAGTCAAACTCGATTGATTACCTGAATATATTGTTAGAAGGTTGGTCTTGGCGATGAAAAAATTTACAAAATTATCATGCAACCTTTATTGATTTGATTCCTTATTTCAATCTTGTTATGCATTTGAAATTTCATTTTTATCTGTCTTATTTGAAGGTTTTGGGAATTTTTTCAAAAATTTGTGAATTAATGGACAACCTTATAGTATAATGATGAGAGTATAAATCCCTCTAATATGTCAATTTAATGATGGACATGATTACATTTTAATTGGAGTTTATTTTAGTCAATTTAATGATGGAAAGGATTATAGGTTAATTGAAATTAGTTTTTGTTTTCTTTAGGTAAATTTAATTGCATATTAATAAGTCATGTTATTATTTTACATATTTTGTATCTTCACAATACAATGATCAATCTATATACTTTCTCTAAATATTTTTATGTCAACAATGCAATGGTAAATATTTTGTATGTTGACAATGCAATGATCTATATTAAAAGGAATGATAACCAAATCATACCAAGACAAGAACACAAATGCTAATCAAACATGATGATCAATAAGATAAAAGCAATTCACTAGAATAACTTTACATAAAGCTTTGCACACAAATGAGCAGAAATATCATATATTATTATGGAACTCAATGAAATATAATGAAAATGGGCCTTGATTAAATAGGCAAGGAATAACAATCTACTAACTAGTCAAGGTCGCATATCAAGCCATAAATCATGGAAAGAACTAGTTAAGTCCATAGATTTATGAGAGAACTAGACATCAAGGATCTAGTCAATACCATAGATCAAGGAAAGAACTATACCTAACAACTAGATAATATCTGCTTATTATCTAAATAAATTAAAAAAAATATCCACACACATAAGTTGGTGAGGATAAATACAATAAAGATAAATAAAGTACCTAGGTGAACATGAGCTAAGGTAAATACCTAATCTAACACCCCCTCAAGTGAAGCTAGGGAAAAAAAAAAAGTGGCATGTCCACAATATGAGTCCCTGGCAACTAGGCCTAATGAGGTACTCATGTACAATATATCCATAAAGAAATCTTGAACCAAAAAAAGGAAAGAATCCTGCTAGAAGAAAAGAGTAAGAAGAAGAAGAAAGAAGATGTTCTCACGAACACCCCCAAGAACAATTTCCGAAATCCTAAGCATTCCACACAACTCAAGGTAGCGAGCTGATGTAAAAGTCTTCGTAAAGATGTTCACAAACTGTTCTGCTGAGTCGAATGTAATCTAAGCAAATAAATCCATCCCGAATTTGATAGCGAATGAAGTGGATTTGTATCTCAATATGCTTAGTCATGATGCTCAACTAGGTTGCAAGAAATTTGAATACACTTTTTTGTCACACCAAAGTACATTCGGTGAATCCTTTAGGAATCCAAACTCTGTCAATAAATTTAGAAGCCAAATAATCTATTGACTCGTAATTTTAACTTGTTCTCTACCTCTAAAGATGAAAGTGCAATATCCTATTGCTTTTTGCATGCCCAAGCATAGGAGAATAACCAAGAAAAAAAGATATCCAGTGGAATTCCATGTCATCAATAGAACCTACCCAATTTGAATCTGTATACCCAACCAAATGAGTAGAACCCCTAGTGTAGTGTAGGCCAAAGTGGAAATTTTCGTGCAAATAACGCTAAATCCTTTTAGGATCCTTCCAGATTGCTACTATGAGGAGAATGTGCAAACCAAGATATAACCCCTACTACAAATTAAATATTAGGGTAAGTATGGGTCAAGTACATGAGACTCCCAACCAAATATCTATACAATGTAGGATCACAAAGTGGTGTGGAACATGTGGAAGTAAGAGTAACTCCATGCGACTAAAAGGAGATGGACTTGGCTTGCAATCAGCCATATCAAATCGCCTAATAATATCATGGGTGTACTTTTGCTGACTCAAATGAATCCCTCAATCTATCTGAGAAATCATGTAAACCAAGGAAATAATACAATAGCCAAAGATCTCTCATGTCAAAGTGTGTAGAAAGAGCCCTCTAAATAATTTGAATGTGGGAAGAAGAGATGCTAGTAAGTAACAAATCATCAACATAGAAGACAAGTATCAAAATATCCTCACCAACATGTTGGAGATACACTTGTATGATCGAGTGGCGATGAACAAAACCAAAGAGATAGAAGAAAAGAATCCATCTTCTCATACCAAGCCCGAGGGGCTTGTTTGAGACCATAGAGAGACCTTCGAGCCTATAAACAAGAGAAGAATCCTGAACAAATCCATCCGGCTGCTCCATGTATATTTCCTCTTGTAGATCTCCATGTAAGAAGGCACTCTTCACGTCCATCTGGTATACGGGCCACCCCTGTGATGCAACAAGATCAATTACAAGGCATACAAAATCCATCTTGGTAATGGGTGCAAAAGTCTCAGAGTAATAAATACCTTCAACTTACGAAAAACCATTTTCAACAAGAGATGATCCTTATAATTTTCAATGGACCCATCAACTACATATTTGGTTCGGTATACCACTTACACCTAACCATCTTTCTTCCTTTAAGAAGAGATACCAAATCCTAAGTATGTTTCTTAATTAAAGAAGAATACTCAACTGCCATCACATCATCCCACTCATGTATCCCATGAGCCTTTGAAAAAGACTATGGATCCTCATAAACTACCTGACACAAAATTCTAGAACTTGTAGAATGTGTGTGATGATGCCTAGTGGGTGGAAGATCCTCTATGAAAGGTGTTGCCTCAGAAACTGTAGTATGAGCCCACTTAGGCATAGTGACAACATTAGTGGGAATAGGATCCTCAATGACATCTATAACCTCCTCAAAGAAAGGATCCTCAAGATGAGATGAAGAAGGAGGCATAGAAGAAGATGAAGAATCATGAGGAGTGAAGTGCTCATCAAACTGAACATGTGTTCAAAAAGAACTTCATGAGTATCAGAATCTAGAAGTCGATAAGCTCTCATGTCCTCACGATACCCTACAAAGATCAAGGTTTTCTTCTTATCCAAAACATGGCTCCCAAAGACTTGAAAGAATAATACATTTGGCATAGTGTTGGACCATGCTTCCTCTAGAGTCAAATGCTCAAGTGCTCTATGTGGGTGTGTGATTTTGAATGTAGTTAGCACAATTAACTGCTTCTACACCTAGTAGATAGGAGGTAAATCTCTAGAATGCATCATATAGTTAGCCATTTCCTTCAAATTTCTATTCTTCCTTTCTGCTAAGCCATTTTGTTTTGGAGTATGAGGAACAAAATGGTGGTGAATAATTCCTTGAGTTGCAAAAATTTAGAAAACTCATTGTTGAAGTAATCCCCCCATTTTCATTACGAAGGTTCTTTATGCAACTATAAGATTGTTTCTCAACCAAAGCCTTGAAGACTTTGAAGTGTGAAAAAACATCACTTTTGTACTTGAGAAAATAAACCAAAATGCCTCAAGAAATTATCAATAAATGTAAGTGCATTTTAGCTCCATTGAAATATGGGGTAGGAAAAACCATCAAGTCACTATGCACAAGCTCAAGTGGTGAAGAGGCTCTCTTAGACAAATTCTTAGGAAAATGATCTTGGTGTTGTTTCCCTAATGCATAACCATGAAAAACTCTCTCAAGACAATAATATCTAGGAATACCATCTACCATACCATGATTTCTCAACTCCTTCAAATATATGTAATTGAGATGTCCAAATATTTCATGCCAAAGCTTACTCTCTGAATCTGCATGAGAAACCAATCCTATCCCTATAGAAGAAGTGTCATCAAAACCCTCAAATTAATATAGTCTAGAACTATGATCAACAATACCCTGAGCAACCAGTGAATGAGGCTCAAACAAAGTTCATACTTCTACTCTATGTGGTGTAAAAGTCACTATTTTTCCTTGACCAAAATGACAAATTTGATATACATAAAGCAAATTTGTAGTGATGTTAGGAACATATAGTGCATCTTGATATCTTGCCACCATCAAGTTGTATATCACCTTTTCTTTTAACAAAAATAAAGGAATAATATCCAACCTCAATTTTGGAACTAGAACTCAAACCTAGAGAAAAAAAGACTCCTTGAAATAATTCACATGATGAGAAGCACCAAAATCTATAAACCAACAATCTGCAGTGGTGATGAGATCTCCGAACAACATTAAGTTCTTTTCCATGCTTATTAGAAGGAGGTGGCATGGAGATAGAAATTTTATGTTTCTTGACTTTGCATCCTCTAAGGCTTACATTCACTTATAACACTTATGTTATTTATGATTACTAGCCCCACAAAAAGAGCATGAACGTCTAGACTTATTCTTGGATTTAGAAGACTCCTTGGGTATTGAGTTGTTTTCTTTGGGTGTAGGAGAATTTGAAGATGGAGAAGGTGTGAATTTGGTTTTACTTGTTTGGTTTTCCTTTCCCTTAGGATTAGATAAAACTAATGCCTTTTGAGAGGTGGAAGACTCAAGGTGAGACAATTTGGATTCTTCCCTAGTAAGTCTTTCACAAAATGTTTCTAAGTTAGGCATTTTGAATGTGTCACCTAAGGCATCCATGCTAGAGAAAAAGGTAGAAGCAAATATTTGGAATGGTCCTCTCAACTTGGATAGAATTAAGTAAACACACTCTTCATCTTTATTGTCTCTTCCACTCCACTTAAATTATGTCAAAAATGCTTGAATTTGGTAAGATAGTCTATAATTGTTGGAAAATATTCAGGATTAAGAGAGGTGATCTCAATGTCAAGTTGTATGGCTCTCATATGATCCACCTTACCAAATAAATCCTCTAATTTCTCCCAAATTTTGAAAGGAGAGTCACATTTTTCCAAATGAAACAAAAGACTATCACTTACATAAGTTCCTATCAAACCCATACACTCATCAAATTTGCATTGGTACTAAAATTTATCATATTCTCTAGTGAACACTGGTTGTTTTGAACAAGTTAAAGCCCATAATCCTTTCCGCTTAATTATTTTTTCCATTCTTAGTTTCCATGTGTGGTAATTATGTGTTGTTAATGGCTCAACATGATCTAATGCAGAAGTATATAAATATGCCATACTAAAAAAATCACCAAAAGAAATGCAAGAACTAAGCAATGCAACAAGAGCCCCATTTTGGCACTTTATAATGAGTGTGTGTTACACTATGGCACTTTATAATTATAGTTCGATTCTCAAAATAAATATTTCCACTGGAAATAGTATAAATAAACAATCACTTTTACAAAATACGACACTCAAAACTGAGTTACCGATAAAAATTACAAGCTTTTCAATAGTATTCTCTATTATTTACTTTAGTTACCACTTAAAGAAAAGAAAATTCTCTTAACTTCACCGCACAAATAAAATGAAAGGGGCTAGAGTTAAGCACCTACTACTAGGAATCACAAACTTTAAGCCCTCTTATGACCATACCATATGACCAGGGGCTAAAGATTTCAATTGGTGTGTGCTACTTACTATTCAGGGTGTGCCAATTTTTTTCTAGAAAGTCACATCACACCGCTTCTTTTTGCTAAAAATACTATTTCTAGATTGTGTCACAAATGACCTTCACCACTCAAAATAGTAGTCTACAATTTTTCTCGAAATATCAAATCATGCACATCCTCCCGTGGACCCCTTTTAAAAGAGGCAAGAAACATATTTTCAAAAACCACTTGTTGCACGCCAACCGAGAATTCTGCACCCAAACAAACAAAACACGAGATCCGAACTCAAAAATCTAAAAAACCCAGAAAATGATTTGTTGGTTTTCTTCTTTCTTGACACGAATCTCGATACAAACCACCGAATTCCTTTGCACAACAAAAAAACCAAAAAAATGACTGCCTCCACAAATGGTCGATTTTACCATCGATCTTAGGGTTTTTCCACCTTTCGGATCTAATCTAAGCCTTTGTTTTGCAAAATAATGCATGCAACAACAAAATACGAACAAATCTCGAATATATGAATATAAAAAAATATATTTACAAAATAAAACTTACAGACGGATGTCAATAGCAATCTCCTACTTTGATACCATAAAAGGAACGATAACCAAATCGTACCAAAGCGAGGAAAATATTTGCCAATCAAACATCACGATCAATAATATGAAAGAAATTCACCGAATAACTTTATATAAACCTTTGCAAACAAATGAGTAAAGCAATATCATATATTATTATGGAACTCAAGGAAATACATGAGAATGGGCCTTGCTTATATAGGCAAGGACTAATAATCTAGGAACTAGTCAAGGTCATAGATCAAGCCATAAATCATGGAAAGAACTAGTCATTAAAGAACTACTTAATTCCATAGATTTATGAGAGAACTAGACATCAAGGATCTAGTCAATACCATAGATCAAGGAAATAACTATACATAACAACTAGATAATATCCCCTAATATCTAAATAAATAAATTAAAATATCCACACACATAAGTTGGTGAGGATAAATAAAATAAAGGTAAATAAAGTACCTAAATGAACATGAGCTAATGTAAATACCGATCAGTAACATATATATCAACAAATATTTATAATTTATCATTGATAAAAAATATTTTTGTAGATCAATGTCACAACTCATTCTCACTTAAAATTACCATTCCATTTGTATTATTTGACTATTTAATTATGTGTTTTATTGATCTATAACATTGAATTTATATCACATTTCCATATTCACATCATCGACATAATGGTATGGATGAAATTGCATGGTGGTATGAAGATGCCTTCCATTATCACTTTGATCCACCACCGAATGTCGATACATTTCAAAACTACTCATGTCCATCTAAAAGGATAAGGGATGACTTGAAGTCTATTGTCTTTGGAGGTAAATACAAATCTGATGACAAGATTTTACTTTGATTTTTTAATGTAAATACCTAACAAAATGTTTTCATAAAGATTCATACACCCTTGATTTTCTGTTCTTGTTGAAATGGTACGAGCACATAAGGCAAGTGGAATTTTTTTGAGGATTTTGGAAGAGAAACTTTCATTTTTGAAAAGATAACAAACAACTACGAGAAGAAAAAATTTCTTATGATGAAGCTCATGGAAACACATGATTCCAAGGTCAAAATGGATTGGAAATGTGTCATCTACCAATTTTGTTATGTTTTAATATACTTCTTCCATCATTCATCATACTATTTATGTAGATTTTTATATTCCTTTATAAATCTAATATATGCCATGTTTTGTATTCCAACTATAGAGTAAATTCACTTGTAAGTTCACCCCAAAACCACCAATCACAACACAATCGAGAGTTTCAAATAAAACATAGTTGTCAATTATGTAACTCCCGCTAAAAACAACCCACTTGAGACCCAAGGAACAACCTAGGATTAGATAGGAAAATTATTGAATAATTTTCTTTCTTTGTTTAAAGTGTCTTCAACCAGGTTAAAAGATAATAGTTGACACGAACAAGGTTCCAGATCAATACTAATTTAGTAGATTATATTTTTTTATTAACAATTATAAAAGGTCACAAGGTCAAAATTTAGGGTTAGAAAGTTCAATTAGGTTAAGAGGGTAATTTCACACTACACTACTCTCTAACTGTCTTAAAATATTCAAATTTATTTTTCTCATAATTAAAGCTCTCTAAAATTCCCTAAAACATTCCCATTGGATAGGAAATTTTCTCACCTTTCCAATGATATAAATAAGTCCTCCTAACTCCTCATATTTCTCAAGTTATAGGCCGTCGGGTCTTGGGGTGAAAATTTTCCCAAGAGCAAGCCTGCGAGCCTAGGGAGGATAATTTTTCCTAGGGGCAGGTTTGCGGGCCATGGGGAGAAATTTTTCCCAGGAGAGGAGGAGGCAGTTCGGCGGGGCTGCAGGAGATGTTTGGAAATTTCCCATTGGGGTGAAAAGCCACTTTGCACGCACGCTCCCATGAGTCCACTAGTTCGCAAGGGAAACGTGACACCTCCTAAGATAATGCAGAAAAGAAAAGAGGCGGTGGGGATAAAATAATTTTAATGCCCAAGGGAAAAAAAGGGTAAAATTCACCCGTGCCTCCGCCGACGCCTTGTGATGCCACATGGCGATCCTGATTGTTTTGGAGTGGTGGCGTGGGAAAAAATTTAGAAAATTTTCCCAAAATTTTCAAAAAATGCAAAAGCGAAAGGAACCCACTCTTCCGATGATGCCTTGTGATGCTACGTGGCAGCTTCGATTCGCTGTGGGTTAGCGGGGTGGCGGGAAAATTTAGAAAATGTTCCAATTTTTTTTTTTTTTCGAAGCGCTAAGTTTTCAAGGGGATCCGCTCCTCCGCCGAAGCCCTGTGATGCCATGTGGCAACCTCGATTTTTGTCAGAGGTCAAGGGGGAAAATTAGGAAAATTTTCCCAAATTTTTTTCGAAGCGCAAGGGAAAATTCGGGCCCGCGTGTCCGACAAGGAATTTTTTTCCCAAATTGTTTTTTGACCCCAAATGAAGAAAAACTTCAGAAGGCCATAACTTTTGATAGAGATCTAGGTTTTGGGAAAACGAAGACTTTCTGGAAATATATTTAAGTCCTCTTTGCACAAGAATCATACTTTTATAATTTTGATCTAGTTTAATGGTTCAATTTTGTAAAAACGTTACGCAGGATTTTTCGATTAAAATTGGTAAATTTTAACTTACAAAATTTGTTCAATTTGATCTTCTTCCTCTCTCAACATGTCAAGTAGACATGGAGAATTGTTCTTAGATGGATTTAAGAAGGATTTCAAGATTCAATTTGTCTGATTGATTTGCAATTTGAAAATCTACATCTCTTGACAACAAAATGACTGTAAGAGGGTTGAGCCTATTTTGCAAGGTTTGAAGGATTTTTCCTTAAGTTATTTTGTCTAATTGCATTCATTTATAACCTATCATGTTCAATTTTAATGTTTCATTGTTATTTCTTGATTGCAGGTTCGATCGGTTCATTTCTGGTAAAAGTTAGTGCAGAGTTTAACGTGAAGCAGAAATGGAAACAACAAAATTAACTCAATGGTTCTTATTTTACTTGCCTTACAAATGAATTCATTTCATGCTAGTTTCAAATAGGTTTCATTCCTTCAATCAAATGATAAAGACAAGAATGTAACTTTTATTCTTTTCAAATCATGCACTTCACAAAATAGAGTATTACATTTCCTTCATACGCATTTCTTTCTTTCAAACAGAGATTACAACTCACATTTAGGTGATCAAATTCAATACAATGATGCAATTTGAGGAAGGTTATGCAATCCTTTATTGATTCTAAAAGAAAACTTTACAACTTCCTTCTTTCATTCTTTAATTTCATCGTAGGAACACAATCTCTTTCTTTCAAAAGAACAAAATAGAGTATGTCTCTTTCACATTTCAATTTACAATTTCATAACCAATCCAACATCTTTCCATTACAAAACATATACAAGTTCAACCACTTCAAGTGGAAAGGTTACAATAAGATTTCATTTCACAAGGGACTGTCAAACTATCTTTATCTCAGCTCCAGAACAACAACATGCATATTTCTCATTCTTCCAAATTGTGATCACAACAAGAGTAGGGGAAAGGCAATGCTCTCCACCCAACCAAGACATCCAATGAAGAGGAGAATCCATCCTTCTTCATTGGCCTACAAGCCCCAACCATAGTACAATGAAAGATGTGATTCAACTGATGGAAACAAAGGCCTCCCCAACCTCTTATGGCACTCCATAACATGTAAAGAAATGCAAGCTTGTTCTTTGTAAGGTGAAACCCAAATCCCAACTCCTTCCACCCTTATACCTCCCTAAAACACACTTGTGTCTCCCATGAAATAAACCCCATAGTCTTCGCCTACACCATTCATAGGCCATCTACCCAACAACCCATAATCATGCTAAAAATTCACACATTAACATTTACATTCATAAAAGAAGAGTATTTCAAGAGCCAAGCTCTTACCTCTCCATGATGGAGTTTCCCAAGTTCCAAACAATAGTTGTTTCCAAGAAAACAATCCAAAAATCCACCAAACAACAAGCATGCAACAATCTTCAAACTTCTCCAAAAGCAAGAGCTCCCAAAGCAGCAAGAAATTCGCACAAGAATGAAGTCTCCAAAGTGAAGCAACCCCAAAACAAGGAAAGAATTCAAATTTTATAGAAGAGGGAAGGGAAGAGGATGAGGTGGATCCATGTAGGATGCCACATCGTACATCCTCAACCCCAACTCCAAAAGTCAACTTCATTCTCCAATGCATAATAAATAGGTGGGTGACTAATATGACAGGTTTACTTACTCAAATCCAACCCACACCCCAAAGGACTGAAATTAAATCATGTAAGAAAAGTGGACTTAATACTTACAATTTGAATTACAAAAATGCATTATAAAAGTCTAAAATCAACCCTCCAACCATAGGTATGGGACAAGTTTAACTTGTCCCACAAGCCTCCAAAATCAGCCTCCAAGGACAAATTTGAATTTCCAAGAAGGTTGAGTGTTTCACACTCAAAAGTTAACTTACACATCACTTACACATCTCTTACGACACTTTAATTCAAGGCCAACAAATCTATTAATTACTTTCTTATGACATATTTTAATTAATTAACTTAACAACATGATTACTCACAATATTACACACCATTTAATGAATAATGAAAGGGTCAATGCACCACAAAATAAACACATGTAAACATAAACCAAGGAACCAATAAATAAATACACATAATCCCTTGGTCACATTTAAAGGTGATCCCCCCATGGGAATCCCTAACACACACAAACACAAAAAATAAAAACTAGTTGCCATGGTGACCTTGTTGAATTCATCTAGAATTCCAATGTGGTTGGTCTCCAATCCCCTGATGTTTGTTGTGATATTTTAACCTGCAAAACATGAATACCTCCTTTGTCCTCGTGGCCATATCAAAACATCCAAAATAATATAATTAAAATTCCAAAATCATCTAGATATATGGATCACAACAACATCCAAGCAACCAACAAGATCATTTGTAATTTTACTCAACAACTATATCATCATCAAATAATTTCCATTTCTAGGTCTACTCACAATATCCAAATATCACATGTCCGAACAACATCCATAGTATAACCATGTCAAACAATATATCAACATTAATATCCAAAATGCCTCTAATAATCATCATGCATCATAACTGAATCAAGTCAACAATAATCCATGATCTAACATCTAACATCATACTATAATAAAGTCCATAATCATGTCAATAATATAATCAGCAGTATCATGATTAGTATCAAAAAAGGTGTCAAAGGAAGTGGGCACTATAAATTCAAACATCATTGATTGTTGGTATAGTTTTTAAACATTGGAAACATAAGAGATATAAAAGGAAATATTAGAATTTACTTGTTGTTATTAAAGCATCCTATTTAGGACAAAATGCACCTTGAAAATTTCCAAAATAAGTAAAGTGAAATTGCATTCGATAACCATTAACAAACAGCACATTCTTTAAATCTCCTAGTACACTTGTTTTCCATCCTGCTGTCAAAATTTTGAATTGTACATTCTGCGGTCGTCTCTTGTTCCTACGCCTACCATTGATAATAACAATCAAGGGCGATGAAAACAAACCACACCCTCCACGAGAAACAAAATACATTCCAAAAGTTTTGAAGTCCATGCTAAAGGATTTCTCCTCGCTTTAAAATTGGAAATGTTCCAGGTTTCTTGAAAGATAGGACCATTTTTCCTATGCATCAAAATCATTTGGGACCATTATCTCTTGTTTTTAGTTTGTTCACGGGTGATAATGATAAAGTGAACAAAGAAGAAAAATGTGGAGGAGGAGAAGGATTTTCCACATAGATACAACTAAAGCGGGATGAGTTGAACATTCCATGTGTTACCAATTTTTATTCAACGCGAATCAAATTCATTTCCACTCGAGGGGGACTTAATGTAATATCTAATTTTGTGGCATAAAATTTTCCATGAAAACAAACATTTCTTTTTTGGAAACGTATTTACATTAGTTTATCCTATTTGCCTAATGTTTTTGACTAATGAATACCCTTAATACCTACTAAGTTTATTCAAAGCACTACCTAGGTGACATTTAAATTTCCCTCCTTTAATTTAAATATCGGTATTATCCTATTTAATTATTTTTTTACCAAAAAAGTTAAAGGAAATATTATTTGAAAATATTCCCTAGTAATTTAATTTCCTCTCATTATTTTATTGTGACTTCTTTCTAGTAAAGAAAATACATAGTTTTACATGTTTGAGTTAAGGTTCCCACTTTAAATAATTTCCCTATATAAAAAAAAATAACATATTTTAATATTAAAGCATGTTCCCATTTTCGAGTTGGGAGAGATAGGAATCAAATTATTATTATTAATTTGTTTAAAATGCCAATGGGTAAAAGTAATACGCACATATCTTCCCAGATTTAATATTAAATACTACCCTAATAAGTAAGTGGCAAATTGTAAGAAAAAGAGAGCCGTAGGATCAAAACAACCATCACCATTGATCTTTCAAAGCCCTATGTTTTCCCTAATACCTTCTTTATCCATTCCTCCCTATATTTTATTTCATTTGGTTTATTCTCTTT
This sequence comes from Taxus wallichiana var. yunnanensis, assembly GCA_018340775.1. NCBI lineage: Eukaryota > Viridiplantae > Streptophyta > Pinopsida > Cupressales > Taxaceae > Taxus > Taxus wallichiana. The sequence continues at coordinate 241,124,563 of CM031237.1, forward strand.
TTTATTTGTTTCTTTTTGTTTTTCTCGTTGCAGGTTTGTGGATAGGCCATGGAGGCCGTGAAAGTCATGCAACCCCAAAATTCTTTCTTTTTTTTATAAATATTTTTGCAACAGAGAGAGGGGGCTGATTTTTCCCCAAAAGAGTCACGCATGGGGAGGGTTTTGGCTGCGGTTGAGGGTTTTGGGTGGGGAAACAAGAATAAGGTGTAGCGATTCATAATGGTTTGGGCAGGGGTGGTATGGCAAGGGAGTAGGAGGGTGAGTGGAGGGAGATATAAGATGGGCCATGGAAAATGGGGTGTTGGAGTGGGGCAAGCCAAAACATGTCTCCTCCTCCCCCACACCCCTATATATATATATATATATATATATATGAAGGCAGCCACTGGCTGTAACAATGTTTTTTCCTTTTATAAAACAAATAGGCCCCTACCGAAATCACATTTTTGTTTATCTCTCGTTATTGTTTATTTTGGTATATATCTATATTTATTTTTGTTGCTTTATGAAATTATGTGTGTGTGTGTGTGATTTCTTTCTTGTTGCTATGAAACAATGTGTGTGTGTGTTATTTATTTCTTGTTGCTATGAAACAATGTGTGTGTGTGTGTGTGTGTGTGTGTGTGTGTGTGTGCGTACGTATTTTTGTTTGACTTTGCATGAAAAAAACCAATCACATATTTGATTTAAATTTCGTATGGAGAGATCACGTTGTATTTTTCTATCATACTACCGTAACCAAATGTAAAGATTTAATAGCACATAAGATTCAAATGAATTCATTTAACCTTAGAGAGAAATCTAACTCCTTTTAATAATGGTAAATAATTATAACTCAAAAGCTGAGAAGGGTTACAATCATATTTCAAATATATATTCCTTTCTTTTTATAAATCAATACATCCTCTTTCACATTAAAGCATCAATTTAGTTCTGGAAACTTTTCCCTTTTATCTCCAATAGTTTTTAAAGAAGGAAACACTTTTCACTTATATAAATCTTCAACAAGTCACACCCGTCTTGCACAATATAAGATTTTTTTTTCTAAATTGTAGGCAAGAGGAAGAATGAAGTATAAATTTATCGATTTTGATAAAAGAGCAATATGATATACTGCAAAGAAAATAAATTCTCCTCTTCTATTTACTGAAACCCACAATACGAATAATATGACTTGACAAGAAGGGAAGAGTATTAAATATTGTTTTTTTTTTTTTGCAAAGAAATATTAACTCAATAAATACTTGATAAAACTTATCATACCTGAAAAATTAGCTTTCCATTTACATTACGCCATGGCAATAAGGATGGAACATTCTTAAAATACTATAATAAATCGGAACAAATTCACATAAATTTCAAAAGAAATACGAAGGTAAGGACAATTCCCAAAATCACTAATTCACAACTTACCCCCATACTTTTAAAAAGGGTGAGATTAATTCATCATAAGCTTCCAAACTAAATTTTTCAACTTTTCAAAACAAGAGTGGAAAGATCACTCTAACATGAAAACATCAAGTTTTATTTCAACAACATTCCTTGGAAATACAATACATTTCAGCTTATTTCCTTTGGAAATACAATACATTTCAGCTTATTTCCTTTGTAATACAACATAGAATTACAAGCTTCACATCCTAAATTCTAACCCTTACACTACGCCTTTAGGTAAATGAAGAAATACTTCCATATTTCATTGAAATAAGGCTTACAAGACATGTACAAAACAAGAGTATGAGTTCTTTACAATATGAGAGAGACAAGATTCCAATGTAGCAAGATTTCTTCTTTGGAGAATGAAAAGATTCAACCAATCTCATACAACCTTCAAGCTTCATGCTAGGGAAGGGAGAACATAACATTTGATAAAACACTTTTTTTCACAAGATAAACATGCATCCTAATTTGGAAAACTACAAGAGGAGTTCACAACATAATTTACAAGAACTAAGTGGGAACCAAGTGGCAAATCTTTCCCCACAATTAGAATAATAACATAATAGAGTCTCCATTTACTCTCCATCAATCTTCATGCTAAAATCCGCATGTTTTCCATTCCATAAGTGTAATGCACATATTTTTCCCAAACAAATCCCAAGATAAAACTCAAAAATTAGTTAGGAAAATTACAAATTTTTTTTTAAAAAAAAATGGTTGTACCAAGATAACCTTTAACTAGATTTAATTAATTCACGATGAATAATTTCATCTTAATCACAAGGTTGAAGTAATTAAAATTAACAATTAATTAGTGTTATTTCATTTCAATTATTTCAGCTTATAATCCCTTTATAGTTTATTTAACTTATCCTTATAATTCTAATGTCATTTATTTACTTAATACCCTAAGTGGGTAAGTGCATGAAGTTGGGGGGCCAAAAAGTAGACAAGAATCTAAAAAAAGCAAAACGTGTATGTGTTTTCCTAAACACGTTCACGTTTTAATTTTTTTGGCTCGGGAATCACAGAACCATAATGCGTATGCATTATGACGTGTCGCGTTTTGTGTAGTATGGACCATACATATGTGTTTTGGTGGGTTATACTTACAAAAATAAATGTTTAAGTATAAGAAATAATAAAAGTAAAATATTTCTTATACTTTAAATTTATTTTAGTAAATATAAGAAATTAAGGTCACTCTGCACCTTATGGAAGTGGTCTCATAGCTCCAACAGTTATAATCTAGAAGATAGTTTTTCAAAACCTAATCTGGTCAAGACTTTACTCATTTTTCATGATTTCAGCAAACAACCTATAACTTTCGGGCATATATATTGTAGGTGGTATTTTTTTGGGAAAGCATATAGTCTTTTTTAGGTTTTTGACCTTGTAAAATGGATTTTGGCCATACCACTTGCTTGAATTGGTACTAATTTTTAAATTTTGTCCATAATTCACTTTAGTGACCACGAATTAACTCTATATATGATGTTTGTCTACTTCTTACTAAAAAGAGATCCTCACTTTGTAGATAGAGGATTGTTCCCTGAGCAGGATTCCCGTCCTATGGCAAAAATGAGGTGATTGTAATGTGCATCGTCCTTAAGGTGTGATAACACTACTAGGTGTTTAATGAGTTGTTACGAATAGTACCAGTGAACTCGGATGATTGCTCATTCTTAGAAACATGGCGCTCCATTTAAAGATCATCCCCTCACCATTCCTAGATCTAAAAGCATCCTTTCATGGAATCAAATTCATGATTCTCATACATGTTTTTTCTCATATGTCTCTTATGGAGACAAATGATGCCTTAATACTTCACAAATAATGGTCCTTGATAACCATACTAAAAATTAACATAATTGTGGTCTTTAATGCCTTTTTTTGTATAACCATTAAAAAAAACTCTTATTTTCCCTGTTCTCTGTAACTATTTTTACTCTAAATTTGTAAAAAAAATCTCATCTATCTTCATTGTCTTGTTGTAGGATTGCGATCACATGGGTGAAGAACATGTTTTGAGGACTATTGTGGAGCTTTGACCTGATCTAAACATTTTAAATTAATTTGTTTATGAGGTTTTATTGTAATCCAATTAACCTATGTTCTCCCGAGGACACTCTTCATTATGATTCCAATCAAGAATTCAAATCTTGTGAGGGATTCTATTTTATCTAGCTCAATCTTTAACTTATGTCTCCTCAAGTTGGTTGAAAATTGGATCAATATATATTATTGATCTCAATTAATTCTGTTTTAATACCATCGTTTAGAACGGCATCGTTATAGTTATATTTTCCATTTATTTAATCAACATATATATTTCTTAATCTTTTGCATAGTTATACTTTTCATGTTTTCATTCTTCTTCTTTTAATGGTTATGTTGATTTTATTTATTTTTCAATATATTAAGATTTGAGGTTATATAGGAATATAAAATTAATTAAGTTTTTCTTGTATAAAACTTACAAAATAAATATATTTTAAAATTTTACTTGAATTTAATGTATATGTAATTTAGATGTGGCTTGAAAGGATATTTTAAAATAAATTCAATATTTAATTAAAAGTTAGGAAATTTTTATTCTATTACAAATAGAGAAAAAATTATTTAGATTGTTAAATAATTATATTTGGATCATTTAATATGAACAATAAATATTTCCTTATAATATATTTTACAATATATAGTAATGAAAATATTTATTCTACAAAAATATTCACCTTTAATAATAAAATTATATTTGTTTATTTCAAATGTAGACAATCCACATAAATATTTACCTAATTGAATGTCAAATTTAATGTTAATAGTAACATTTCTCCATTTGTAAAAAAGAAAATTCCACATTTAATTATTGTGGAAATCAAATTGTAGCTTCCACCTACAATTTTTATGTGGTAATGACAATTGTAGAAATAAATTGTTGAAATTGCCACAATATAACATTGATGAGAGTTACAAAATTGTAAATTTTCTACAAAGATGGAATAAATATAAAAACTACATTTTTGTGAATATTGTGGAATACTAACAAATAAAATAATTGTAGAAATGTTACAAATATTAAGAAATGTGGACAATGTACAATTTAAAAAATGGAGATTAGCTATGAATTAGAAAAATTGTGGACTATCCATGGTATAATGAATTGTGGAAAAACTACAATAATATATAAAAATGTGGATTAACTATAATTCCAATTCCACAATTTTAATTTTTGAAATACCATGTAACCACAAAAATATTGTTGAAAAATTGTAGCAAAAGGCCAAGTTTGTTGTAGTGCTAGCTCATTTTAGCTTGTTACGAAGGGTGTTCAATTAACTACAAAATGGCCAAAAATTCCTTTTAGGCCTTTAAAGGAAGTAGTCTATCGGAAAAACTAAATGAGTCGATCGATCACCTTAAACAAGAGTACTATTACCTATGTGCATCGACTAGATTATACTTTAAAAACTATCTCCTAAACCATGACTCATGGAGTTGTGAGACTAATTCCATAAGGTGCGAGTGACCTAATTTCTTATATTTACATAAATAAATTTAAAGTATAAGAAATAATAAAATATAAATAATAATAAATGAAAAAATTATAAATAATGTTTATAGAAGCATGTAAATAGAAGCATGTCAAAAGCATACATAATGTTTATAATACACACAACGCGTACGCGTTATGTTTATGCTACACGGAGCGCATACACGCGTTCTTAATTTTCTTTTTCCCAAGCCATGCCTCAAGGCTTGGGACCCGGTTTGGATTGCCGAGCTGAGGCATGGACCTACACAAACACAACAAACAATGTGTTTTTATAAGAAAATGTAAAAATTCCACTTCTTCTATGATAAATCGAGAATAAAACAATTGATCCATTTTAAAAAAATTATACCAAGACGTAGAGCGAGTCTCTTCTTTCTAAAAATATAATTTTTCAAATTTTTTGACTAATATAAGGTCTCTATATTATTTATTTTCTAACTATGCCTTTTTATAGCTATTTTTGAAGTGTAAATATGTCTATCTTTTTTTGGGTGATCGAAATTTAAATAAATTATACTAGCCCAAACTAGGCATAATTCTATACATATTAAAAAAATCTAATTTTTGATATTTTTGAGGTAGTTAGGGGGAGGGGGACACGGTCGGAGCTCCATTAGTTTTCAAAAAAAAAAAAAAAATGTACTAGAAAAATCATAAAAAAAAAAACTTATTTGCTAAAAAATCTTTAAAAAATGGAACCCAAACTAGATTCTCCTAACTATCTTTCTACTAAAGGGTTTTCAAAAACACTAAATGTTGCTCAAAAAATGGTGGGCTGACACGAAAGTCACTCTATTATGTTTTTTAACAAAAACAGAGCATACATGTTAGTATTTTAGTTGTTTGACCCACTTAAACTTATCCATTTTCAATAAAATTTATTAGCTTAGAAACTAGACTCAAAATTCTACGATTCATATTTCTATAACATCTTCTAATTTTGAGTGTAACTATTTCAAAAAAATCATACAAGTTGAATTTTTTTTTAAAGAAAAATACGTCCACTTAAGAACCCCTTTTAGCCCCGAACTTGGTGCACTTACCCAAGTCTAAGGTCTAACTTACCATAAACTGGAATGATTAAGTTCAAATAATTTAAACCTTGTTCAAGCACTATCTAGTTATCCATGTTTGAGATAGATCCCATTGACCGGAATCTGCAATTCTTCACCATCCAACTTAGCCAGTCGGAAAGCATTGCTACCTTTGCATTCGATGATCATGTACGGGCCACTCCAGATGGCATCAAACTTGGAGTGCTTTCCTGGTTTTGCACGATCAGCATCCCACTTCAGTACCAAATCTCCAGTTTGTAATATCCTGGCCTTAGCTTTCTTGTCAAAACTCTTTTTGACCAATGCTTTATCCTTTTCTATGGTCTGCATTGCGTGCTCTCTTGTCTCTTCTAATTCCATCAGCTCTGCATACCTGATTTCCATAGGTTCAAACTCAGCCAGCTCCAACTGTTTCATGAGTTCCAATGCTGGCAACTCAAGTGATATAGGTAGAACTGCTTCTTTCCCGTATACAAGCTTGTATGGAGAGCTTCCTGTAGATCTCTTGGGTGTGATCCTATCAGCCCATAGGAGCTGATTTGAGCTTTGAGTGCCAAGTCCTCTGATTCTCATCAAGAGTCCTCCTGATGATTCTTAGTAGATTCTTGTTTGTAGACTCGGCTTGGCCATTACCTTGAGGGTAATAGTTTGATGAAGTGCTGAGATACACACAATTCTTGACAGCCCATTCAGTGATCTTTGTGCCAAGGAATGCCAATGCATTGTCTGATATGATAGTGGCAGGGGCACCAAACCTTGTGACTATCCCTTCATAGAAATCTAAGATATTAGATTCATTTGCCTCCTTGAGTGCCACTGCTTCGGTCCACTTGGTGAAATAATCCGTTGCTGTAAGTATCCACTTGTGGCCTTGACTTGAATTGGGATTGATAACCCCGATGAAGTCCAATCCCCATTGTATGAATGGCTGATCCGCTGAAATTGGACGAAGGGGCAGCGCTGCTAACCTTTCTTTCCCCGTGAAGAATGCACATTTCTTGCATTTTTTGACCCATGAGTAGCAATCATTGAACACAGTAGGCCAATAGTAACCAGCTTTCATGATTTTGAGAGCTGTCACTCGTGGAGCAAAGTGGCCTCCTGCTTCCCCGTCATGGAACTCGTGTAAGATCTTCTCAACTTGACCTGTTCCAATGCATCTTAATAGAACACCATTGATGTCCCTTTTAAACAAAACTCCATCAACAAGCACATATGGAATGGCTTGTAATCTGAAGTATCTCCTCTTTGCTTTGCTCACTTCTGGAGGGCACAAGCCTATCTGGAGGTAATGCACAAGGTCTTGAGTCCAACATGGGATGGGTGCATCATCAGCTGGTTGTTCTTGATCATTCTGTAGTAGCAAGACAACATCTTCTTCACCTTTTGACTCATCTGGTTGTTTGGAAGCGAGCTGCTCACACAAGCCTTTGCCACGAACTAGCTTGGTCACTTTGATTTCAATATCAAATTCCATCACCCGAGTGATCCAACTCTGCTCTCTTCTCGTTCAAATCTTTGTTTAGGAGGAATTCCTTGACGCCTTGACATGAGACACCAGCAGAGTTGAATTTTATTGTTTGAGACCAAATGTCCGAACTTCTTCAAGCTCTCGATGACAAAGCAAGAACATGTTTTTCGATGAAAGAATACTTTATTTCGTAATCTTCCAAGGTTTGACTGAAGAATGCTATGGGCTATTCTGAACCTTCTCTATTCAGCTGTGTCAAGATAGCTGAGATTGTATCTGATCCTCCAAATGCATACAACATGAAGTCCTTTGAGAAATCTGGGTTGATAAGAGTTGGAGCTTGTGATATTGCATGCTTGATGCTTTCAAAACTCTCTTTGCCTTCTCCCATTTGAATGCCAGACTCTTCTTCAACATCATTGTTAGAGGCTTCACAAGAGTGGCAAAATTAGGCACAAATATGTGGACAAAGTTTATCCTTCCTAAGAAGCTTTGGAGAGATTTCTTGTGGTGTGGTAATGGAAGCGTTCGAATGGCTTCAACCCTTTCAGGATCAATTGTTAGCCCTTCCCTAGAGACGATGTGGCCCAACAGTTTGCCTTCGTGTGCCAAGAATACACACTTCTTTGGATTCAATGACACTCAAACTTCTACACCCTCTGAAATACTTGTCGAGGTGAAAGAGATGGTCTCTTTGCATTCTTTGAGAAGACAAGGTGATATCATCTAGATATACCAAGACTATCTTGTTGATCGAGCCTTTGAACGCCATATCCATAGCTCGCTGAAATGTTGCTCCGGCATTTGTACCCAAATGGCATCTTCTTGTAAGCATACGTGCCCCATTTTGTAGTGAAGGTCATCTTGAATTGATCTTCTTCCTTTACCATTATCTGATTATAGCCTGAATATCCATCTAGCAATGAAAACCTTTCTGAACCAGCTACAACCTGCAATATTTGTTCCATTGATGGAAGCGGATAATGATCCTTGAGTGATGCTCTATTTAGATCATGAAAGTCCACACACAATCTTATTTCTCCATTTCTCTTTCTTACCGGCACCAAGTTTGCAACCCAACTTGAGTGTTTGATGGGGAAGATGATACTAGCCTCAATGAGCTTGCTTAACTCTTTTCTCATGAGAGGTTCAATATGGGGATTCACTGGCCTTTGCTTTTGCCTGACAGGCTTGGATTCCGGATCCAACTCAATAGTATGTTGTGCCAAATTTGGGTTGAAACCTCTTAAATCTTTGTAAGTCCAAGCAAAGACATCTGGGAATTCTTGACAAAGCTGAACAAAATCAGATTTCTCTTGTGGAGTACTTACTTTGCCAATTTGTAATGTCTTGCCTTCATCTACTAAGATAGGTTCTGAATCTTCACCCTTTACTTGAATGTTCGCCTTCTCCTTCCGGAACTGATCATTCGGGTTGAAGATTGACTCCAAGGTTATGAGGCCTTTTGGTAATTTGTTGGTTCTCAGCTGCACCACTTGGTCACCATACTGCTGCTCCAGCTTGTCTTGATTTCTCATGGAGAACTCAGCTTCTTCTTGCAGGAAATTAACAATCTGCTGATCATTCTCGAAGACTTGCCAACTTGTGTTGTTATCTGGAACAGCTGGTCTCACAACCACTTTGATATGAGGCTGAGTTTTCTCACTTTTGATACTTTCTACAACATCAAACGCAGCCCCAATTGCTGCCAGTCTGTCAGCGGCTTCATTCTTTTTTCTTGGGATGGAAATGATGCTAAAAGCTTCAAAATCTTCAATAAGATCCCATACCCGATTTTTGTAGTTCTTCAACAGATCATTTTTGGCAGCATTTTTCCCTTTTACTTGGTTCATGATCAGCTCACTATCACCAAATACTTGTAAATTCCTGATGCATTTCTTCTTTGCCCAGTGTAGTCCATGAATTAAGGCTTCATACTCAGCTGTGTTGTTTGAACAGGAAAACTGGAAACGGAAGGCTGAGTAATACCTTATACCTTGTGGTGAAATGAGCATAGCTCCTCCTCCTGCACCTTGTCTACTCCTTGACCCATCAAAGAACAATTGCCATACTTCATTCATGTCCTCATAATCTGGCTTGGTGATGCTGGGGAGAGGTTGATTCTCTTCATGTAAACAATAGACTCCCAGCTCAGATTCTTCTATTTCTTGATAGGGATCAAAAGCATGCACCTTGCTTGCCCATTCATCAAGAGTCAAATCTGGGATGCTTCCAACCTTGGTGTCAGCTTCATCAGTGCTTGGACAATCTTCTTGATCAAACGCTGAACAGTTGGTGTTGATTTGGCTTGGAGTGTAAGGCTCAATGTGAAAGTTTGCAATAGGTTCAGACCTGATTGTGGCTTTGGTTCCATATCTTGTTCTGAACAACATGTGTGACCAATCCACTGAAAGATAGCCTCCAATTTTAGCAGTGAAGTCTCTTGACAAGCACAATGCAAAGAGTGGTGGCAGGTCTATGACTGACACATCTTGTAACACTGTTACGTTAGGACATGCGTGCAGTGTGAGGCTCAAACCTTTGATTACTCCAACCGTTGTCACTACTGTCCCCGTCTAATCGCACTACACCCTTCTAGATGACTTCATATTGGAGTCCTAGGCGATCACCTTTATCTGTTTTGGCATGACTGAGCTGCTTGCTCCCGAATCGATCATGCAATTATGCACCAACTTATCTCCTATGATCAATGAAACATAAAATGGAGGGGGCTTCAACATTTTACCTTGCTGTCCTCCATGATTTCCTTCAGGCTGGGCAGCATTTGTGAGTACCTTCTCTTGCATTTGGACCTGTTGATTTGAAGTTGACCAGTCCTTCATGGCAGCTTGTAGCAAATCTCTTTGTCCTGGGATAGATAGTGATTCCCACATTGATATGTTTACATTTGTCTTTCTCATCTGATCAATGATGTTGAATGGAGATGAAGTATCCCTCTGCTGTCCCTTGGCCTGCACATTCATTCCTTGCAAATGAGCGGCAGCAGCTGGCATCTGAGTTGGTTTAGGAGCTGGTTTGGATGCTCCTTGTATGTTTGGAACTACAGTTTGCTTGCCAGTGGCTTGTGGAGTGGTAGAAGGTTGTGGATTACTCGAAGCCAATGGCTGTTCTTCACCCAAATTTCTCCTCTTTGACCTTGTGTTGGCTGCAACACTTTGAGAGGGTATTTGATTCATACCACAAAAATCCTCAGCCTGCCAATTGACAAGAGTAGTTTCGTTCGAGAGATGTCCCTTGCTGAGGTGCCCCTTGCTGCTGGTCTTCTTCGTGGTTGGGCTCTTGTGACCCACCAATGGTTTGCACCATTAGAGCCTGATTTAATGCACCGTTAAAGCACATTGATTGGTTATGTGGCTGACTGCACGGGAAACACCAATCATATTCTTGGGCCATGTTATTTTGGACTGGCACCAAAGCTCTGGATGCAGATGCAACATTGGGGTTGTAGGGCTGAAATGGTCTATTGGTAGGAGGCCTTGCTTGATTCTGATTTGCAGCTGGATTGGGTGGTCTTTGAGGTTGATATGGTTGCCTGTTAGGCTGAGCTTGAGGCTGATACGGTCTAGCACTTTGAGCTTGCTATCTTTTGATAGTAACCAGCTCATTTCCCAAATTTTGCAATTGTTTCATGACCTCTTGGAGTTCATTTGAAGCACTAGAGGATGAAGTAGAAGCTTCATTTGAACTTTGATTTCTAGGGGTGGGAATAGGAGCTAAGACAGCGCTTGACTAATACTTGGGCTCTCTAAACTTGGATATAATGGCATGGGAGGCCTAGGAGCTAGCTTACCGGCTTGAATAAGACAGCTTTCGCTCTAATGGCAATGCTATAAGCAGCGGTAGGTTGTGCCTCCCATAGATTGAATTAAGATAGAAATATCGAATTCAAAGCTTTAAGATAGTATAGAAAAGCACCTTCTTATTGGCTGGCCCGACCGCCACCGAATCCTATCCTAAGACCTTTGAAATCTAAAGTTGAAGTCGTCATTTGCTCGTTGGGAGCTCTCTTGATAGTTGTCAATTGTTCTAGTAGAGACAAATTGTCTCCCTTCTCTCCAAATTGCTCATGGAGAACTATGCATAACTGATTCCAATTCGTGATAGAACCACGACAAGGCTTCAACCATTGCAATACCTTCCCTTTGAACGATGATGCCAAGCGGTTTGATGACCACATCCATTTCGTTTATCTCATGGATTGCCTGACAGACGTTAGCAATGTCTTTGACATGATCACCAGGAGTGGTATGATTTTCTCCAGTGAAAAATGGAATGTTCTTCAACGCTGCAATTGGAACTGGATTCTGTGCATTGAGGGCAAGTGGGCTCGCCAAAGAATTGACAAAGGGATTTAGTGGTTGTGCCATTCCTGATTGGCCTGAGAACCCTTGTTGATGCGAGAAAAGGTCTACCGGTGGAGGTGTAGACAAAGTTCTATTAGATGGAGACGCAGATCTTTGAGCTCTTCTTCCCCTTGTTTCTCTGCCTGGAGATAGATGCAGATAAACAAACAATCCTTCCTCCCTAGTTCTTGACCTGGTCTGTATTCTTCTCATAAATTTGCCAGGCTTGGACTGCAGAAACCAGCGGATTATGCCTCTTTTGGAGTCGCCAGATGTGTGATTTTAAAGCTCCTTCAAAGTTGGAACTTACAACAAGTGCACATCAATCTTGTTGCAATGAAAGTGAAGACCTCTAATGTCCCACCGGCGTGCATTTTGAATCTGTTATCATCGGATCACAAGCACCCTTGGATGTTAATCAGATTTCTAGTTTGATCACTTTAAGCATCCAGTGTGATTGGATAACATGGGTACTATCTCCAAGTTGTGGGACTTGCTACTTGAGATAGACCTCCAGAGAAAGTTGGTTCTTGCTCCTAAACTACCTACCACAATCTACTCCAGTGCAGGCAGGCTAACCTGTTCTAATCTAAATTTCTAAGGGACCAGGAGAGAGAATGCATAAAATGAAAGCCTACACTAAAGCGGTGATACACCAGAAAAGGAGGGTGTGAGAGTAATCTCCAAATGTGTGAAATATAGAGGCAAAGTACACACTAGAAGAGGTGATGACAGTTCACCATAATCTAGCAAAAATGCATTCACAAAGAATATTCCAAGCACACACAATGATAATGAATTCTGCAAGAACATAATAATAGACACAATATTCTTGTAGAAAGATAAAAGGGCAAGAAGAATGCAAGAAAACACAGCGAGGGAAGATACATCCACAAACTTGTATTTTATTGCTTCTGGTATGCACACCTGATTCGATCTATTACAAGATAAGGGCCTGGATCACCATGCAAGGAGTCCACTACAAGGGCTGCAACACACCGGCTTCACAAAGCAATTTTGACAGAGCTTTGTTACCCAAAAACTCCCCCTTTTTACAATGAGCCCAACACTCCAATTTATAGAAAAATGAGAAGGAAAGAGAAGGGAAAATGGAAAATCCAGAATCTGTCCTTCAACCACCTGTAAGAGGCATTAAATTGAGTGAAATGGTTATCCATTACTTGCAAAAGGCTCCCCATACTGTCCCATGTGCTGCAGCAGAGAAAGAATGATGACCATGCCTCTTAATTGCACTCCCAGCTACCAAATAAAACATTGTTCTGAACCCGGCCACGTTTCCTTAAAAACTCAATCAATTTCTAATCAAATCTGGAATTTCTTGATTGTTGTGCATTGGGCTCGGAACCACGATTCCAACGGTACCAATTTTGTGCGATTTTGTTGAGAAATGCAAAAGTTGCACTTCGAGTGCGGGCGCAAATTATTTTGGGCACTGCGAGGCATTTTCTCGTCATTTGACGGAAAAGAGCATTGACTGACTAGAGCCGAATATGTTTATTTTATTTAAATATATCTACCCTCATTAAAAATAAGAAATCCAGTTTTTGTGGCGTAGAGGACGTCGTGCTCGTTCCAGAAAGTCCAATTTTATCAAAATCGGAGCTCGGAGTCAAAAGTTATGGCCGTTTGAAGTTTCCGGACCAAACGTTGACTTTTCTTCCTGTGACACGTGTCATGATTTGATTGGTCGATGGGTCTACCGGCTCTTTCGCGCCCTTCGCGTCTTTTTGTCCCAGGATGTCCCAAACCGTTTGGGACAAAAACCTCCGATCCGCCCGAAATGGGCTTCCTTGTCCCTCTTTGCATTGGACACGTGGCAAGATTTGATTGGCTCTCGGCTCCTTCGGATTTTCGCGTCCCACGCGTCCCTTTGTCCCATTTGGTACAGTGCTCTTTGTGCTGATTTCGGCCGAACCGGCCGGTTCGCGCCTTTTGTCCCGCTTGTCCCACTTTGTTCCAGATTGCCTCGACTCATTTCGCCCGGTTCGGCCGGTTCGCGTACTCGCAGCCCATATGTCCCATTTGCTTTCGGACCGTCTGGGACAAATTCACCCGGTTCGGCCGGTTCGCGCCCTTTTGTCCCAACTGTTCCGGGACAAAAGTTCTCATTTCGGCCGATCCAGCCGGTTCGCGTCTTTTTGTCCCGCTTGTCCCAAAGGCGACCCTCTCAGCAGTTAGCCAATTTTTTCTCTCTTTTGGCCAGATCGGCTTTTCGCGCCCGCCGCGTACTTTTGTCCCAGATGTCCCAATTGCTTCCGGGGCCGCCTGTGCTCATTTCGGCCGATCCGCGCCTTTTTGTCCCACTTGTCCCACTTTGTTTCTAGGACTAGGACTTAGCGATTTTCACAAATTTTTCTCGGATCAACCTACTTGCCTTTTGCAACTTTTTTCCGCATTTTCTCGAACTTGCTCTCTTCTTCTTGGACAGGGAGTTAGAAAAATATGAGGGGACCCTAGAAACATGACTTTTTGTTCGGACTCAATATAATTGCTTGGGACTAAAGAATTTGATGCATGTTATCAAAATTACCTTGAGGGTGAATTTTGGATAACAATTCCTAAATTCAAGTACTTTATAAAAATCCTTTAACTAAGGCCATAAGTTCACACTTTAATATTAATATTCTAACACCCCTTTAGTGGCCTCATTAACAAGTTACACATACATTTTAATTTAAAACATATTCCCACAAAAATATATTCACCTAACAATTATAGCATTGATTCTCAATCCTTAGATGGATCATTTAGATCCCTTGGATATTAGGTATTCAAACTAACCCTAAACATCCTTATGAAGTGCTCTTATTCATTTCTTTTACCTTATTTTCTCATTTTCATTTTGCAGGTTTGGGATAAGAAGGAGAATGGAGACCATGATAGGTTGCCTAAGATTATGGATGGATATACACATTTTTTTGTTGCTTATTTCATTTACAACCCTCTCCTAGATTTTGATCCTATTATTATTTGTTATTGTGTATTTTATTTGAATTTTCTCTATTTGGGTATGGGCATTTTTGCCCCATTTTTAGATTTGGTTTAAATGCTATATATACAAGAAGAGGGTTTGGTTGTTCGTGTGTGTGTGTGTGTGTCAAAAAGTACTTGAATATATATATTGATATATACATATGCATATATGTATGTGTGTGTGTGTGTGTGTGTGTACACACACACAACATTGATTTATCATAATAAAAATTTGGTCACATAACATATAGTGCATAGTGGTTTATAAGATATGCCACGGTTTTTTTAAAAATAAAACAAGTCGCATTGTTTTAGTTGTATGGTTAGTAAATAGGTATGTCGCCGACCCCACCCCCATCCCATATAAATATATATAGGTTTGGGGTGGGATTGGTAACCTCCCCCTCCCCCCCCAACCACGTTGATATATACAAAACATGCACAACCGCGTAGATAATAAGCCATACAACTTATTCAACTTTTGAAAATGTAATTATTTTATTTTATTATTAAACATTATAATATATATAATATACATATATCTATATTATATATACATACATATTATATATATCACACAATACAAAGATCTTGATAAGTATTTTTAATATTATATATATATATATATATATATATATATATATACTATTCTACATTTTATTCTAATAGGATTTAAACATTCACTTAAGTTCATTTATTTAGTGGGATCATATATAGTCAAGATGATTGTAATATTTCTATCTATTTATTTATAGGTGAAAAAATGGCTTTTCTTATCCAACCCAATACAACTAATCAAAAGAATATATATTCATTCGTTAAAACACTAAATGTTTATTTCCCTTTTCTTATAACTTAGTATGAGATTCACTATAATTTCCAACATTTCAATATGTTTACTTTTACTATCAAAATGAAAATAATATCTCTTTTATTTTCATGACAAGAATGATATCTATTTCAATAAGTAAAATCAAGTATTATTTATGTACTTTCTTTTAAATCCCAACTCAACCATTTCACCAAAAGAAAAACACAAGCAAGTATGAATTTTATTATTAGTTTTGAGAGAAATACATTTTCCATTTGAATAAAACTTTCAATTCCTTCCTTCCAACCATTACAATACGAATATGATAAATGAAGGTTGCAAGAACATTCTTTTGTAATACAAATATTTCTAATCCCTTTCTAACAAGGTATACAACTAAATTTCTTTCTCCATTCAACTAAGTCACCACAAACTTGAAATAATTGAATTATACAAGAGTTACAATCTTCCACTCTAAGTGGGAACAATAATAAAATTTATAACATGGAGGTTCTTCCAACAAGCTCAAAACACAAATCTTCATTCAAGGTCATCTCCCATCTTTATAGCCTTAAAAACATGCATCCTTCAACTCTTGAATCATAATAGAAATAAATACATTGTGATGGCGAGACAAGTTGGGTGGTAAAGCTAAATGATAAGGTAAGTGACCAATTTTCTCTAATATCTCGAATGGACCAACAAATCTAGGAGCTAACTTAGAGCCTTTTCCATAACGGATAGGACACTTATGAGATCGACATGAAGAAACACTTTCGTTTTGACCTCATGAGTACGGTAAACTCTCCTTTGATCTACATATTTATTTTGTCTATCCTGAGTCTCTTGTAGTCTCTGTGTGATCAAAAAACCTATTACTTCATGTCTTGTAACAAATTTGGCCCAAGAGATACTCTATCCTCAATCTTGTCCCAACTTAGTGGATTCCTACACTCCTTGTTATAAAAAAGTTGAAATGGAGCCATACCAAGAAAACTCTAAAAGTTGTTGTTATAATAAAACTCCACCAAGTACATATATTCCTCCCATCTCAACTGATGGTCCATGAAGTACATCCAAATCATGTACTCAAAAATTTTATTCACCTGCTTAGTTTATCCATATGTCTCTAAGTGATAAGTTGTACTAAAATTAATGCTCGTCCTAAGTGCATGTTGCATGGTAGTCATAAAATGAGTGGTGTATAAGGTATCACGGTCATAAATAATCTTCCACGAAACCCATGTAGTTTAACAACCTCATCTAAGTTCACTCTTGCCACTGCACTAGTTGTATAGGTGGTCTTCACCGGAGAAACCTGAGCCACTTTCATCAATCTATGCACCATGAAAATTATGGCGTTGTGGTGGTATCTCAATGTTGGTAGCCCCACTATGAAGTCCATGGAAATGGTGTCCTATTTCCACTCTAGTATAGCATGTAGGTAAATAAGGCCAGTTGGATGTTGATGTTCGGCCTTCACCCTCTGACAATCCAAACAACGAGACACAAAATGAGCTACATCTCTCTAAAGTCCTCTCTAATGGTATAATTATCTCAAGGTGGCATGCATCTTCTTCACCCCTAGATGGGTTGAATAAGGTGTAAAATGAGCCTCTACCAATATATCTTGTCTCAAACCTCCATCCCTATGTACATAGATCTAGACTCGTGCACGAGAAGTCCATCTGAATCTAATGCAAATCCATCAAAATTCCCCTCAAGGGTTCTCTAAAAATAAATCTCTACCCTAGCTAAAAGGTAAAAATTGTCATGTGGTCATTGTCACAAGATCCTACTCCACAAAATTCTACCCACCGAAGTAGACATAACCAAATGCCTCGATTGCTCAAATTGTCTGCAACCACATTCTCCTTCCCCTTCACATGCTCTATCTCCATGTCATACTTACATAGAAACTCCATCTAATGCCGTTGATGAGCATTGAGATTGACTGCGTGAAGAGATGACGTAAGCTCAAATGGCACATCGTCCTAAGAATGAACCTCCTACACAAAAGTAAATGATGTAGACGCACCAATGCATGCACCACTACCACAAGCTCAAGGTCATGAGTTAGATAATTGAGATCATAATCCTTGAGTTTGTGAGACTCAAAAGATACTACATGGCCATCTTGCATCAAAACACATCCTAATCTACTAAAAAAAGAAGCATCGCATGAATGAAGAAATCCCTTTGAGGATCTGCACTACAAGAATATGTGTTTTCGTAAGGCATCCCTTCAGCGTATTGAAGGCCTGATCACATCTATTTGACCAAATAAAATTCTTGCCTTTCCACTTTGAAGAGAAGTGACGGGTGCGAAATATGATAGAAGTCTAAAAATGTCCTATAATAACCTACCAATCCTATGAAACTGCACACCTCGGTCACATTGGTAGGTACTATCCAATCCATAATAGCTATAATATTGGAAGGACTGAATGTGATACCTTCCCTACAAATAATGTGACCTATACACTAAACCTTTGAATAGAAAAAGGAACAATTCTCCAAGTTCCCGTATAGTTTCTTCTCTCTAAACACTTGTAGAATCTGTCAAGAAGGTGTTCATTGTAATCCTCACGCGTGTAGGAGTATATCAAAACTTCATCAAGAAACACTAACACGAAGTGATCCAAAAATTTCCTAAATACCCCATTCATCAAACTCATAAATATTTTAGGGGCTTTCTTGGACCAAATGACACTACTATGAACTTGTAGTGGTCATATCTTGTATGGAAAACTATCTTATGGATATATTCCTTCACAATCATTAGATGATGGTAACCAAACTTAAGATCTATCTTAGAACACACAACATCCCCTTTCATTTGATCAAATAAATTATCTATGCGAGGAATGGGGTAACGATTCTTGATCATTACTTTTTTTAGTTGTCTCTAGTTCACACAAAAATGCAAGAATCCATCCTTCTTATTCACAAAAACCACTGGTGCACCACAAGGAGATACACTAGGACAGATTAGTCCTTTCTCAAGAAGGCCCTCTAATTGTAACTTGAGATCATATAGCTTGAGTGTGGTCATCCTATAAGGTGCGCATGAGATAGGCTCTGCTCCAAGCACCAAATCAATATGAAATTTTATCTCACGTGGGGAGGTATCCCTAAAAATGACTAGGAAAAACATCTTAAAAATACTATAAAATGGGGTCATCATCAAGTGAAGGTCCATAAGCCTCATCCTTTGGTCATTTACAAACTGTGATGGCATATACCTTACAACCCCGTTGTGCACACCACTTCAGTTGCATAGCGGATATGATGGGAATATAGATGGTTCTCCTAACTCTAAGTATAACCAACTCCACTCCAAAATCATCTGCAAAAGATATAACATTGTTGTAAAAATCAATGCTATCTCTATGTACAGATAACCAATCCATTCCCAAAATAGATCCATATGAACCCAAGGGAAGGATAAGAAGATTCATGGTCATGGTGAAGGGACGTAGGTCCACTATACACTCCTTGAATAAGGACTCCACTGAGCGTTTGGCTCTAAAATCCATCTCAACATCCCAACTAAGGCCCCGCTAATTATCACTAGCTTGCATCACTCTACTAAAAATGGATAAATGAAATAATCTTAAGATCCAAAATAAAATAAGATAGGGATAGAAATAGCACCAGTCCACTGTCATTCCAATCACCATGCCCTTGTCCTCTTCCTGGCATTTCTAGACTCTGCATAGATCTTGTGGATCCTAACCATTTCACCAACCGTAGGCTTAGAAATAAGTGTCTTACCCTAATTAGCGAGGTTATGTGGGAACTCTCTCCAATGATGTCCATGTACACCGTACCCATAGAAACTACTGCTCCCTCCAAGGTGAGGTATATCTTGATGATCCTACTATGATTGCTGATGTTTTGTTGGATGTACCCAAGATGAATGATCTTCAAGTACACCTGTGTCCTAATGGGTCCCCTAGCTAGAGGGCCCATACTACGCCATCTCTCGAGAATCGTGACACTTTGGGGTTTAAAGGGTAATCGAGTCTCTTACTTCTTTTGAGGAGGCATGAAGGAAGACTATGATAAAGTGTGTCCACCACAAGGAGGAGGAGCTTATCCCCTCTACCTAATATCTTGCATCTACTATATACGGATCCTCACTCTGTCTCAAGCCTACTGAGTCTTCCCCTAGTTTCCTCTGTAATGTAAGCCTTCTCCATGAACTTTGATAGTGTTTACGGATAATGAATTCACATAGCCCCTCCGAAGTATAATTTCAGGCCCTGAGATGAACCTATGAACCCTAACTTTGCTCATCCTACATGTAGTCTACATATTGAATAAGATTCAAAAACCGACCCTCATACTCTTCTACCATCGAGGATTCTGTCATAGATCATGAAACTCATAGATCCATTGCTAGATGAATCTCTTAGATATGTACCTACTCCTAAAATGATCCTCAAAGAGCTCCCAAGTAACTGTCTCTAAATCCACATGGAGCTTCTACTCCTCAGTCCTCCACCAAACTCCGGCTTCATCTCTCCGAAGGTGGATGGAAGCATGATTTTTTTATTGCTAGTACAAGGACATATCTTAAAGCATCCGCTCAAGATAACCATCCATGCCTTGGCCTCAAATCCTCTTCTCTCGAGTAAAATAAGGTAGGTGTAACATTAGTAGCCCTTTGATGTGATCTACCAATGTCGATTATCAACCCCTAGGTCTCTATAGATGATCATCCCTTGGCCTAGGGCTCCTATATTTGTTTCTATGTCCCGTAGCTCTATCTCTATGCTCTCTAGGTGGTGACTCACATATAGCTTACTCCACATTGGAGTTCTCTACCATATCCTCAAAGACTTTGTGACGTGAGATTCCACTAATGGATCATTATCATGTCTCTGGGTTGTCATCCTAAATATCATCTGCATGCATAGTGGCATTAATATCTATCTATCTATAGTATCTGAGGCAATATAGATGCTACTGCCTGATCTGGGGGTGGTAAATCTAGGTCCATTTACAAGAATCCCTCATTTGGTATGCACCTCCTATAGAGACAAAAATGAGAGTTAGTTTATCATCATCTAGGTTTTGTTTTAGTTTTAAAGTTTTCTGTGTTTTAAAATATCATGCATTGTTGTGTGATCTAGTTGTAGGTTGAATTAGGTTAAGCGTAACCAAAGCACAATAAAATGTCCCACTTTTTGGTATGTTTTGTACCTTTATAAACATTTATTTTTGTTTAATTATTTTATAAAGGTAATAGCCTCAAAATTGTACATATTCATGAAATTCCAAAAACTAACAAAATATTGTGTTTAAAGTGTAGAACACACTTATAGTTTTAATTAATTTTTTTGGAAAAAAACATGGTATTTTTCTTAATTTTATTCATAAGTTGTTTCTTATGTTATAAAAGAGGAACGACTTTCCCCAATGGTGTTTTTAAATGAAAAGTTACTTTTTCACCATGAAATTTTAGATATATGTTAAAGATTTGAATTTTGAGGTCTTTATCAAATTTTTGTATTTTTTTACTTATATTTTTAAAAATTAATTATTTAGTAAAAATATTTTCAAATAAATGGCGTACATATGTCTATTACGATAAATTTTAAGATTTATATCGAAATTGAATTTTGTTGTCACATGTAAGAAGAAGACTTCAAAAAATCGTAAGTTTACTTTTTTCAAATTTCGTTGATTGTGTACTATTGATTGTCCTAAAATACCATATGTAAGTAAAAAATAAAAGATAAATAGTAAAACATATTTTTTAACAATGAAAATTGTATTTTTAGAAAGCTAATAAAAATATAAATTTTGTGTTAATTTTTTCTAATTTTATTAGTTTGGTAACCCTAATTATGTGGCACCTAAGTGGTACATTTTGGCTTACAATCATCCTCCAAAAGTATTTGGCACCAACATGTGCCACATAGGTGCCACATAAGTGCCACGCTTGGGGGTTCGCGTGAAATCCCCTTCGCACAAACCCCCTCAACCGCCCGCACACCACTAAAGCGTCGCTCGTATGATTTCCTTCTAAATTTGGTCCTTTTGCGATATGTTTTTTTAAAACTATAGTTTTAAAATAATATTATTCATTTTTATATTTTAAATTTAGTTTTTACAAATTTTAGTTTTAAAACTAGATTTTTATAGAAATTAAAGTTGTTTTTAGTGTTTTTGACCAAAAATATATATGTTCTTATATTTTAATAAAAATAGTTTTAATTATTTATATATAATACAATTGAAATTTTTTTATTATTGGTAAATAGTTTTTTGAAAGGGACTATACCCTTGTATACAAAAAGGGAGGCCTAGAAGCTAGAATAGGAGTGAAAAACATAACAAGAAGGATCAAGATCCAAAAACACGTAATAACTAGTGTAACCAACTAGCGAGCTTATCCCAAAGCAGCCACCGGATCTAAAAGCGCAAAAGAGTAGGAAAAAAGCAACAACAAAATAAAACAAAACCACGACAAAATTCAGCAAGAACAACACAGATCCACAATTATTTCTTGGTGGCTTTGGCAATTTTGGATTTGATATTCTGCCAGGAGGTGAACATAGCCAATGCCGTCATGTGAGCAGGGTCAGTAGTATCCAGCTGTTGAATGGTTTGTTTGCTTTCTTGTTCCGATCCCCAAAGAGTAGTTGGAATGCCACTGAGATTAGAGACACAGCGAACGTGTTGTTCAATAAATTCCTCAATTGCATTAAAAATAGCCATATTATAATCATGGCGAGTCTTAGTTTTGCCAAGTCAGTTGTCCAGGAATAGAGTATTTTGTAGATATCTTCCAACTGATTGTTGTCAATATCAGCCTCCTCCTCCTTCATTTGCTTACCTTTTTGCTTAGACAGTTGTTTTACTTCCTCTTTCAATAGCAACATGTCAGTTTCTAGTGCTTCCAGCCTTTTAATGGAGCTCTCAACATGAGTCTCCTGAGAAACCGTACTGCTAATGTGAAGGAGATTATGGGCAACCTCCAAGTCATGAGGCACATTCCCCGAAACAGGGGTTTCTAGGTTCAGCCTTTTAGAAGATCTAGTTCTAGGCCTGTTCGAGGTGGAGGTGAAAGGGGTGGGGGCAGAGGTGGGGGGGATGGCAGGGGGAGCCGAGAAGGAAGGTAAAGGGGAAGCAGTCCCAGTGAAGGGTATGGAAGGAGTGGTATCCGCGGTGGTGGTGGGGAAAGAAGGAACAGAGATGGGGGAGATAGGGAAGCCGAGAAGCTTGGAAAGGCACAGTTTATGCAACAAGAAAATGAGCCCTTGATGCAACGGGACCGCTCGAGCATGCTTTTGAAACTCCAAAATGGAGCGCTCAAGAGAGTTAAGTAAATAATGAGGGAAACATACCGTGTAGTTCCTGTGGAAGTGGTTGAGAAACACGAGATGCTTTAAGGGCACTGTGACAAATCTCCCCTCAAGAGAAATGTATCTCACCATAATACGGGTGACCTCGTCG
Source organism: Taxus wallichiana var. yunnanensis (assembly GCA_018340775.1). Classification (NCBI taxonomy): domain Eukaryota; kingdom Viridiplantae; phylum Streptophyta; class Pinopsida; order Cupressales; family Taxaceae; genus Taxus; species Taxus wallichiana. The sequence continues at coordinate 241,147,724 of CM031237.1, forward strand.
AAAGGTGGAGGGATAGAGTTGACTTGCAAACCTGCTGTGACAAAAACCAAGTTCTCATTGCCCTCCACAAATTTCCTCTCCTCAGCCGGTCTGTCAATTCTTTTATTGAAAAATTTGTACCCATCCATTCCCAGGCCAGTAGCTTCGGTGATTAACTCTTCATTGATCAAAACTTTTTATCCTCCATACTCGACTTTACGGTCTTTCCAGTCCTTCACGAATTGAACAGAGATGTTTTGATCATGTCCTTGTATCTTCTCAATGAAATTAGTGATGCCTCCCTTGTTGAGAAGATTCCAAAGCTCTTCATTATTTTTCCACTCCGGGTCTGCGCTGGGCTCGATCTGGCATGGGGCTCCTCCCATTTTCACTGGATTTGAATAACTGACAGTGTAAACAACAAAATCCCTTTGAAAAATTTGACAAAAAATGCCTTGCTCTATTTTTTGAACCCACAGTGATGCCTTGCTCTGTTTTTACTCACGCTATGGGAAAAATGCATAGTATAATTGTTGTTGTGGCACTTCCCACGAATGACTACATTATTGCTGATCTGACCCTGTGAGTTCCCGCATGCGTGAGCATCAGTCTCCTTTGTAATCCACTCCAGATCATCATCAGCCTTACCACGGACTTGAGAATCCGTAAAAAACTGTTTAATAGCTATTATAGGCATAATATTTCCCACATGTGCGGCTTTAATCTTAAGATAAAACCACTTTAAATCATCATTATACTTTGTATAACCTTGAATGCCCATCAATATCTTGTTTAAGTGCTTGATTTAAACTTATCCGCGCGTGTGCAAGTCTTATTCATAAAGACCCCCTCCCAATACTCATTAATTTTATCCCAAATTTGTATGCCCATAAGTATCCGCTTGTATGTTGTTTTGAATCTGCTAAGGATGTGAACACTATTATCCCATATAATGTGATTAACATTTATGCCATAGTTAGCCAATGCATCTACCACCTTGTTACCCTCCCGGTAGGTATGCTTGATCTGAATATTATTGAAGGTTTGGCAAATACTTATGGACTCCAAAATGAAGTCTTTGATGTTCCAACTTGGGGGCGAACACTGATTAAGATGATTGATTATATTGAGTGAGTCTCCTTCCAGAATGAGATTTTGAATGTTATGAGTCAGAGCAATCCTAAGGCCCCATAAAGCAGATAATGCTTCAGCAAAATGATTAGTTTGTATTCCCATTTTACTAGCATAAGCAGCCACCAAACTACCTTTATGATCCCTGATCACTCCTCCCCGCTGCAATTCCAGGGTTACCCTTAGAGGCCCCATCAAAATTCAACTTATACCAGTTAAGATCTGGAGGATGCCAGTGTATCAACGATCTATCAATATTGTTACCTGTAATATTTCGGATACTATCAGCTCCAATCTACCATTGGGACAAGATGTGCTCTTCATTTGCTGGGTAACTCTTGTTCTTGGGGGTTTAAATTTAGCAATATTCTCTTTAACAACATTGGAAATTTTTCCAATGCTGAGCTTATAGTTACATTTTACTATTTCTGAAGATAATGTCATTTCTATCTTTCCATATCCTCCAAATAATATGAGGCATTATCAAATTCCAGAGCCTTCTCATGACACAATGTTTGTAAGGTGGGCTCCATTGTGTCCAGAGCTGACTGAGATCCCTTGGAACCACCCAGGAAGATTTAAAATTAGAAAGGGAAAAACTCCACATTTTGGTAGCATACTCACAATGGATGAGCAAATGACTGATATCCTCAGAGTCTTTTTTACATAAATGACACCTATTAGGCATTATAAAGCCTTTTCTTATCAGGTTATCAGTGGTAAGAATTCTGCCCCTGAGAGCAAGCCAAAAGAAAAAGTTAATTTTAGGTGTTAGCTCCTTCATCCAAATTCTATTCCATTTAAACTCAGATTGATTATTGTCAAAGAAAGTATTATAGCCAACTTTAACAGAGTAGTTCCCATCAATAGAACTGCTCTAGACCAACTCATCCTTAACTTCGAGCTGACTTAAGGGGATAAGGTCCAATTGATCTTGCAGGGAGGAAATAATCTGGGTCAGATCGTCTCTATCCACAGTGAGTTTTTTCCATTTCTTCTTGTTTCCCATTCTGACAATATAATCCTTGATTCTAGTGCCATACTTGCTTTCAATGATGTCTTTAACTGCTCCAAATCTATCCATGAGGCTGCCATTAAACCAATTATCTTCCCATAATTTTATATCACTACCATCTCCCACTTTCCACTTACTTCCTTGTTTTATGAAATTTCTACTCTTCACTAAGTTATTCCAAAAGATGGAACCATAAGGAAGATGCTCGTCTTGAAGAAAAGAAGAAACAACTTGTTGATTAAGGTATTTAGCCTTAATTAAATCTATCCAGGGTTGCTTCTCAGTTAGCATTCTCCAGCCCATTTTCACAATAAGAGCCTCATTCATTTTCTTGATGTCTTTTATGCCCAGGCCTCCTATAGATTTTGGAGTACAAACCTTATCCCAAGAAACTAAATGGTATTTAAACTTCTCCTCCATGCCCTGCCATAAGAAGTTTTTTTGGATCCTCTCAATTTTTTCTCTGAAGGTAGCAGGGATCTTATAAAGAGACATTATATAGATAGGCAGGTTTTGAAGAGTGCTTTTGATGAGCAGGCATTTACCAGCACTAGAAAGAATGGCTCCTTTCCATCCAGCCATTTTTTTTGAAATCTCTCCAAAATTCATTCCACACCTTAGTAGAAACTTTTTTAGTGCCCAGAGGAAGTCCTAGGTGAGTGGCTAGAAGCGCACCTATTTTACATCCCAGAATTTTTGCAATTTTCAGCTGTCTTTCCTTAGGCGTATTGAAGAAAAAATGGAGCTTTTGTCATAATTGATCTCTTGCCCAGAAGCAGCTTCATAAAGTTTCAGAATAGCTTTGATAGCCTGAGCTTCAAGGACAGATGCCATTAAGAGAAGAATTGTATCATCCACAAATTTCTGATGAGAAGCTGCGTGGCTAATGGAAGTGGGCTTAGATCCTATCAGGAGGTTGTCAATAATTTCTTGGCCAATTTTTGACTAAGATTATCTGCCATAAGAATGAAGAGTAGGGGGAAATTGGGTCCCCTTGTCTTAATCCTCTGCTACTTGTGAAGAATCCCACTGGCTCACCATTAACCACTACGAGAATTTGACCTTAGGGTTGAAAGCTTTAATTATTTTTCTTAATTTAGTAGGGAAGCCAAATTTAATTAAAACTCTATCTAAGAAAGTCCAAGAGACCTTATCAAAGGCTTTATTCATATCAAGCTTAAGAACCATATTCACTTTTTTATTATTATCCATAGAGTGTATGGTTTCATGCACGATAATCACTCCATCTTGAATAATCCTTCCTTTAATGAATCCACTCTGTTGCCTTGATATTAAATCTTTCATAATAAATTGAAGCACAGTAGCAATGATTTTGGTAAAATTCTTTATATAGCATTTACTGAGGTGATAGGTCTGAAATCTTTGAAGTCCTTAGCATCCATTTTTTTTGGAGCAAGCACAATGTGGGTGTTATTCATCTCTTTCAAAAGGTTTCCAGTTCTATAGAATTCATTCACTGCTCTGAGAAGATCATCCGAGCATATTTCCCAAAATTTCTAAATTTTTTTATAGAGAATCCATCCGGGCCCGGAGCCTTGTCGCCTTCTAAAGTAAACACAGCTTTTTGCAGTTCTTCAAGTGTGGCAGCTTTAGTGATATCCTTAAATCTCTGTTCCTCAATTTTTTATGGGGAATAGCCTCCGACATGAAAGAAATTGCCTCTTCGGAAATAATACTCCTCTCATTAAGAAGTTTTTATAAAAATTGAGAGCTTCCTCTTTAATCTGTTGGGATATTTTATAATAGTGCCATTACTTTTAGCGACTTCCATAATCCTATTACAAGCTCTGTGCTTCAAAGTAGTCATATGAAAAAACTTTGTATTTCTATCTCCTTCTTTAAGCCAGATAGCCCTAGATTTTAGTCTCCATAAGGATTCTTCTCTACTGCAGATCGTATGCAGCTCTGCAAGAATGTTTTTTTCCTCAGTTTGATCTTCAAAAGATCTCCCCATTGTATTCATTTTGATTTCCAGATCTTGGAGCTTCTACTTTAACTTCTTTTTTTGTTCAAACACATTACCAAAAACTCTTTTATTCCAAGTTTTAACTTGTTTTTTGACATTTTTGAGCTTCAATCAATCTATATTGAGCAGTGCCTTCACCATTCCAAACCCACCATTCTTTAATACAATTGAATTTAAAACAGATAGTTATTTTATTTAAAAATATATTACAACACGAAATAATTGTATATTAAATTTAAATTGTATTAAAATTAGAAAAGTTGTTTTAAAGTTATTAAAATCTAAAATTAAAAATAACCCAATTTCTATTGATATTTGTATATAATAAGAGTTGCATGTGTATAGTTTTCTATTGAGTTTACTCTTAGAAATTCAGATCTAGCTGAGTTTATGTGTGTAATTGAAAATTATTGAAGTGGAGGAATCATGAGAAATGTAAAGAATGAGAAATAGAAATATACCGAGGAAGAGAAAGTAGAGAAGAATGATAGAAGATCAGTTCACATGAGGGAAAAAGTAGAGAGAGAGAAGGCACAAAAATTGAAAGACAAGGCTGCAAAAATTGAGTACAGACATTGAAACCCTTGATAGATCGTAATATTATTTTTCATTCTAGGGTAAATATGATAATATTCTTTTTAGATTGGGTAAAGGTAAGGGTTTTGATAGGATCCCATAACCTAAAACAATAGAAAAAAAAGTGAAAATAAAATGCTCTGAATGTAAGAACCAACCTAACCGAAAAAGGATCCACACGAAAAATCATTCAATGAAACACTAATTGTTAAAATATCAACAAAACAGCATCTAATCTCTTTAAATATAAAACATGGTAAAAATATTGCAACCACTCAATAGTATAATTTGTATCTTGATCTAGCCATCTACTTTGTTTTTGTATTTCTTCTTACTCTGTAGTACACATGGTTGTATTGGTATCTTAGTTAAATATAGGGTTTATATTTAATATCAATTTCCATTCTTCAACATCCTCTCTCACCTCTTAGAGAGATTTTTTTCAATACCCACCAACACCTTTCTAATTTGATCCTCATAATTGGGTCATTCCCAAAAATAATAAGCTTTGTATTCCTCCCATCTATATCTCTATAGTTAACCCCTTGACATTTTGTTTCTTTATTCTAGATTTAAGCTTCTCATATCCTTCAAAATTTGGCATTTTTCACCCATCATGTTTATGTGTTCCATTCAAAATAATTTTCTATCTCTATATTAAGGGCTTAAGCTAATTCCTCTTTATCAAGGGTAGCCTCTTAATTCTATCTCACCATCATAAGATGCTCCCAAACTGGTCATATTCCTTATTTAGGTATTGTTTATCTAGTGTAATATATGTTTTCCATTATTTAGGTATGATTTCATCCTTTTCTCCTTCCTAACCTCACCTTTTCCCACTCATCATTTCTCTCTTTCAACTGTGAAAAGGTTGTCTTTGTCTAGATATAAACATGATCCTCTCAACATAAATTTATTTCTTAGCCAGTCTTACTTTATCCATGTATTTTACGATTGTGACGTGAATATGCATATCCATTCCCTCATCTCTCATCTTACTAATTTTACTTGCTTGCTTTATTTTTCCTTTCCATTGTAGCATTCTCCCGGATATTTTATCCCTTTGATAATTATATTTTATGATTATCATATCGTTCTCTCTCTTAGACTATCATTCGACTCTTGACTCACCTATCTATCAATTCCTCGACGATTTTGTAATGGTTATTTTATCACTTGTGTACATGTGTTAGACTCTTATAACTTACTTTCTAGCCCATTTTATCTCTCTTATATGTTATGAAGTCTTTCTCATACTTATTTTAGAAGTTAGGACCTGTTGGTCTCTAATCCCCATTTGTAGTGGTTTATTCCCTAGTGAGAGAGATTCCTCCATAATTCCCCTATTAGTTATGGTAACCATTATACCTTGATTTGAACCCTTAGTCATGTCCCTTACATAAAAGAGTAGATAATCGGCTTAACCTTTCCTTTGTTTTAGATTGAAAATGTTAATAATCCTTCAAACTAAAAACTATCATGATCAATCACCTCTCCAAAATATGTTTGGGAGCGTGATAGTACACAATATTATCAATTAGGCTTAGTAAATTCTTCATGGAGATAAAACACCTTCCAAAACACTATGCAATAAAGAACCACATTAATTTTTTCTTGATTCCCTCTTCCAAACATCCCATTATATCATATGATTTTGTGAGAATGATTAAGTATGATGCATAGCACAAGAGATCCTAGTCAAATGAAATATTAGTATTGTACCATTCCATATTTCATAAATTAGATACTTCTAGCACCAAATATATATATGAAATGAAAAATTAATTGAAAGATCAAATGATGAAGAACCAATATCTACTATAATGAAATTTTGACCTCCCAAATAAAACATTAGTTGACAATTACTTCACAAATATTTACATGAAATATAGTTACCACCATATCCTAATCGATCCTAAATAAATTATGGATAAATATTACAAGACACAAGAATGATCGTGCAAGTGAGTTAGTTATGAATTTCTACTTGACCATGAACTGCTCAAATTTATGTATACATGATGGATAACTACTTCATCCATTCCTAAACTCTTTAATCATTTTCTAGTTGGTTTAAACCTCATCTTTATAAAGGATTGATGTTAGCATGTTAATAACATCCTATGCATCTTAAAATCTTTGAAAAAATAATATTTATTCAGAAAATTTGGTAATTTTTCATTTGGAGTAACAAAGATTCATTACACATGCTACATCAACATTAAAATTATAGCTATATATGCATATTAAAAATATAATAGTGATTTATTATTTTATTACTCCATACACCTTAAATAGTTTCTTAGTTGTCTTAGACAAAGTATGTAAATTTAGACAATAGTTTCATCCTTGATTTATTATATATATTTTTATCTTGTCAACTACATAATCCACGTCAAATCCAAGGTTTATTGGACCAATGCATGGTAAAATTATTTTGAGTTAGTAAGACTATTCCTCTACATACTATTTTTGTCTCAATGCATGAAATTTCCTAAATTTTTGAGATTCACACTTAGACATCCAAATATGCATTTGGTATGGTAGTAATACAACAAGGAAATTAAGTTGATTACTAATTTTAGATATGTTTGATGACATGGTGAAAATTTACTCCACATAATAAATGTGTTATGTAACAACCCAAAAATACCAACACATACAACACAGTGAAATACAGGATAACTTTTTTTTTTTGACTTGCTTGACACATAACACGACGCAACATGTCGTCACCAAGGATACAACTAACACTGTGAACAACTTGATACAAGGATGGCCATAAAGGCAGCACGGAGACGTTCACACCTATCAAGGACAATACATACATTTTTTTTTTCTTTTTGACAAGACAACATGGAAGTCCAACCACATGACACACTTACATTTAGGGCATCCCATGAGGAAATTCTTATTAAATTTTCTTGTTTACTAAAATGTCTCTTAATTCTTAACTTACGTTCTTATAAAATTTCATGTAATGATTCACACAATTCTTTTCACAAGGGAGAACTTCTGTCTTTTCAACTATTGACTAAATAGCTTAAGGCCAAGCTTTCTAAACTAGGATCATCAATTTTATGTCCAAGGCTTTTTTATTCATTTGATTTTAGAACATTTTCCATTTCTTACAAGGTTAATTAAACTTACTCAAGTCACTAACACATGTTCCACACCTCTATTGCACAGGTGAAGGCATAAGCTCCGATTGAGGGAAAGTACCGCTTAGGGTTCGTAACAATAACCTTCTTGTTTAAGGATCAAATTTTGACCTTGCTTAGGAAATATCACCATGAATCATGGTAAGGGTTAACGGAACAGGACAACAGAATTCAGCTTCAAGGTCACATTGTTCACTATCCGTCTTTTATTGAGGTTAAGAGTTTATCAAGATTGGTTAAATGTTCCATCTAGACTTTACTTAATTAAGTCTGACAAAGGAAAACATTCCAAACGATAGAGAGAGATTTAAGGTTTAATTAATCAATTTCCCTCCTACTTATTAAATCCTATCATCTTCTAAAATCTAACCATTGCTTTCACCATGAGATCATTTAAGGTTTCACCATAAAAGGATAATGTTTATTAGTTTAGCTCGGGGGAAAAACAAGTAATCATATTTTGTTACAAAAGATAGATTCCTCTTGATTGTTCCAGTCTCAAATGTTATCAAGTAGCTCACATCTACATTAATATATTCATATATATAAATTTTAGTTTAACTTTTATAAGGACTATCCAGTTCACTTTATAGTGCTTACAAACTCATTACTACTATGTCTTAGAAGGATTTACAACTCAACATTTTAACTCAAGAGCAAAGTTTGACAGTTACAACAACAATACTCTACAATACATTTACTAAGGCACTGACCCTTCTTCTAAATTTTTTTCCACTAGATGTTATCAATAGTTTAACCATAAAAGACAACGTACAAGCACCAAAGTGGATATCATCTATGCAACTACAACAACCACTTCTTTCATACTTGAGCTCGGAAAAACAACCTGCAAAAACATGTTAGCTTTTGTCAGTTCAAAAGAACTGGCATGAGCATGCATTCCCTTTTCCTAGATATTTCATCAAAATTAATTGAATGACTAGTGCATGATTTCCATTCCAAGGCATAAGCAAAAGTAATTTGTATGAATGTAAACAAAATAGATATCTAGTTAACAAAAGGCACACTGCAGAACATATGAAAGCCAAAATTGTGCATTTTCTATCCAAGGTTACCCTTACACCATACATTCTAAATTATAACAAATTTCCCACATAATACACCTTTTTATTTTCCTTAAGTAAGATAGCGATAGCGACTTCACATTCACAAAACAGAATAAAGGAATCGTACTACAACCACCCGATATAGAAATAGTAATTTCTCCTGATAATGTCAAAAAAGGTAACAAGATTTATTATTCCGAACATCCCTACTCAGAGCAAGAATGCCACACAAGTCTATAAAACTCATACAGCCTATGAGGGGGGTTATGGCCACTCAAGGACCCAATCCAAAGATCATGTAAAAAGGAATGCATTGCACATGCGTACACCTTAAAGAATGTAGCTGACGTTTTTGATTGTTATACCCAATATTTATTTATATATTCAAGGTTAAACAACGTCCACGTATGATAAGTTGAAACTTTGAAAGCACTCTTAAGCCTCAAGTGTCAACTCCGCACATCCCTCAACGAAAAACCCTTCATTCCCAACATAATAAAATATTTCAATGTTATACACTATTAACTTACTTACTGATATAACGAAGAAAGGTCTCAAAAAAAACATTGTTGCTTGGGGGTAAATGTAATTTACCTCTCACAGGTCCCCAAAAGCATCTCAAGCCTCAGACTTAGTTCCATGTTCACCACATCCGACATATACTTCATTGTTTGTTGCTCGGAAGGGGTAAAACACTGTTCATGCACTCACTACCATGGGGGCGTCCGACAAGGAAGGGCTTTTCTTATAATACTAAAAAGAATTAAGCAAACTTACACAGTTACGTCGGGCGCATAGGATATCCCATGTACAAAACGAGAGCCCCTTGAATACTTTAAGTATTTTCTCCAAAGGTTCGAGTAAGGTTTTCCTTATAACAAACCCTCAAATTTTCCACCACAAAGAAGTCGGTGGACCTTTCGTAAGACCAGTTAGGGAGATAATACAAATGTAGGACTGACGAGGATATCCCTTGGTCAGGGTACTAAAATTTTTAAGGTCATCATAAGCTAGGTACGCAAGTTAGATTTGGCCAAAACATGTTTGCCTAAGACGGCGTCGAAAACCCACTATCAAGTCATAGCCAGTCACATCCGACAAGCATAATACACAGTTCGTTAAAGCTTCAAAAAGGAAAAAGAAATTTACAATGTTCCAACCTTGTAGTCGACCTCCCAGGGATGAAATTGGGATGAGATTATACCAAATTAGATTGCTAAAAAAAAAAGGATGAGCAAGGGTCTCTCTCTAGTATCATTTCTAATACGATTTAATATTAGACCGTGATAACATCAAAAGGGCAATAAATACACTTCTTCTCCAGAGGTAAATAGTTTTATTCATTTATCACCTGCTCTCCTCTATAACCATAGGGATACATAACGGAGGTAAAAAGAAAATCACATTTTTTTGTTTTTTTTCTTCTAAAGAGGACAGAACTTAAACAAACAACTCCTCATTGCCATGCTGAGGAAGGTCCAAAACCAGGTCGCAGAAGGAAAGAAAACTGCTCCTACAGGCATAACACAGACGTATCTAATAAGACCCCTCACACATCTAGCAAAAGCAAGAAAATACACTCTTGGCGGGGAAGGCGTGCAAAAGCCACACAACATTTCAAATGATAAAATCTCACGCAGAGCTTATCTCAAACCAACACAGCACACAATTACCAGGAGAACAAGCAATAATCATGCATTTAATTAAAAGAAAATAGCTGGAAAAAAGGGAAAAAGTAGCTCATGCCTGTTCCTCCTGATTCAACATCGCTCCTGGCTCTGAAAGGCATCTACCGCAATGGTAATTAAACCTTTTCCTTCATCAGATTTGAGGACAGCGATCAAACTCTCGGTGCAACATTTCAGCTGTAGCTTGTAAGGTATGATAATTCCAACAGAGACCTTTATGCCTGCCAAATCAGTGACTCGTTGAAGCAGCTCATAAAATTGCAAGGTAAAACGTGCTTCATGAATATTCTGATATGAAACAGATCGGCCTCTATGAGGTTCTCTTCCATGGGTTACATCGTAAAACAAGCGAGGTCTCAGTAGAGAATCTCTGTAATAAATTTCATCGGGTCTCCTGGTAACACTCTCACTGTCACTTAATCGATTTGATAAAAAAATACCTTGAAGGAGAATCCCGAATTTGAGGATGCATTCAATACTGAATAGATAACAACATAGTTGGACAACCTGCTTGTTGGAAGTGCTCAGAAATGCTTCATTTTCTGAAGGTATTGGATGTGAATCAGAATCAGGATTTGCATTCTCTTCAGGTATCTGGGAATCAGTACTCACCTTTAGTACTGGTGGCTGTAAATCATGATTTTCACTCCATCCTGACATTACTCTTTCACTCAGTGAAGCCTCATTTAACTGTTTTTTCCTTTTCGGTTGGATTTTCTTCTAAAAAGAATCCACCTTGGTGACTAGAAAGTCCATCTTGAGATATGCTCTTCACATTACCTTCCTCTATGTTAGCAGATATTTCTATGGCAGTATGGGAGCCTTGAAAGTCCTGCCCAGACTCTCTGTATTCTCTATTCTTTTCACCACCAGTCAACTTGCTAATATTTTCAGAAGGGACCTCACGATGGATAAACCTACACGATGCTCCTCTGAAACACCTACCATCTCTCTTAAAATAAATGCATTCTGGAAAGTGCCCCTCCTCTTTCTTCCCTCCACATGTTCATCGCCACGCCTGACATCAGGTGGAGGTGTCTTGCTTCTGCTCCTTTTTCTCCTCGGTGACTGGAAACCACACCAAGCGCATGCTGCAGAGGAATGTACAGCCAGTGAGGCCCAAACAGAATACCTATAGTTTCCATCCAAAACACTAGATTTTACAGGTTTTTTTTTTTTTCAAAGAATTTATAAGGAAGAAATCCATGTTAAATTCACCACCTGGACGGAAGTGACTTTCCAAAAAGAAAAGGCAAGATAGCTCAACTAAAACTTTACCTCGTTCTTCTACTACAGCTGCAAGATTTTGCAACAACTGATCACGACTGTGGTCGCGTGCAACCAGAACACCAGGATCAACACCAACGGTTCCTTGGGCTCACCTTGCAGTTGTCGCACTTAGCTTTCTCTGGGCCACTGATTTTCTGGGATACGTTTACTTCTCTACCCTGCAGCTGCTGCATAAAGCCAAGCACTTCCTCACGGCACTTTCCTAGGAGGATTTCGGTTCTACGCTCCACTGAAACTGCCTGCACAGCATGATTTTGAGGATCCAAACCCACTCACGCAACATCAGGGCGACAGACCTTCATTTCACCATCAATGAATCCACTGTCCAGAACACGCTGAAGCAATTCATCTGTTTCAGCATTTGATGGAGCGCAACAAGCATTCGTGGTTTTGGGCAGAAACAGTAGGTAGACCACGTGACAGCAGATGGCAAGTCAACATTTTCATAAATGGGCAGGTAGGAGACAAACACACGGAAGATAAAAATCTGATCCTTTTTGAAAGCTACGCGGCCAGCAAGGAGGAAGGCATACGGTGGGTGGTTAGAAAACAATTAGTTTCATTAATCCCCACCAACATATGCCAAACAAGGCACCAAATAAAATAAAAAAGGAATATGGCAGGAGGCCATACACTCTACCACGCACCCCTCTTGCTAGAAAACAAGGAAATAAAGAGTCCAAGGACAACAATGTAGCCCACGTCTCCTCATGTCTAGCCTGTCGCATCCATAATCCAACGTGGGAGGAAAGGCAATGGACGCAACAATAAGTGCACCCCGGAATTAAGAATTGCAATGAGGCATGCGTGTGGGATCAGACAGTCAAGGCGGGAGCGACAAACAAATCAAAAGGATAGTTTAACGATAACAGAGGATGATATCGATAACAATCGATATAAAGAAGGTAATAATAAAATACAATCGTTGATCGATAATACAATCATAATGTCATTATTATTATTATTATCATTATTATCATTTTACAGCTTGTGAAATAATTATCAATTATAGTCATAATGGTCAACAATCGAGGTCGACGAAGGCACAATGACACTCCATGCTTAGCACTCGATCGCCACAGGATGAATAGGTGCAACGTAGAACAGGGCATTACATGTTATGTGATATTTTGTAAGAAAATAAAATAAAAAGGAAAGTGGGAAAAGGGGAAAGTAGGTTTTAGACAAAAGTAATCAATAATAGATCATTATGTCACACTCAAACTACATATATATATATATATATATATCAATGTTTTTATCATGAAGTATTTGGATACTTGAACTACACACACACACAAAGATATATATATAACAAATGAGTTTTGAAAACTTTGTGCTAGGTCTACCTAGCATGTCTTGTATTGATGATGATTTTAGATGTTGTTTTATTGAAATTCAAAACTCCTTAAGATGTAGATATAAGTCATTTCTTCCTTCAAAAGATTTTACATCAACTCTTATGTTTTTTTATTTTTCCTCATTTTCGTTTCTCTTTTCTGAAATCTTTTATAATAATTTGAAACAAGTTCTTAGTGTAGAAAAATCTAACTTGAATCATTTAAAATTTCATGTGAGTAAAATGAGCAATATACATTATAGAAATTTAGCTCTATGAACCTAATTATGACTGCATAATTTGATTTGGGGCTTGATTTTCTCTAGATGAATCTTTGTTTGGATAAATTAGTAGATTCCCTATGGGAAAAGATGCATAAATTTTTAACTTTTTGAGCTTGTTGATTTATTTTATTTTAGAATGTGATTTACTTTCTTTAATTATATGGAAGAGAAGGATATCTTACTTTTTTCTATTTTATAATGGTGTCGATGAATTTATCCATTTTTAATGGAACTTTATAGTCAAGATTGATTTTTGATTGCTAAAGAGTCTCTACAATGTATGAAGAGCCACTCACAATTCACTTCTCTATGAACTTGCTTATTTCTCAATCTCAATGCTCTTTCTATATTCAATCTTTTAGGATCATGTTCACTATTCTAAGTGTTCTTCAACATCTCTCGATAATTTCAATGTCCATCACACCATATCCTTATGAAAGGTAAAGATAGAATTAAATATTATTTTACAAATAAAGATACTCTTATAAATATTCCTCAACTCATTTAGATCACTATTGATTCAAACCATTTGGCTTGCAGATAATGAATTTTGGATGAATCTATGTCCAATCAAAACAAAACCAGTAAATTGGTCATCCACCTAGATAAAAAATATTGACCAAGGCCCATATTTTCAAGTCTATGTATGTTTATGTTCACTTGTGTGAAAAATTATGCATGATTGGAAAATTTCAAAAACTAACAAAGTACCCATAGGGTGGAAATTTTTAAAACAATGTGCTCAATTAGCAATTATTTTTCACTTTCTAAGAATGTGCTCAAAGATACACCATGGACATGATGAAACCAATATAAAGCCTTACCTAATGGAATATTTGAAAAGGATTTATCAAAACACTATTACTATCATGTTGTTTTTGAAATTCAAAACCCTTGAAGATGTAGATATAAGTCATTTCTTCCTTCAAATTTTTTTACATCAACTCTTATGTTTTTTATTTTTCCTCATTTTAGTTTCTCTTTTCTGACATATTTTATAATAATTTGAAACAAGTTCTTAGTGTCAATAAATCTAACTTGAATCATTTAAAATTTCATGTGAGAAAAATGATAGACATTATGGCCCCTTATTGAAATTTCCATTTTGGGGGAAATTTCTAGCAAATTATAGATTTTTAAATTTTGATAGATAATTAAATTTTGATAGACAATTAAGAACTACATGACTCAAGGTATTGAAAGATATTATGGAGATTAGAAAAACATATAGAAAATTATTTAAATTTAAAGGTTCATGGAAAAAATATTGGGTTTTGAGATTAAGAATGACTTGTAAGAACATTCAAAACCTACGTGACTTATCATTATCTTACTTCATGACTATTGATCATTATCTTACTTCATGACTTATCATTATCATTATCTTACTTCATGACCCTAAAACAAGGACCAAAGGATCCAACAATTTCTTTCTAGGATATCTATCCCCATTGACTACCACCTAATGGTTACTTTTTAATTATTATATATATTCTTGGGCCATTTCATATCCCATATAGGTTTTCCTTATTGTAAACTTAAAGTTATGAATTCTTATAAAAGTAAATATATCCACTACATATCACCCGTAATCCCTCCTAAAACAACACCAAATCTCTAAAAATTGACACTACTAAATTTTGAAGCACTTAAAAGAGTTATAGAGCCTTGTTTCCTTATCCATAAGAAATCAAAATCTATATATATAAGTTTTGGAATGGTTAATGTAACATAAATTATTACTAAATTACCTTATAAGCATGAAATGATTCAATATAGAATTTTAAAGAAGTTTACATTATATCACAAAAATGAAGGGTATTTAATATCTTATTTATCATTATACCTATTATCATTTCATCAAAAGATAAACATGAAAGATAAGGGTTTTTTTTATATTCACATCCACAATTGTAAATATAAAACTCATAAAAAGATAAAATTATGCTACCATACATATAAATATATGAAATTCATGTCAAATGAATATATATATATATATATATATATATATATATATATATATATATATATATATATATATATATATATATACACACACACACAAAACTTGTCTAAGACATATATCAAAATATAATAATCATGTCTAGAATGAGTATGAGTATATATACATGTCTAAAATCTCTAAAATCATGTCTAATGAGTATATACATGTCTAAAACATCACCAAGTCTCCTCCATGCAGTAGGGTGAGTGTCGGACCCCTCACTAGGCTCTATTGCACCCCGCATATTAAAATGATAAATATACATGTTAGAAAATATATATAGCATGTACCATATATTAAAATTTATAAGCAAAATTCTACAACAATTTCTTGATTAATTAAATATATCATATAACAGATATGTACAATTGATTACCTCAATATCTCACCGGGGTGATTATTGGGAGTATCTACACTATGTGTAGATCTTTGTAATGCAGATCCCTATGAAACAAAATAAATTAAATGAAATAAGTTGATAGAATTTTTAAAAATAAAGTTCATTAATTTCTAACATTTCAATTTATCTTAATTATGAATTCTAAAACACACACACACACACACACACATCTCTATGGAATGAGTCTCCAAATCAATGGGACTGCCACCAATGACCTCAACACTAGAAAATATGTCACCAAGTGAGCCAATATGACTCAAGACTAGAATTTCAAGATCCATGTTGTGCTCACTCAAGAGATGTGTTTATGTCATGTGGGTAAATGGCATGGGTTTTGAAGCACCACACACTAGAGCGAAGCCTAAACACATAAGAAATACATTCAATTTTAATATTAACAAATTCTAAAGTAATATGAAATAAAATAAATTTCAATTATATTAAGGTTTAATTTTCACACACTGGAAGATAAATGTGTTGAACATAAGGTGTGAAGATCCCATTAATAAGAGGTCCGATTGTAGCAAAGTAGCATTAGTAACTCGACTAGAAGATACAATGTCACTCTACTCTATACAATTTAAAACTCTCGATAGTATAACGCTACAATGTTGTGAAATCATCTCATATGCACGTAACATGTCGGTATCCATGATGCATCATGGTGACATGTCCGAGAGGGATCTATAACCACCTTAAATTCATCTAGGTAAATCAAAGATGCACGAGCATATACCTCATTGCGTGAATCGCTATTTCTACTAGCATGTTTATTGCTAGTACCACATCTTTGAAGTTAATAACCCACATGTTCATAAGAGATCAATAGGGTCTCACAGAAACACCTCAAGACCCTTGATGGAAGCCCCATGTGCAGTCATAACTACAGGGTGCTCAACATCTTGAAATCCCGATAAGAATGATTGTGGCATATAAGTTGTCGCACGATCAACAAATACAAGATCTCCCTCCTTTCGATATGCCTACCCATGGCTAATACGGCCATGCCCTTGCCCCAAATAACTAGGGATGTATAAATAGTTCACCTTTAGGTTTAGGTGAACCTCAACATGTAACATCATTATGAATTATAATGGTAATTGGTCATTATTCACAAATTGGCCTTGAGAGGCAACACATATAGGATAAATCAAAGGTGCACATAGCGGACATGAACATTTTTTTACATAGTATGTCCTTACTTTTTCATTTGTCTACATAAAAACTCCAACAAGACCTCCTAACAACTTCCTTATTGGAAATTTGTAATGAAATATCATTATATCCTACATCTCTTGAGACACTTGATTTTAATGAACCTATAAATTTTTCTATTGACTAATAATCAAATGGGTTGTATGTTTTTAAACTTGTTTCTATTCTATGAAGATCAACCAATATTTTTTCACAATGGGCTTTATAGTGCCCAAACTTTAGTTGAATTCTCAAGAATACATTGACATTTTTCAATCTCTAAATCGTTCCTCTCAAAAAAATTAGGAGTAGAAGAAGCCATGACTGTAAAAAAATAAAATTAAAATTGAATTTATAATACTTTAAATGAAAAAAATTCTCCTATTTTAACGAAAATAGAAATATGATTTTCAATCTTGAATGCAAATGATTTGGAAAATAAGAAATTACATATCTTATTGTGATTTGTTGTAAAACTTAATAACATAGAATTACCATTCCAAAATGTAATAATGTAAAATCTAAGTTATTCCATTATAAATAGATCACATTTTAAATCAACCTCAAATGGCATAGTTCAAGACAAACTACATGAAATAGATACATCACAAAAATACATTTTATAATTCACTTCTAAAGTCATTTCTAAAGTTAGTACTAAGGGAACATATTTATTACCATGCATCAAAATTAATGAAAGATCATGTTAGGAGATAAGAGGAATTTTTTCAACATGACTAAAATTACAAACACTTATAAAATGTTTTCTCTATTCATGTAAAATTATCCTGAAATAATTAAAATAAACAAATGCATTTGTTGTGTGAAATCTAAACCAAATTCATATTCTTGAAATAAATTTAGAATTAATATATCGTTATTTATAAATTCGATGATAATAAGTTTATCCTTATTTTATACATAGGTTAGGATCACTATGTTTAGTGCTCTTTTTATCAAAGGCTCCAACCTTATGGATACGATAAACTTGATTTCTAGTAATTCTACATCAAGCCAAAATATGAACAAGAGGAAACATTGAATCTTGTAGTTGATTTTTCTCCCTAGGAATTGCATCAATGGAGATGAAATGGAAAGGTTGACATGAGGTGACTAGATTTGGGAATGTACCAAAATATGTCAATCAATGTTGTGGTGATTTGAGGCTCTATGTATGGCACAAAGTATGTATGGTTTTGTGAGTAAGCATGAGAAGGACCAAAATACATTTGTGTGTAAAATTTATATGTAAAATTATGAACACACACAATTAGGTGATAAGACTTGGCACACTACGAAAGACATGTAACAAATATACTCAAGTGAAGAGGTGTGTTAGTTGCCTTGCACAACATTATATTTAGTGAAGCTATTCAAATGTAAGAGGCAAAGAAGAATTGATAGAAGTTGGAGGTAGTTCTTGAAGAGCTAAAAATCTCAAAAACCTGTATTGTGTTATGAAGAATATCAATATGGAGAGTTTCTTGAGAAATATGCTTGTATAATCCTATGAAATTGTGAATGATTGATGAACAATGAATGCTCCTTGTTGTGTATAGCTTTGAGAATGTTATTTTGGGTATATAAGACAAAAATGAAGTCAACTTTTAATGTTGGATGACAAAAATAAAATTGTGTCCAAGATTTACATTTTCAAAAATATCGATGATCTTGATAAACTCTAAATTCATTAAGGTTTGACAATTTTTTCTCATATATATTTTGATGATTTAGTGCACGTAATAGTGTCAAAATTGCCTATTTTTTACATTTTTTAACTAATGTAAAATGTTCTTTGATGTAATTTATGTTAACGAAGACACTAAATGAAATTTATATTATTAACTTGATACAAGAAAATAATTATGTGTATTAGGATTTTTACGTAGGTTTTTAAAAATTCAAAGTAAAAAACAACAAAATTTGTTAGATACATTGAAAAATATCATATATGGTTGATAATGAATTTGTAAATTATCATTGTATTGCCAAGTTTGAATTACACTAGTCAATTTTGGAAAATAAAAAATTCACATGGTTTTTAATATAACTACTAAACGATGGTGGTTAATAGTGTAAATTTGATGACAATAATAATGATTTGAAAAAATTTGGACTTAGGAAAATTAAAGGTATGGCTTAAAATAATAGGATCTATAGAATTTTACATTGAAATAAGTATAAAGATGATGGTGATGAGATTAATATCTCATTAGATCTTGCGATCAAGCAACAATGTTACTAATATTTAAAGATATGTAAGTTGAATATAGGTTTGTGAGGGAAATTGTAAAAATTAAAAAAATCCTCCGCGACATAAGAAAAATGTGGTGAGAAATCATTACCACGAGGTTAACATAGTGGGACTGCACAAAAAGATGTCAAGAAAATGAATGACAAGTTTAAAAACTAACAAGTTGTTTGGATGTTAACTTATTCACCAAATGGTGGTTGTTATTGATGTAAATTCAATGACATTAAAACTATTTTTGATAAATATTTAGGATTGAGAAAATTAAATTGATGTCATAATACTCACAATTTGCAAACAATGTTTATAAATCACAAAATATTTTCCTTGTAAACATAGTTAGAAGGGACATAACTATAGATATCTTCTAAGTCGCTATCTCAACAAATTATAAAGAAAACTATGAATCTATTGAAACTTCCCAAAGACATCACAATTGGGACTACAAGTTGATAATGTGTAATCTTAATAATATATGCCATCAATACACTCATAATTTTCAAATAATATTTATAAATTACAAAGTACGTAGTTCCCTTACAAAAATAGTTCACGTGGAATATAACTCTAAATATCTTGATGAGATACCATGTTAAAATAAATTATTTAAATATATTAACATTTCCCAAATCCATTGCAAGGGAAAATACCATAATTATAAATTCACTTTATCAAGACCTTCCTACACTTTTATGCATGACATGTGGCCCATGACGTTGTGTGGAGGGACAATACCACACTTTAAGATAAGAAATTGATTGTAGAATGTCTAGGAAATACTAAGCAAATTAGTTTGTTAAGCACATTTGAATGTGAAAGTATTATACACAAAAGTGAAACTTATATTCAACATGAATAGGAAAACTATATATGTGTACAATACTTAGTGAGTATATAAGTGCAAACTCTCGTAATTAAAAGGGGAATGATTCCTTATTGATCTGCCTAAACTAATGAAAGAATCCAAAAATACATGTGTTTAAAGTTAGATATTTAGAGCATGTTGACTATATCTTATGTATGTGTTAATTGCAATCCAATAGGTTATGTTTCTTAGAGTGTGGTTACATTACATATATACATGTATGATTATAGGAAGGTGGTTGCAACTAACGATAGTTGTAGTATATATTATTTTGAATCCTCTTTATGTGCCATGGTAAAATTATGACCATAATCCAACACATGGAATTATTAGTGAGATGTTTTGCTATGTTGCGAGTGTGGATCATGCAATCTAGCACATCATATGAAAACAAGATGCTAATAATAGAACACATATTACAAAGACCTTACACAAGGATATAAAGAAAAATAACACAATGAGAATAAATGTGCAAACATACAATCATACTATGAGGTTGTGAGGTATAGAGTGACATTATAAAAGCCATGAATATTGCCACTTGAATTTGTACAAGGTTACAAGAATTTGTATATGAAGTTACAAGGAAAAAAATGTTAGAAGTTGCCACCTAATCCAAGTTCTTTTGTACCACATACTTCCATGCAATATAAGTATATACAAGGTAGGAATTAATGTTTTCAAAGAAATGCCTCTGACCAAAATGCCCTCTCATGGAATTCTAGGGTAGAAGAAGGTAGCACTACTTTGTTAGGTTCCTAAAAATAGTAATTTCCATGTTAATAAGCACATTGAAATAAGACCACAACATATTAGTGATACCCAATTAAAAAAAAATTTGTGAATCTTGGTCGTGATTCAAGAGATTTAAGTAAAATTATGAAGCTATGGTTTCAATTATTTTTAGGTTATTTTGTTCCCAATTTTTTTCCAAGAACAAAAATACTTTTCCATACCTGTGTGCTGTGCTCATTGGTCTCTAATAGGGTCACGCGGGTTAGTGTGTGCTCTCTCTGGTTACCAATGCTAATGGAAACTCATACCCTAGTTCGGGTTTAATAATAGGATATTTTCATGAAGGAGAAGAGCGGAGGAAAAGTGAATTCTCTCGTGTCACCTCTAATATATAAAACAGGGGGTTCATGTGAAGTGGGTTTGCATGAACGGGTGTTCGTGTGAACACCCCTTCATGCCAACCAACTTTTCATACCATACATGGCATACACTGGCACTTCGCACAAATGTGTTTCACATGAAGGGGGTGCTCGCATGAACATCCCTCATTTCCCACCCACCGCATTCCCTACTTGTGTTTTTGAGACAATGAGTGGGACATAGTAGCAATGTATTTTGTGTTTCCAATGTGCCCAAGGGTGTAAGAGTTGAACCCATAGATATGATACCAAGTGTAATGCCCACACTTTTCCCACACAAATCCCAAGATAAAACTCAACAATAAGCTAGGAAAATTATGGAATATATTTTTTTAAAAATAGGTTATAACAGGATAACCTTCAACTAGATTTAATTAATTCACGATTAATAATTTCCTCTTAATCATAAAGTTGTCGTAATTAAAATTAACAATTAATTAATATTATTTTATTTCAGACATTTTGGGCTATAATCCCTTTTTATTTTATTTAACTTATCCTTATAATTCTAATATCATTTATTTATTTAATACCCTAAGGCTAAGGTCTAACTTACCCTAACCCTAATGATTAAGTTCAAATAATTTTAATCCTTATTTAAGCACTATCTAGTTATCCATGTATAAAATTAATTTAATTAATTCCTAAAGTCAAGTCCTTTATAAAAGTCACTTAACTAAGGCAATAAGGTCACACTTTAATCCTAACATTCTAACACCCCTTTAGTGGCCCCATTCACAAGTTACACATACATTTTAATTTAAAACATATTCCCACCAAAATATCCTCACCTAAAATTTGTAGGATTTATTCCCACCCTTAGATGGATCCATTTAGAGCCCTTGGATCTTAGGTATTCAATCTAACCCTAAACATCCTTATGAGGTGTTCTTATTCATTTATTTTACCCTATTTTCTCATTTTCATTTTGCAGGTTTGGGAGAAGAAGGAGGATGGAGGCCATGATATTTTCCCAAGCTCATGGATGGATATACACTTTTTTTTTGTTTATTTCATTTACAACCCTATCCTAGGGTTTGTTCATATTATTATTTGTTATTGTGTATTTTATTTTGCATTTTCCCTATTTGGGTATGGGCATTTTTTCCCCTTCTTAAAATATGGTTTAAATGGTATATATATACAAGAAGAGGGTTTGGGTGTATTATATATGTATATACCTATGTTTTCATGTGCGTGTGTGTGTTTATTTTTCTTATTTTAAAACATATATTTTATACAAACAAAAAAATCCTATATATATATATATATATATATATATATATATATATATATATCATTGATTTATGCTAATATGAATTCATCCGCATAACAAATAGTGAGAGTAGTGGTTTAAAAGATAGGCCATATTTTTAAAAAAATACAGGCCATATTGTTTTAGTTGCATGGTTAGTAAATAGTGGGGGAGGGGAGGTCGCAGACCCCACCCCCCATCCCATATAAATATATATGGGATGGGGTGGGGCAGGTGATCTCCCCCCCCAACCACATTACTATATACAAAACATGCACATCCACGTAGATAATTATATATATTTTTATATATACTTATCAAGATCTTTGTCTTTGGGTGATATATATATATCACGGGGGGTTCATTAGCTAGGCAATATCCTAGCACATGGGTTCATATTGAGGTAATTAAAATTAATAAAATTAAACTCAATATACCGGTAGACATGAGGGGGTGAAAGGGTTTAATTTATTAATTTTTAATCGGTATCGGGGTAGGTTAGAGAGATGGGCCAAAGGAAATAGAGGTTTACTTTTAATATAAAACTAAAACGTTTGAACCCTAGTTTTTAAACGTAAATACCTTAAAATTGAAAAAGGAGTGTGGTCATAAATTAAATTATAATCTCTTTTTAATAAATAAATCTAGATTCTTAACCAAGAAATAATAAGATGGTAGAAAACTAGAATTGAGTATGCTTTTCAACACAAGTGATATTATTTCACCATCTTAATTATTTGAAGAACTATTGATAAATGCATAAAGCTTAACATATATAAGGTGACTTGTAATATGTATTCAATGGCTTCGAACTATCTTTCGAAAGGAAATGCATATTAAAAAAAATTGAGTGAGAAATATAATATATTTTTGTCTAATATATTGGGGTAGAAATAAAAAGGGGTAAATAAAATTGTAATTGAAAAATGGGTAAGTAAGGTACATGGAAAAAATAGGGGGTATTTTCATTCTAATAATATAACAGGAGGGGGTATTATCAATTGAATAATTAGAGGTAGAAACTAGAATTAAGGGTATTCTTTAATACCCTTGAACACACGTGCTATACCATACTTTTACTAAGTGAATCATATATATATATATAATAAATTTAGATAATTATATATAAAAATAGACATTTACCATTGTACATTTTGTTCTAATAGGATTTAAACTTGCACTTAAGTTCATTTATTTAGTGGGCTTATATATAGGCAATATGATTGTAATATTTCTATATATTTATTTATAGGTGAAATAAAAAAACTAATGGCTTTTCTTATCCAACCCAATACAACTAATGAAGAGAATATTTTTTCATTCTTTAAAACACTAAATGTCTATTTCCCTTTTTCTTATAACTTAGTATGAGATTGACTATAATTTCAAAAATTTCAATATGTTTATTTTTCCTATCAAAATTAAAGATGTATATCTTTTCTTTTTCACAAGAAGAACGATATCTATTTCAATAGGTAAAATCAAGTATTATTTACATACTTTCTTCTAATTCCCAACTCAACCATTTCATCAAAAGGAAAGCACAAGCAAGTATGAATTTTATGTTTAGTTTTGAGAGAAATACATTTACCATTTGAATACAAATTTCAAGTCCTTCCTTCTAGTCATTACAATACAAATACGATAAATTAAGGTTACAAGACTATGTTTTTCTAATACAAAGATTTCCCTTTCCCTTTCCAACAAGGTATACAACTAAATTTGTTTCTCCATTAAACTAAGTCACCACAAAATTTAAATAAATGAATTATACAAGGCTTTATTTCAAATATACAAGAGTTACAATCTTTCACTCTAAGTGGGAACAATAATTAAATTTACAACATGGAGGTTCTTCCAACAAGCTCAAAACACAAATCTTCTTTCAAGGTCATCTCCCAAATTTATAGCCTTAAAAACTTGCATCCTTCAACTCTTCAACTCTTGAATCACAATACAAATAAATGCGTATAGGCGATGCTCTCCACCTAACCTATAAGCCAATAAGAGGATAAGCCATCCCCTTATTGACCCCGGAGGCTGAATCAAAGAACCATGAGGGGTATTATGCAGAATTTGTCAAATTTTACAAAATGGCTTCCACAAACACTCATGCAAAATTTCCATATTCATACAATGTATCAACATTTCAACATTCTTTTCTAAACAAGACAAGCAAGAGAAGTTTGAAACATTTTCCAAATCAAACAAGTAAAATATACAAATTTAATCAAAACACAAAGGCTTGATAAAAATCCCAAATGGAGACAACAATATGGAGTTCTCTCTTTATGCTTCCTATGTGGAAATAGGTTCCACCCAAGGTCCTCCAAGTGCACTATCATCAAAACACACACACACACACACACACTTATTTCTCCCTTTTACCTATGCAAAGAAACACAAAAATCTATTTATCTCCACATAGGTGGAGCACCTCTTCCACTCTCCCTCCACATTTCCTCACAATATCCCTTTTTCCTCCACAAATAATCTCCATTTCTTTCTCCTACACAAAATCTAAGGTAATATACCCAATCGCTCGAGCATGTAAAGACACAATCATGCTTTCATTCACATAAAAACACACACACATATATAATTAAAATACATGGGTGAAGCTCCTACCTTTCCATTGCAAGAATTTGATATAATATCACCAAACAAATATCCTTCCGTGCTTAAGCAAAAATCCCAAAAGCTACAAGACTCCATCCAAGAACCTCAAAACTCTAACTCCCAAAATACAAGTGCACAACAAAATTATGTAACCCCATAACCAAAAAATTAACTTGCATATATAGAAAAAGGAGAATATGAGGGTGATGTGGCTCCATGTAGGATCCACCACTTCCCCTCAACACCAAGTCAACCATCAATCTCAAGGCTAATAAATTGGTTGTAGTGGGAATTACGGTCCTCTCACACAAATTAACCCTCACTCCACTCCTCAAAAGGACAAAATTTTAAAAAGTATGTAATAAAGTTCAATAATTTCATGATTTTACTATCCTAAAAACATAAATAAGCCTAAAATTAATTTCCCATACCATAGGTATGTTGTTGGATGAATTTAAGAGGCATGGGACAAGCTTAGCTTGTCCCACAAGACTCCAAAAAATTCTCTCAAGTCAAAATCCGAATTTTGAATTTGGGAAAGAGTACACAACACAAAACCCAACAAAAATCTAATTTACATCCACAATATTTCAAGGACCATCTACCCAATTTATTGCCCACATGTCATATCCCTCTTTTAGTTTAAATTTGAACTCAATTATTTAATGAAGATACATTAGTAAGTGTTAATAAAGTAACAATATTTCCTTAAATAATTAAACACATGCACGGCAATTCAAACAATCAAAAATTAAAGTAAAGGAACCCATTACACCTATGGACACATAAAAGAGGTTACCCCCATGAGAAACTCCTAAAAAGCATGCAATAACACAACATAGCATTATACACAAGTTTTCAAATTTTGGCCATGTTGCACAACACCCGACATCCTTCCGTGGTTGGTCTCCTATCCCCTTTCGATGTATCGATATAATATCCTGTAACACAACAAAATACCTCTCTAACATTATGGCCGCATAAACAACGTTAAGAATAATATACATATAGAAATCAATAATTGTCATCTAAAATTAGTAATTATATCATCTATCATCATCTTAATTAATTCGATTCTAACATTCACAAAATAATACTTCTACTCAAAACATCCAACATAGGTAATGTATCCATACTATGACATGTATGTATAGAATCATAATACTACAAATCAACATATATAATTGTCCATTAGTGTCATCTAGTGCATCATAATCAAAATGTAAATCACAACATGTCAATAGTCCAAATATCTGCATAGTCTATCATCTACTAATCAAGATATAATAATCAAAATGTCTAAGTATCAATCCAACAATAATAACATCATAATGAAATACTATCAGGAGGAGTGGGCACTATTATAATATCTTCAAATCACAAGGATATAGGGGCCGGTTACCTCCTAACCTATTTTCATCATTACATGTCATCTCTAATGTATGGAGGATTCGTTATCCTTCCTCCTAGCCCATTTGATTGAAATCATACATGCCTTGGTTTTGCACAATGAAATATGGTAGGTAAAACACACATTTAATCACAACTTCACACATACACAAAAACAAAAATCAAAACATACACAAGAGAGAATCTCCATGCTTTCTCCCAACATGGGGAAGAGTGGTAAGAAACCAAATGAAACCAAGTGGTGAATCCAACTATAGGAAACACAAGTAAAACTCCATGCAACCTCCTTATCCCTCCAAATACAAAATACCTCCTTATCTCCTCAACCCATGAACCAAGCCTCCTCCTTGGAAGGATTTTCAAACCATTAAGATTTCCTTAACAAGGTTGGGGGAAGAATTCCAAACCATATGGAAATATTTTTCCCTACATCGAGACCATATGAGGAGGAATAGATAAAACCATCATGGCTTGCCACTCAAGCCATATGGTGAAAAGCCATTCCTCCCTCTTCCCCAACACTCCAAAATCCATCACAAGTATGATGGATGGAGAAAGAAGACAATAATAGTAAATCCACATAAACACCTGTAATCCACATACAACAACACACACAAAACACTATTTTCATTTCCTAAACATAAGCTATTTTTTTAGAAAAAAACATAGAATAAAAAAGGATGCCTACCTCAAACAAAATCTCCAACAAATTTATGCAATCCATAATCCAAGCTCCAAGCTCCATAAGCACAGCCCCAAAAATATCAAATACTCAAATTGAAAAATGACCAAAATGTCCCCAAATCCTCTCCATGAGGGAATATTAAAAGAAGATGATAAGTAGATATCAAATTTTAACCAAGTATATGATGAAACCATATGTAAATATTTCTCACGTGAATGAAATAAACTATAACATAATATGTTGATATTCAATGTCATGACATGCAAGAGAAGAAATAACCACCGAATATCTTGGTGCTACAACCAAATCACATAAATATCGTCAAATGAACCATAATAAAACATATAGTAATCAAATAATATCAAATTCCATGTCCATCATCCATAGAAGTAATGAGTCAACAAGAAAACTATGATAAGAAAAAGGTGGGCACTACATCCCCCTCTCCTAAAATTAGATTTCCTCCTGGAAGTCACTGGAAGAGATAAGGGTATAACCCCATGAGGTATCGTATCATATCATGCAGTTTTTAGTTACAATAAGCATGTCCCACCAATTCAATCTTTGTCATGTAGTAAGTGTTTTCTTATTTAGAGTAATCTAATTAAAGACAATTGTAGCTTACATAAAATTGTTATTAACATAATTTTTTAAACCTCTAAATGGTCACATGAAGTGTAGGTTCAACCATACGCTCTCTTTAAGGGAACTATATTTTTTTCTCAATAAACATGTCTCACCAAATATAACATGGTTCAAATTCAAGTGTAATGCAAATAGGAGAATATTAATTAGGGGAAATTGTAGCATCCAAAAAAACATTTGCCTCATCATCTAACTTTCCTATAAGGGTATACATAAGAGAATTTACAACATAAGGTCTATATTTAAGGGAAACTATGGATGGTTGAGTCGAGGAACATAATGGTTGTATCAAATAGGGTTAATAAGTCATGCATAGTCGATCTGTATATGTCCAATCATAAAAACCATCCAAGGTGCCATAAATACCACACAATAAGAAAAAAAAATATTTCCAATTTTACGTATGGTTTCACCTCCTAGCTCACCATTACTTTAAATTTTGGAAAATTTTTCACAAGCCTCTCCATAAACTATACTAACATCTACATTATTCATTAAGATGTAAAGGATGAAGATTCATGTAATACCAAGTGTAATTAAGGGGTTATGAATGGGTTTGGCAAGCATTTTACATTCACATAGTGATAATACCAATAAATTGTGGGTGAAATATATATCCAACCAATAGGTTAGGCTTGGTGTTCTAGTTTGGTTTCCAATTTTTCATAGCATGTACCATTTCCTAGGACATCTCATTTCCGGTTCAAAATTTTCTTTAGAAAACTCATAAGGGATGGTTTAATTTATTATTGTTTAACATTTACCTAAGTTTCCACCATGATAGAACAATTTCTGCATTTTCTACATCCTTACAAAGCCACATTTACTTAATGAAAACAACAAACAATGAATTTTCAATTCAATAAGACATATGAAAAGTTTTACTTAAATTTTATCGTTTCTTAATTACTATAATCAAGAGAAAACATGAAACAAAATCCATTCAAAGGGGATGTTTCCCAAACCTATCAAAATACTATGTAAATTACAATTTTATCACATGGACAGAATACCACAACTTTTCCATTCATACCTTCCTCAGAGTCCAAGAGGTCAATGCACATTTTTCTTTAAGGACAGGTATAGCCTAACGTTGCTCAAATCCAAAACCTATGATACCCTTAACTCAAAAATTATTTTGGCCATAATGACCCATTATGTCAAAAGAGATGTATATAAATATACTTCTTAATTACAGGGTAAATCCATTTTACATAAAGAACTTTAAATTTCGCCACCCTATTGAGTGGTAACAGAAAATGGGGCCATGTTTAGAATAGTATCCCATAACAACATGGCTTTAGATATCACTCCAATTTTTAGTTTTCTTAATTAGTGTTTATACCAATAGAAAAGGTCATCTTCACCCAAGGTAGGTGAAATGGATAGATAAACATTATTCTTATCCCTTACACAAAGGGGTGACATCATTTATCTTATAATAGATTATTGACGAGTTTCAAGGTGAATGAAATTTTACGCAAGAGTCTCCTAAGAATAAAGTAGCCAAAGGCATATTAAATTTTTGAGACCATTACATACTTTGATTATTCACATTACTTTCTCATCTAGGACTTAGCAATATCAACACAATGCCTAAGTTACGTATTCAAGAGAAAAAAAACTAGAGTGTAATCCATATTATATGAACATTGCATAACTAATAATAGTAAACTCGCTTATTTCTTGTTGGGAAAAAATTATTGATAAACCTCATCTTGGACTTAGCAATATCAACAAAATGTGTAAGTTACGTATTGAAGACAAAAAAACTAGAGTGTAATCCATATTATATGAACATTGCACAACTAAGAATAGTAAACCTCAATTTTTAATTTTAGAAAATAACAAACCATAACATTGTTGGGAAAAAGGATTGATAAACGATATTTATTTTAAGATTCTTCCCACATACATACATTTACACAATTTTATCCTAGTTTATAAGGTGTGTGTGTGTGTGTGTGTGTGTGTATATATATATATGTATGTATGTGCGTGTGTGTGTGTGTGTGTATGTTTCTATATATATATATGTATGTATATGTATGTGTATCTATATATATATATAGATTACATGAAAAAACATTGTAATAACCATTATTAATCCATATTGTTTTCAATTCAATTTTCAAAGCTATCGTTGGTAAACCATATCGCCAAAACAAGAGAGAAAATGACATTAATTTATTTTATTTTATGTTTGTAGAGGGCAAGAGAATGAGAGGAGGTTTTTATTTCATAATCATTGTTTTTGGATCCATAGAATAAGGTTACAAAGAGAGGGTGATTCCATGATTACTACACATAAGTCTGAGTGAATTAAAATGATTCTAGAGTGTGGTAGGGATTGGCATGGAGGATTATGGAAGAACTGACACATCACATGGGCATCCTCGATGGCTAGTCAGACCTGTCACTTTCCTTACGTAATAATACAATCACTTTATTGGGATCCAAAGCATGGATCACGCTGAAACCAAAGGAAACATTGTAAATTTAGAAGTAATTGAATAGTTACAGTGGGGAAAAGTGTGGAAAGGGTGTCTCACAGCTTGGACGTTGTTACAGGGTTTGACCAAATGAAAGAATGTGACATCTGCTCATGGGATTTGTTTACAGAGGTTGTAGACTACATGGGTTCCTCTCGAGATAGTTACACTATTTCACCAAAGGAAATGAATAGGAATCAAACGAATCAGTTCACTCTTACCAACATACTTCCTGCTGGTCTCAAAATAAGACCTTTGGAATAGGGAATGGCCTTCCTGCAAGCGTAAAACATAGAATATTTTTCTTAGGTGTTGTAGTTGCAAGTGCTATGGTAGACGTGTATGCAATGTGGATCCTTGCTCAGGGAAAGCAAACTGTTTGAAAAAATGTGTTTAAAAAAAGTGGTTGTGGACAACATTGACTACATGATATGCACAAAATGGGTTCGTTGAAAAGGATTAGAAAATTTTAAGAAAATGAAGATGAATAAAGCATGCTTCTCAAGATTGGTGCCATCATATTTTTTTTATTTTCCACTTTCTAGCTTGATTTTGTTTGATCCATTAATATTTGCACTGTTTGGAGATATTTATTGTTTTCTTTCACTCAAATATGTTGATCTTTGCTTCATTCATGAGCTCGTGATTTCCTATCACTTCTATGTGTGTTCCAAATTCATGGTTTCATTGAGCCTTTATTTATTTTTAGGAGGGCTCAACATTGATTTAGCCCTATGCTCATTTAACCCACCATTGGAATGCCCTCAATATTTTGAGACTTGTTATCGTGTTAACACCAGGATGGAGATGCTCTAGGTGTCTGCCATAATATTCTGATGGAAATAGCGAGTCAAAAATACAAGACTTGTATATTGTCAAAGGAAATATGTTGTGTCTTTAATCCATTACCAAATTCCTCTTCAAAGTGTAGATGTAAAATTTGACATCTCTCTCTGAATGCCACTGATAATATGAGTTTGATTTGGGCTTGGGGTTTAATAAGGCCACCAGATAGTCTCCACTGTTGTACCTACAACAAAATCATTGAGGTCTTGCACTTGTTGCATATGGCTATACCACATTTAAGATTTTGGATGATGTAAACAAAATTTTGAAACCATTAGATTGGCAAAGAAAATGACATTGCATAGAATCAACATTGTTGAGTATAAATGGACAATGCACTCCCACCTAACCACAATGGAGAAGGAAAGGGATTTGTACATGTCATGGTGTAAGTAAACTAGAGGGCATGAATGGAAAAATATGTGGAATCTTTGGAAAATCCCATGAACCACTCAAAAAATGCCTATTTGAGATGCAGAATAGAATCCCACAATTTCAACCGGCTCATGGAACACCAAAACCGCTTATCTTCTATCATCGATCAATTCCAGGAATGGTTCATCTCTCCTTATCTTTCATAATTCTTGTTCTTTAGTTTCTCTTTTGCAATGAAATAAAATTTTAAACTATAGGATTATCATAGATTTGATTGTTTTAAATAAACTTGTTTTCAAAACAATAAGACGACATATCATAACTTACACAATTCAAATATTCCTTGGTAAACAACCATGAACTCAAACCCACATTTGCGATGCTCTATCAAACTTCTAGACCAATTCAGATTGCATAGTACCCTTTTTATTGATAGGCTGAAGTTGATTTCCCTGTAAATATGTAGATCGCTTCCTTGTTAAAACTAATAAATCATGAATTACGAGACTTGCAAAACTAATTTCATAAATCGAAAAAGAGATTTTAAGTTTCTTTTATGTTCCTTGTTATGCGGAGAGTCACTTAAAAACATATATTGACATTGATTTATCGTTTGTGCTCTTTTTGACGCTCCTCTAGGAGCCTTGTTACATCGTGTTACATTTTTAGAAGTTGTTAAAATTAAAAAAACAATTGGGTTTCGTATCGGCTCGCCATTTGAACCATGAACAACGAAATGCTTATCCACCTTCATAAACCTCTAGTATTTTTACTAGACAATTTATTGTAACCTTTAGTTTGGGGGAAAACACTCTTCTTGATAGTTTGGAAAAATCATTTTATAGGCCTCTGGTCACAGTTTGACTAGGTCAAATAGGACCAATTACGACCGGTGGCTCTAATAAACTGTCGCCATTTCAAAACCGTTGTTAGTTCTTAGTCCCATCGACTCTGGTGAATTCTCCATATATAGGGTAACTTGTAGGAAGTTTCTCATTACGCATTCATCCATCAAATGTTATTTTTGGATGTGGTTTTCTAAGCCCTCGAGCTAACTTTTGATCATTTATAACTAGTTCAATTATGACCATTGGCCTAGCAAAACTCCCGCCAATCGTAAAAAGTTCATCATTTTTAAATTTTTCTAGCCCCTATGGATTCTTTTTATATCAATGAATGGGTAAGAATTCACCCATTGTAAATTTACTTATCGGAAGATAGTTTTTAAACGCGCTTTCTTAGCCTCCGAGCCTAAATTGAATGTTTTTACAACTAACAGAAAAAAGAAAAAAATTGTATGATCCCCATCGGGATACTGAGACCAAGTGGAAACTTGTTGAAACTTGTAAATAACTATTTGAAACTCTATCTTTTGGCTTATGGTGTAAAATTTAACTTTTGGGAAAATAGTGTTTCTCTCTCCCTACCTCTTTCTCTCTCCTTGGTTAAGAAATGAAGTGAAATGAAATGAATTAAATATGTTTCTCTAACCCTCTCCTTTCGAATGTAAATTATTATTATTATGTAAATGAGAAACTAAAACATTAATTGTGCTAGATGTAGTTGGAAGTCATGTCGGTGATTTATCATTGATTTCAGGCTCACATGGTTTTGCAGGATGCAAGTAGGATGGCGAAACAACGTGGTTATAACTCATTGTGTATTACTATAATTTATGTATGTTAATGAAAAATATATATAAGTATTGATATACTACAGTAAATTATTGTTATTGAAATTTGGTAATATTTATGAGATGCTATTTTAAGGGTGCTTTGGGAATTGGACATCTAACTATAGGTTTTTAGTTTGATTCAAATTTACATATGGCGAAATCCTGGTTGGATATATATGTTAAGTGAAATCGTAAAGTATAGTTCAAATTCTTGCAAAGTATTGAAAGGTTTATTAGTGAAGTTTTGTAACATTTTTAATATGTTAGTGTTAAAGGGAAATGTTCATCTAAACATGAGTGTTATTATGGTTCCAAAATTTTGTATTGTAAAAGTAGGATAAATATGTTAAATGAAACTGAATTTGACATTTTATAGTGCATAATCGTTGTGAAATTTATGATGGAATCTCTAGAGTGTTGTGTTATTTAACTAGCAAAATATAGAAAAGAAACTTAAACATAACAATCAACCTTAGTTTAAAACTAGTGCATATCTACCCTTCTCGCATGATCTTTCTTAGCACAAAAGAAACTTAAACCTTGGAATGAACTTAAATCTTTACACTTTATGGCACCTTCTAGCTTAAGTAAACAAGATCCCAAGTTTGAGCTTATTGTCATAGCCTATATGCTTAGCGACATCATTGTGAACATGATGGTTAGGAATGATATAGTCAAATTGTATCTAGAGTAAGTATAACTAACACTTCCTTAGTATCCTAGTGGACTACCAAGTCTTACAAAGTTAGATCTATAAATTAACTTCATCATCGAATGAATTCCTTGTGGGATCTAGATGACACAAATGGAGCTAGTGAAATAGTTGTACTATGACTTAAACTCTTGTTAATGATCTCTTTAGTTCCTCACAACTAAATGTGTTACCTTGGCTAGTGACAATATAGTGCCTTAGTATTTTATGGAGGATTTATATGGTAAATATGTTGACTTAAGAGGAACCAGTGTAAATTTGAATTAAACTAAAAAACTTGGTCTTGAATCCTTGGAATTTATGCCCTTTTATGACATTAAGAATAAAAAAATAAAATTCACAAGAGGAATCGTGAAATGTGGAAACATGGGATCTTACCTTAAAAACAAATCACTTGTTGTTCATGTGTAATTATAATGCTTCCATTCATGTACTTCTTCAAGTTGTTAGGTATGTACTATCGTAACTCTTTTTGTTATAAATTGATGCCAATAAGAGACCTAAGAAATAATTTAAAGGAATTGAAAAATAAGAGTATATGTCATAATGGTTAGGAACAAAATTTCACTTGAAGTCCTCATGGTTGATTTAAACATTGAATTTTTTAAGAATGGATACAAATTGTTCTTGGTGGGACTAGGAATTTGAGCCAATATAGAGTACACTAAAAATAAAATAAAATAAAATTTATGATGTGTAAATGCTAAATTTACTCAAACTGAATTCTGAACTAAGACAACCATCGTATGAGAGGAAATATGCTTCTAATGGAAGGAAGTTTATAGGAAATGGAAACTTGAACCTTCACTTCGTTTCATTCATAATATTGTTTCCCCCGTCAACATTAGATTGGTTCCCTTGCATAATAGTGACAAAATTAAATGTCAACTAAACATATTTTGAGAAAAAAACCTTTAATGTAAGAATGATTTATTGGGAGACTCATAGTTTCTTAAAATTGACTTTAATTAACAAATGATATATGGATAGTTAATGGGATTCGATAAATTAATTGTTGACCAAAATAAGCTCACACTTATTTCGGGTCAATCGACACCATTTTCCCCTTTGTGCTTTAATGTGAATTTTTACATATTTTAAGCATTTAAGGACCTCTCAAAGCATTTCAATCAGATAGGAAATTTATTCCTCTTTCCATAGATATAAATAAGTCCTTCTAACTTATCGTATTTTTTAAGTTACGGGTCATGGGGCCTTGAAAGGAGTTTTTGCCAAAGGTGGGCCGACGGGCATAGGGAAGACTTTTTGCCCATGTGAATTGTGGACCAAGTGGGGCGGTGGGAGACATTTTGAAATATTTTCACTTTTCAAAAAAGGCACGAGTATAATTGCGAGGCCCGCGGGCCCGAGAAGGATTACTTTACGCAAAGTGGAAAAATCAAGCCGGTGGGTCCAAAGATGTCTTTTTTCCCAAACATGGAAAATTCGGGCGGCGGGCACTGGGATGTTTCTTTTCCAAAGTGGGTTTGCCAGGCTATAGAGGAAATTTTTCCCAAGTCTGAATGCGGGTGGCGGAGTCAAGGGGCACTTTGAAACTTTTTCACTTTTTCACTTTTCACAAAATGGCACAGTTTCAAGTGCAGCTTGCAAACCCACAGGGTCTCATTGGTCGTTGAAAATTCACACGACCCCATGAAGGAGCCACATGTCAACTTAGCACAACTCCAAAAATATAATCCAAAGAAGAGACTCAAACAAGCACCAAGCTTCCACGTGTCCCAAGTCCGAAAAGGGACAGAGTTGATAGTTGAAAATTCAAAATGGGGCAAAGCCAATGGAAGGTGCCATGTGTCAACTTGGTGCAACTTGAAAGACGAACTCGAAGGCATTTCCCAAAACAAGCACAAGCCTTCCACATGGTCGATTCAAAAAGGGGACATAGCTTTCCATTTAAAACGACTAAGTATAAAAGAGTAGACGGAAGCCTCCACGTGTCTCATCGACGCAACACCAAGGATGGGTCCAAGGTGCGAGAGAATCAAATGAGCACCAAATCTCCACATGTGTAGTGTCCAACAGAGTTAACAAAGGGGATAGAGATGGCTATTTAAAATGATTAAGTATAGAGATCCAAAAACAACTCCATGGGTCTCATCAGTGCAAATTCAAAGGTGTAACCCAAAGCAGAGACTCAAACAAATGGTGGCCTCCACGTGTCCACAACCCGAAAAGGTAGAGGTGGTCATTGAAAATTCTAAACAGAGCGAGGCCAACGGAAGGAGCCACGTGTCTACACAAGTGCAATTGTAAAAGTAATAATTTGAGTGGGTTCCCAAATACGTGTTGAGCCTCCACATGTCCAGGGTCGACATATGGCTCCGCCGAAGCAAAGGAAACTTAGCCAAAACACAAAGAAAGGAACAGGCTAGTGGAACAAGCCACGTATCTCATCGAAAAATTTCAAAGGTGCGGCCCAAAAGGTAGTCCAGAAATGAGTGCCAACTCGCCACGTGTTCAGAGTCCAAAAAGGTAAGGTTGGTCGTTGAAAATTCCAAAAGCTTGCGGAGGCCTCCACATGTCTCGTCCGCATGCACTTTAAAAGCAAAATCTGGGGTTGGTTTCCAAATGAGCAAGAAGCCTCCACATGTATAAGATCAAGCATAGGTATCCACCAACAAGAGAGACTTAGGTAGAATACAAAGGAAACAAAAGAGCCCATGGAGGCCGCCACATGTTAGTCCAACATGATTTCAAGAGTGAAAGGAAGGAGCCAAATCTTCAAGATGCACGAGGATGCCACGTGGACCCGGTATGAGACAACCTCTTTTAAACATTGTGCACCCCACTACTTCATCTTCGAGATAGCCATATCTTTTGACTGGAAACTCAAATTTGGGCGGGAGAGGACTTTTTAGAAAGATCTCGGTGTCGACTTCTCACCTGCCTCCATTAATGTTTCGGCCCACTAATTTCGAGGGCTGTCAAGTCTCTCACCTGCCTCCATGATGAATAATGGGGCTCTTTCTTGTTCAATAAGGGATAGTGATGGAGGCATGGGTCTTGCAGTAAAGCTCTTCATTGCGGTAGGTGGAATTCAATGCATTGTAGGGGTGGTTGGAGCAGAGTTAAATTTTCCCTCTCTTTTCTCTCTCATTCTTCTATATATTGTAAAAGAGGGGCATACTCAAATGGTTGTTCATATTTTCTCTCCTATCCCCTCTCTCTTTCTTCCTTAGGGTAGAACGTGGAGTCTAAGCCTCCTTTCATGGCTCTATAATGGAATTTTATTTCCCCTTTCCCACTGATGATGTACCGTGTGACTTTTGGAGCAATAGAATATGTTTTGTGATGCATCTGTCCATCCTTTGCTTATTTTGTTGTCTCTTCTCACCTCTCATCATTGTAGGGTATACTATGCATACTCTAATGTTCATTACAGTCCTGGAGCTGTGCTTAATGGGTCTTGAAGTGGTGTTCCATGTGACATTCATCTTTGGTCTGTGGTGCATCTTATCCACCCCCTCCTCTACTCACCTCTCTCCACTTCAGCGATTAGGGCTGTGATCAGCCACTTCCTTTTATAGTGTATCATAGCTTATTTTAATCTCTCTCTCACCCTCTCTCTCTCTCTCTCTCCTTGACTCCTTTGAATGGTTGGACTAGGATAGATAGGTTCCACTGCACTATATTATCTTGTGGCGAGATATATTAGGAAGTAAGAACCAACCTTCTCTGAGGTCCATATGAATTTTTGCAAGTCCCACAGCTTGAGAGATGGTCCAATGTTGTACAATCACACCAAATGCCCCATTTCAGAATCAGGCCATTCAGGGGTGTTGTGATTAGGCACTAATAGTTTTGGCATGCCCAGTGGGACATTGAGGTTAGATTCTCTCATCTTTTGAAGGTGTCTCATTATCAACAACAAATATTAAGCCACCATGCGACCCAACATTTTTGGCACACCCGGTGGGATAGGTCCGAAGCACCTTACCACTTTATCTTAGTAGGTTAGTGTGTTCCTGTTAAGATTCATCCTTTTGAGGCACATGCAAAGAACATCTAGCGACTCCATCTGGTCAACGACCCATTCTCTAATTTGCAAACCTTTTCCATCCATTTCCACCTAGCTTCATTCATCTTTCTTTCCACATCTTTCCTATTCTACATTCATGAAGTTGTGTAATCACCACTTCATTTCCTTCTTGGAACTCACACTTGTAGCAAATGCATTTCCCAACTCCTCCAAATCAACATTATGATCAGATACAAAACCATTATGCTTACCCATATGAGCGATTGTAAAAACCATTTTTGCCATGGAGATTATAAAGAGCAAGGGGACGTATACAATAGTGAAAACTACATGGAGAATGCTGATCTGTGGAAAATATTCAAGGGATGGAGGCATGCATGGTGCAATCTAGGGATATAACATAGATGAAGGCATTTAGATATGGCTATAGGGAACCTTGTCCATGGGTCGTCCCTATGCCAAGATGTTACAGACCCTCGGAGAAGCTTGAATTCATTGTTTAAGTGTTGCATCAACTAACACAATTGATTGAGGAGATTGAGGCTTATGAGCTGACACAAGACAAACTTGTCAAATGGGTAGGTCATTCACCACCTCCTTGTCCTCCATTTTCTCTTTCTCAAACTCCGTCATTTTAGCATGATCGAAGTCAATCCCCTCACTTGCTGCTCCAACTGTTGACTTCCCTTCTATATCTCCTAATATTTCACCTCATCGCAATTCTTCTACCCTTTTCCCTCCCAAGAATTCATTCCCTCTAAACAAAAAAGAAAGTCCACTTCCCTCTCCACCAAAACAATAGAAAAATTGGTTGAACCCAAACCTATCACTTCTCTTGCTTTCCCAAGACCATGTTGGGAAGAGACTCAAGAATCCAAAGTCAAGGGGAACAACAAGAAGAGTCACCCAACAGAGAAGAAATGATAGACAATCTAAAGATTTGGGTTGTCGATTTGGGTTTACAAATATCCCTTTGATGGTTAAGCCAACAGAGGAAGTCATAGTTGAGGAGCCAATGGTGGTTGAGGCTGAGTTTGCAGTAGAAGAAGAACAAGAACAAGAAGATGAAGATCAACATTCTATTTTCTCTTAATGTAGTGTCCATAATGGCACTTTTTCTGAAGAGGATACTAATCTAATCCAAGCTACACAACCAGTTAAGGAGGAGGAACAACCAGCTCTAAGTCCCATTGAAGAGGAATAGCTGGGAGAGATCAAATCAAAGTTGAGGCCACTTAATGAAGAAAGCATCATTGAAGATTTTTTGATTTCATTTCAAGATCCTGATTTGATTGATGAACCCATGATGGAGGAGGACCATACATTTTTAGAGGCTCTAAGTGTAGAGAAGGCCACGGGAGAACCTTCGATTCTTCCCCACTTCATCCCCTTTAAGCTCTAATGTTGAAGAGGAGTTTTATCTTTCAAAATTCATGTTTTAGGATGAAGGGAACCATGGAGAGTTAGTTGTAGATCAGGAGGACACCATGGAGGAGGTATACCACATGCATCGGGACAACAAGGAGGCATACTACCCGATCGACTTGGAAGATTTCTTTGATGGAGAGGATCCCGAGGAGATCACATCATTTTCTCCTCCATCATCCACCTTCCAAGAACATGAGCCTGCTACCATGAAGGAGAGAATTCAAGTACAACAACATGCACTTCATAACAACTCTCTGGAACTAAGGTTGGAAGATATGAATCTTCCATGTTCTTCTTAGGAGGAGGAAGGAAAAGAGCATGAGGATGTCATCATCTCTCTCACACCATCCATCCAGGAAGGTCAGCAGGAAAACTCCATTATTGGGGTTTAAATTCAGAGCAATGGAAAAATTCAAAGGACAATACCTTTCCCAATTAGGTACTTGGCTTCATTGGAGCAAAGGGAGAAGCCAAAACTAGTCATGCCTACTTCAGGGCATGAGGATGAGCTCCAATTTACCAAGGATCGGTTGGAATGCCTCTTCAATCCAAATACGAGAGAACTTAAAGATGCATTTGTCTTGTTTCCGGTGACACCTTGATGATTTGGGTGGAGTACCAGCTTATAGTCAATTTGTAACTCATACAAGCAGCTATATTCGAGTGTCAAATCATTTGCATGGCTGCCCCATTTGAGAAAGGGAAGCTACTTATCCCTATCGCTTATAGGATTTGTTTGAATCACCTTTCTCTCTTGTTAATGTAGGTTTAGTTTAGATTTATTTTTAGTAGAAGAAGTTCTTGTGCATGCTCAAATATCCCACTTGGGGTGTGTATGGTTTCTAGTTTTGTATATAGTGTTGTGGCATTTTTTTCTCATGCACGGTGCATTGGAAGTAGTATCTAGTGAGGGTAGCCCCGATTACGGTGGTGTTCCAAGTGGCTTAGGGATCATATTTTGAAGTTCAGATCAGATTTGTGTTTACCAGGTAGACTCCATGCCCAATGAATGCTTCAAGGAAACTGATCATTTCACCTCGTAGGTAGGTGATCCACATGAGTCGCCAAATTGTTGATCAAAATAACCTCACACTTATTTCGGGTCAACCGACACCGTTTTCCCACCTTTGTGATTCATTGTGAATTTTTACATATTTTAATCACTTAAGGCCCCTTGAAA
Source organism: Taxus wallichiana var. yunnanensis (assembly GCA_018340775.1). NCBI lineage: Eukaryota > Viridiplantae > Streptophyta > Pinopsida > Cupressales > Taxaceae > Taxus > Taxus wallichiana. The sequence continues at coordinate 241,188,432 of CM031237.1, forward strand.
GCATTTCCATCAGATAGGAAATTTCTTCCCCTTTCCAGAGATATAAAGAAGTCCTTCTAACTCTTCATATTTTTTAAGTTATGGGCCCAGTAAGGATTTTTTTTGCCAAAGGCGGGCCAACGAGCCTAGCGAAGAATTTTAGCTCATGTGAATTATGGACCGGTGGGGCGGTGGGAGACATTTTGACATTTTTCACTTTTTTCAAAAGGCACAAGTATAATTATGGGGCCCGAGCTAAGAAGGATTACTTTTTGCAAAGTGGAAAAAGCGGGCGACAGAGGTTTGGAGATGTCTTTTTTCCCAAACATTGAAAATTCGAGCCAACGGGCTTGGGGATGTTTCTTTTCCAAAAGCGGGTCTATGGGGCCGTGGAGGAAATTTTTCCCAAGTGCGAATGCGGGCGGTATGTTTACGAGGGACCTTTGAAACTTTTTCACTTTTCACAAATGGCACAGTTTCAAGTGCGGGCCCATGAGCCCGTGGGGTCTCATCGATCATTGAAAATCAAAGACCCATGTAGGAGCCACATGTCGACTTGCGGAACTCCAAAGATAGAATCCAAAGTAGGGACTCAAACAAGTGCTAAGCTTCCACATGTTCCAGGGTCCGAAAAGGGATAGAGTCGATAGTTGAAAATTCAAAATGGGGCAGAGCCAACAGAAGGTGCCCCAGTGTCGACTCATCGCAGCTTCAAATATCAACTCAAAGGTGGATCCCCAAACAAGCGAAGCCTTCCTTGTGGTCAGATTCAACATAGGGAAAAGGTCTACTATTTAAAACATCTAAGTATAAGAGATTCGGTGGAAGCCTCCACATGTCTCATCGACGCAACACCAAGGCGGGGTCCAAGGTGGAGACTCAAATGAACACCAAATCTCCATGTGTCTATGGTCTAATAGATTCAAAAAGGGAATAGATTTGATTGTTTAAAATTATTAAATATAGATATCTAGCGGACAACGCCATGGCTCTCATCGGTGCAAAATTCAAAGGCGCAACCCAAAGTAGAGACTCAAACAAGCAAGCGTTGGCGCTCCACGTGTCAGAGCTTGAAAACATAGAGGTGGTCATTGAAAATTATAGCAGAGGTAGGCCGGAGAAAGGAGCCACGTGTCTTCACGGTTCAACTTCAAAAGTTAAAATTAGAGCGGGTTCACAAATGCATGTTGAGCCTCCATGTGTCCAGGGTAGGACATATGGCCCCGCTTAAGAAAAGATGACTTATAAAAATACAAAGAAAGGAGCAAGCTAGCAGAATAAGCCACATGTATCATCAGCACAATTTCAAAGGCACGGCCCAAAAGGTAGTCCCAAATGAGTGAAAACTTTCCATGTATTCGAGTTCGAAAAGGTAAGGTTTTCCATTGAAAATTCCAAAATCTGCGAGACCTCCACATGTCTCATCCATGCAAATTCAAAAGAAAAATCTTGGGGCAAGTTTCCAAATGAGCGGGAAGCTTCCACGTGTCTTGGGTCAAGCACAGAATCCACCAACAAGAGAGACTCACGAAGAATACAAAAGAAATAGAAGATCCCACAGAGAGGCTACCACGTGTCAATCCAATATGATTTCAAGAGCGAAAGGAAGGATCCAAATCTTCAAGATGCACAAGGCTGCCACGTGGACCCAAAGTATGAGATAGAATCTTTTAAACATTGGATGCCCATGACCTTGATCTTAAGACAACTATATATTTTGACTGGAAACTCATATTTGGGAGGGAGAGGACTTTTTAGAAATATCTCAAGTGCTTAGGCTTCTCACCTACCTCCATTAATACTTTGGCCTGCTAATTTCATGGGTTGTTAAGTATATCACCTTCTGCCATGATGAATAATGGGGCTCTTTCTTGTTCAATAAGGGATAGTGACAAAGGCATGGGTCTTGCAGTAAAGTTCTTCATTGTGGCAGGTGGAATTTAATGCATTGTAGGGGTGGTTGGAGCAGAGTTTGATTTTCCCTCTCTCTTTCTCTCTCATTCTTCTATATATTGTAAAAGAGGGGCATACTCAAATGGTTGTTCATCTTTTCTCTCCTACCCCCACTCTTTCTTCCTTAGGGTAGAATGCGGAGTTTAAGCCTCACAATGGAATTTTCTTGCCCCTTGCCCACTGATGATGTACCGTGTGACTTTTGGAGCAATATAATATGTTTCGTGATGCATCTATCCATCCTTTGCTTATTTTTTATCTCTTATCATCTCTCATCATTGCGGGTTATATTGTGCATACTACGATGTTCATTACGGAGTTGTGCTTAATGGGTCTTGAAGTGGTGTTCCATGTGACATTCATCTTTGGTTTGTGGTGCATCTTGTCCACCCTCTCCTCTACTCACCTCTCTCCACTTCAGCAATCGGTTTGTGATCAGCCACTTCCTTTTCTGGTGTATCACCGTTTAGTGTATGCTCTCTTTCACCCTCTCTCTCTCTCCCTATCTCCTTGGAATGGTTAGACTAGGATAGATTAGGTTTTGCCTGCACTTTGGAGTAGTTTGTGGCAAGTAGATTAGGAAGCAAGAAATGACCTTCTCTGGAGGTTCATCTCAAGTTTTGCAAGTCCCACAACTTGATATATGGTCTAATGTTGTAGACAATAACACCGAATTCCCCATTTCGAGTTAGGCCATTTCTGAATGTTGTGATTCTTCACTAATAGGAATCAATCATGCATTATCTTATAGAGACTATTGCCATGTAAAGTAAAGTAATCGAAGATTGTAAAGTAGGAAATTTTAAAATTTATGTGTTTAATTGTCTTGAGAAATATAAGGTATTACAATGCAAACCTAAATGTAATGTAGATGCAAACCATAAAGAGGCCATGTCATGGAGTATACCTACCCGATATTTCTTATTTTAATTGGGTCACTTGTCTTAGTTTATTTCCTTTGAGTATGACATTAATAGGCACCCTATATTATCCTATTGTATGAGTGGGTTCATGTTTATGTAAGTTTTGTATGCGTTGTTGATTTTCTCTATTTGGAGCCATTGTGTTGTTATGTAGTGAGTAATGTAAGTAAAAAAAACTATCCCGCTTTTTTTATTGTATTTGTGTGTGTAAAATATGGCCGGTTTATTTAGTATCAGAGAGGAGGTTTGAGCTCTCGATCCTCCGGGATGGATTAGAGTTATGATGGTTTTCCATGGTAGTAGTGGAGATTTGAAGATTAATGTGATATATGTTGTTATTTTACCAACGTTGTAATTGTGATATTATAAATGCACATGTTGTGCATGTCACTTAGTGCATATTTGTTAACTCACCTAATGTGCTTGTGATGAGAGTATGCACTCTCATTTTCATGGATTAAATGAGGAAATTGTGTGTAATGTACCACCTTGCGTGTGAAAATAATATTCTTTTGGATTGTGGAGTGTTGGAGCATTTTGGCATTATGTGATATGATTGTGTATTTATGTATTGCATGAAAAAAATGGTGTAAATTGAATTAGATTATATCGTAAATTTGTCACTATGTTGTGATGAATCATGTATATCACCATGTTATAATTACAATTGACTATATGTTATAATGTTAGACATTTTGTTCCTCATACGTATAATTCATGTAATATGTGATGGTTCATGTCATGATTTAGGGGCATATGGTGAATGTATGATCCCTATTGTACAGTTCTTGCACTTTGGGTGCAGTATGTGGTAACATGATGTATTGTAACCTATGAATGTAATGATTTTTATTTACCTTGTATAGATACCATGCGTAGATGCTATGGTTAATGTGCGTGAACCACCATTGTGTTAGTGATGTAGTTATGTGTTATGTTGTGAACCTTACACTAACCAACCCTAAGGAAATCGGTAAAAGGTGTATATTTGGAGTGAGGAAATGTGTACTAGAAAAGTTGTATGTTTGGAGATACGACGTGAAGTCTTACATAGGCTAATAACCCACTTTTTTTGTTTGGTACATATGGCATTTTCTCAATGGATTTCATGCATATTATGTTTCACGGACACCTTAGGTTCGTAGATGGCTACATGTACTCTTTTCTCTCTCCATATATGGTTATCGTATGGATTCAACATAAGTGTAGTTATGGATATGTTGAACCTTGTCAAAGTGGTGGAGCAATTACTTACACAAAGATGATGATAATTGTATTATTTGATATGTTATTTACAAGATGAGGCTTGATTTACGAGTTCCAACAAATCATTGAGTACCCGTTTGGTGGTCGTATAAGGCCACATAGTTATTGTGATGTGCTATTTATCTATACGTATTTTATTCGTAAATTAAACATTTTCCTTTTTCTTGCTCGAACCAATACTTGTCTTGATTGATTTGTTCTTATAGTGTGGGCATTTTATTTTGTTGTTTCACTAACATGTGGATTTTTGCACTAACTATGGATATTTAGCCATTTTTTTAAGTTTTAAAGTTATGTTTCAAGTTTAAATTTATTTTATATATCCTATCCGAAGGCTTGAGATTTTATCCACTTGGCATTTGAAACAGTTGTAATGTTAGTTCTAATTTCATCTTGTGTTGGAATAAGGTCATGGGATTCACCATGGAGTTCCATAACCTATGGACCTGCTTCATTTTATGGGGTTACACCCCAAGAAATTAAAGATAATTGGCGGGTTGTTGAACCACAAGTTATTATGTCACAAGGGTTAGAGGTGTCTAGACTCTATGTGTCTAGGGCCATAGGGTAACCGGCCTCTTTTGAGGGAGGCATAAGAGACTTGTGTGTGTGTGTGTGATTAGTGCACTTTGATTTACCTTGTGATGTTTGTGGAAGGTGTATGGAATCTATGTGTCTAGGGCCATAGGGTGACCGACCTCTTTTGAGGGAGGCATAAGAGACTTGAGGTAGATATAAAAGACTTGATGGAGGCATAAGAAACTTGAGCGAGGCATAAGAGACTTGAGCGAGGCATGTGTGTGTGTGTGATTAGTGCATTTGGAGTTATCTTGAGATGCTTTGGGAGGTTTAAAGAGTTTTTTGCGATGCTTTAGGAGAGAGATGGATTTTTGTGATGTTTGGGAGGCATATGTAGTTATTTTGTGATGTCTTAGGAGGTATATGGAGTTGTTATTTGATGTTTTGGGAGGTTTGTGGAGTTGTTTTGATGATTACGTGTACTTATGTGAGTTTTCTTATGTTTTATTATGTTGAGGATTGATGCCCCTCATTAATGGTAAGATGTTGATTCCATCTTGACCCTATATAGCTATAGTTATTGTTTTGAGTTGCGTGAAACCTTTATATGTGTACTTGTTGGGAATTCCATGTTGTTATAGTCTTCTTATGTTACAAGTAATTTTGTGTGAGGGGCATGTGTGTGATAAGTATTATTGTGAGGGCTATGTATGTTATTTCCATTGTTTGGTTGAGTTATTGTGATGTGATATAGTCATGAAAGAATGTAGCAATATTTCTTGTGGACCATTAGTGTTGTGTTTGGCCCTAATGTGGTGCTTGTGATGTCATTTTATGTTGAGCACCCACAAAAATAAATGAACTAAAATATTAAAACAATGAAATATTAAGAACTTGAGATTAATAAATACAGATTAAGGAAAATGAGTAATTGGGTTATAATGTGAATTGAAAACTATCAATATTCACATATAATTAGAAGTTTAAGAATTTCCAACCTTTCCCTCTTCCGTTTGGTTACACCTTTGTAATTAGTATCTTGTGTTTTTAGTGTTATGAGTTGTTGATTGTTCCTCCTTGCTTTGAGTACCTTCTTCTAGCCTTGACTCATGTCACATCAAGGACGATGCTCTTATAAGGGGAGGGATATGTAATGCTCCGCCCCATAAAATCGGGTAAAATGATAAGTTAATAAATTATATGAAATATAAATAAAATATTAGAAATGTAACAATGTAATGGCATGAGGTTACCAAGAAGGTGGTTGGTGGTGAATTAAAATTATTCCAGAGTGTGGAAGGGATTGGTGTGGAGGAAGATGGAAGCATTGACATAGCACATGGGAATCCTCAATGGCTAGTCAAACTTGTCACTTTCCTTAAGTAATAATACAAGAAATTTATTGGGGTCCAAGGCATGGATCATGCTGAAACAAAAGGAAAAATTGTAAATTTAATAGTAATTGAATAGATGTAGTGTGGAAAAGTGTGGAAAGGGTATCTCAAAAATCTTGGATGTTGTTATAGGGTTTGACCAAACAAAAGAACATGAAAGCTACTCATGGGAATTCATTACAATAGTCATAGAATACATGGGTTCCTCTCGAAACAGTTACACTAATTCACCAAAGGAAATGAACAGGAATCAAACAAATCAGACACTCTTTCCAGCATACTCCTCGCTAGTGTCAAAACAAGAACTTTGGAATAGGGAATGGACGTCCAACAAGTATAAAACATAGTAGAGTTTTGTTAGGTGTTCTAGCGACAAAATTTTTGGTAGACATGTATGTGATGTGGAACCTTTCTTGGGGAAAGTAAAATCTTTGACAAAATGTGTTTAAAACAAACATCATTGTGGACAACATTGACTGCAGGATATGTACAAAATGGGTTTGTTGAAAAGGCTTAGAAACTTTTAAGAAAATGCAGATGAATAAATCATGCTTCTTGAGATGGGTACCATCATTTTTTTCCTATTTTCCACTTTCCAGCTCAATTGTGTTTGAGCCATTAGAATTTTCACTGTTTGGAGATCTGTATTGTTTTATTTCGCTCAAATATGTTGATCTTTGCTTCATTCATGAGCTCGTGATTTCCTATCACTTCTGTGTGTGTTCCAAATTCATGGTTTCATTGAGCCTTTGTTTCTGTTGAGGAGGGATAGGCATTGATTTATCCCTATGCTCATTTAACCCACCATTGGAATGCCTTCAAGCTTCTCATACTTATTATTATGTTAAGACCATGATGGAGATGCTCTAGGTGTCTACCCTAATTTTGTTTATATAGATTCTGATGGAAATAGTGAGGTCAATAATAAAATACTTGTATATGGTCAAAGGAAAGATGGTGTGTCTTTAATCCATTACCAAATGCCTCTTCAAAATGCAGACAAAAATTTGACATCTCTATGAATGCCACTAATAATATGAGTGTGATTTGGGATTTGGATTTAATGAGGCCACTAGATAGTCTCCGTCCATTGTACCTACCTCAAAATCATGGAGGTTCTCTACTTGTTACATATGGTCATACCACATTCAGGATTGTGGATGATGTAAACAAATTTTTGGGACCATTACATTGGCAGTAAATGACATTGCATGCAATCAACATTGTTGATTATAAATGGAAAATGGACTCTCACCTAACCAAAATGGAGAAAGACAGGGATGTGTAGATGTCATGGTGTACGTAAACTAGAGTGAATGAATGGAAAAAAATGTGGAATCTTAGCCAAACAATGTGAACCACTTCACAAAATGCCTATTTGAGATGCAAAACAGAATCCCACAATTTCAACTAGCTCATGCATCTACTTACTCTAGATATACAATTTGACCATATCGTTCCTAAGCATCGTGTTCAAATGACGTCGCTCAGCATATAGGCTATGCCAATAATCTCAAATTTGGGATCTTTTTACTTAATCTAGAAGGTAAAATAGAGTGTAAATATTTATGTTCATTCCAAGGTTTCAATTTCTTCTATTCTAACAAAGATCATGTGAGAAGGGTAGATGTGCACTAGTTTTAAACTAAAGTTGATTGTTATGTTTAAATTTATTTTCTATGTTTTATAGTTAAATAACACAACACTCTAGAGATACCATCACAAATTTTATAATTAAAATATTTATCCTAATATTACAATACAAAATTTGGAATCAAAATAACACTCATGTTTAGATGAGCATTTCCCTTAAACACTAACATCTTCAAAATGTTACAAAACTTCACTAATAAACCTTTCAATACTTTGAAAAAGTTGGAACTATCCTCTATGAAATAACTTAACAAATATATCCAGTGACCCTTCTACCAAATGTAAATTTGAATCAAAAGAACACCTATAGTTAAATGCACAATTCCCAAAGCACCCTAAAACTAGCATCTCATAAATATTACAAAATTTCAATAACAAGTCTTTATTGTAACATAAAAATTCATATATATACATATTTAATCAACATACATAAATTATAATAATAAAAAATTAGTTCTGACCACGTCATTTCGTCATCCTACTTCCATCCTGCAAAAACATGTGAGCATGAAATCAGCGATAAATCGCTGAGATGGCATCCACCTAGATGTAACATAATTAACATTTTTATTTTCCTATTTACATAATAATAGTAATTTAAATTCAAAAGGAGAGGGTTAAAGACACATATTTATTTCATTTCATTTCACTTCATTTCTTAACCAAGGAGAGAGAAAGAGGTAGGGAGGAGAGAGAAACACTATTTTCCCAAAAGTTAAATTTTACACCGCAAGCCACAAGATAGAGTTTCAAATAGTTATTTAAAAGTGTCAAAAGTTTCCACGAGGGTTTGCTAACCCGAAAGGGGTCCTATAAATTTGTTTTTACGTTTTCCTGCTAGTTGCAAAATGTTCAATTTAGGCTCGGAGGCTAAGAAAATGCATTCAAAAACATCTTCCAATAAGAAAATTTATGACGAACGAATTCCTACATGTTCACCTATATACCAAGAATCCATAGGGACTAACAAAATTCAAAACTGAAAAATGGTTTACAATTGGTGGGTAGTTTTCCAAGGCCAACGGTCATAATTAACCTAGTTTTAATTGATCAAAAGTTAGCTCTTGGCCTCAGAAAACCATGTCAAAATTTATGTTCAATGGACTAACGCACAACAGAAAATCCATACAAGTTCCCCTAAATATGAAGAATTCACCAGAGTTTAGGAGACTAAGAACTAGCAACGGTTTTCCAATAGGAACAAGTTTTCTAGAGCCACTAATCGTAATTGGTCCAACTTGACCTAGTCGAAGTGCGGCCAGAAGGCCTATAAAATTCCTTTTACAAAATATCAAGAAGAGTGTTTTCCCCCAAACTCTAGGTTCCAAGAAAATTTAGAGTAAAAATACTAGAGGTTTGCGAAGTCGGATAAGCATTTAGTTGAACATGGTTCAAATGGCGAGCCGATACGAAACCCATTTTTTAAAATTTTAACAACTTCCTAAAAGTGCAACACAAGGTAACAAGGATTCTAGAGGAGCGCTAAAAGAGAAAAAATGATCAATAAAGGTCAATCCACATTTTGAACTGACTCCTCACATAACAAGGAACACAAAAGAAACTTAACATCTCTTTTCTAGCTTTACGAAGTTATTTTTAAAGTCTCCCAAATTCTTGATTCATCGGTTTAAAAAGGAAGCGGTCAACATATTTATAGGGAACTCAAATTTAATATGTCAATAAAAAGGGGTACAATATCAATCTGGTTTGGTCAAGCAGTTTCTAGATCATCAAAAATGAGGGTTTGAGTTCATGGTTGTCTACCAAGGAATATTTGAATTGCGTAAGTTACGATATGTCGTCTTATTGTTTTGAAACAAGTTTATTTAAAACAATCAAATCTATGATAATCCTATGGTTTAAAATTTTATTTTTTTACAAAAATGAACTAAAGAACAAAAATTATTAAAGATAAGGAGAGATGAACCATGCTTGGAATTGATCGACGATAGAAGATAAGCGATTTTGGTGTTCCATATTTACTAAGGTAAAACATTTTAACCATGTTATATTGTACCAAAACTTAGTAAATGATCATAACATGAACATAGGTCTATCGAGCTCAAGAAGGGTTAAAAATAACTAGAACATTACTTAAGATAATCCCAAAAGTTATGTTGAGGGATTTGATAAGAATTTTAAGTTGTATAAACTAGATTCATTTTATAATAGCTCAAGGGATACTTAGTTTACTTAGAAGAAGATAAAATAACTAGGAAATATCACTTCGCATAAAGTCATCGTATCAAAAGAGACTCTAAATTTATTTTCCCCTTATCATTTCTTGTTTACGACAAGTTAGCGGAGTTTCAATAAGGAAAATTTGAATCCAAGATATAACAAATTTATAAATAAACTTTGGAATAGATAAGTAGGGTTATAAAGTTTCTTGGAAAATAATCTTATAAAGAGAGTTAATTTTTTTAGATTAGTAGCATATAAACTAGGAGTACAAAATTATTATGATTCATAATGAAAAACTTTAAGCCATGGAGGACCATTTCCTCTTATTATGTTGTTCTATACAAGGTATAATTATTTATTTTACATCCATACCAAAAGGGTTTTGTTAGGTTTAAATGTGGTGCCCCTAACATTGCGGTTGAGTTTTCCAAGAAACAACAGATCACTCAAAGAAGAACTACTTAGCCAAACACCTTAAAAATATTCCTTAGACCAATGAATACAATTCTACATTAGCAAAAAAATTTCATCCAATTATAATAAATTTTGAAATAAAGTTTCCAAAGGATAAGTAGGGTTATAAAGTCTCTTGGAAAATTCTATTATATAGAGAGTTAAAAAATTAATATTAGTAGCATATAAACTATGAGTAGAAAATTGTTATGATTCACAATGAAAAATTTAAGCCGTGGAGGACCATTTCATCTTATTATGTTGTTCTATATAAGGTAACATTATTTATTTTATGCCCATACCAAAAGGGTTTTGTTAGGTTTAATTGTGGTGCCCTTCACATTGCATTTGAGTTTCCCAAGAAACAAAGGATCATTCAAAGATGAAATAACTAACCAAACACCTTAAACATATTCCTTAGACCAACGAATAAAATTCTACACTCGTGCATTAAAACACAAATTATTTGCGAAATAACCATGACTACCTATGGTGTCCAAAGTGACCAAACTATACCAAAGCAATTAGCACCCAAAATGCCTCTTAGCATATAATTTGTTTTAGGTATAATCATTCAGATTAGAAAATACATAACACAATATAATAATTATATTATAAAATCTTGCATCCTCCAAGGGTGTCCTACGAATTTGAATGGTTCACTAAGACCCAGTTCTTTTGCTCTATGATCTAGCCCAAATGGTTATTAAAAGTGTCTACCAAACAAGTACCCAATACCCAAATGGTAAACAAAATTCTTTCAAAAATCTATATCATATAGGGAGTCAAAAAATACTTACAGACCCAAAACTAGCAAATTAATCTCTAACTGGAAGCACCTTCTCAGAGCCAACTATTACGCTTTTTCTATTGCATTTTAGTATAATTTTTAGTAAATTAGCTATAAAATGGGTCTTGAAAGTAAGTTATCACAACTCTAAAACTCATTCTATTGATTCTCATCTATTATCCTATATATAGACAATCTGATGCAACTTACGAAACATAATTTTGATAACCAGAACTCTAGTTATGATCTCATTTCGAAGCTAATTTATGTGATTGACTAGTTTTTGTTTGTGTGCTAGAATGACTAGAGGCCTCTTAAACACGCTTGAAAAACTAACTCCCCATTTTATTTTCTCAATACTAGATTTTAAAACCAATTAACAAGTAGAAATAATAAATTTTAGAAGTTGTAGATCCCAATTTTCTAATAAAACTCCCTAAACTAAGGGCCTAAAATGAAACGAATTTTCTTCAATTTCAGCTTTTATCCATGCAAAATGTGATCAATAGGTCCCAAATCACCTTCATTTAAATGATCATATGATCTTAGAATTTGGGTTTAAATTTTTTTGTGGCTTCCCATGTCACTAGAGAACATGGTCATCCAAATCGATCTCCACTATGGAAGCCACGAAGCCATTTTGCACGCTTATTTTTGAACATTTTTTCTTAAATTTTACCAATTGTTTTAAAACAAATAAAGTGATCAAAATTTGTGTTCCAAACATCACTGGTGGCTTAATGTTCACTAATTTACTTTTCTAAGTTGGTAATCATTCACCAACCATCGTGTTAGGAGAGGTATTGCTCCAACACGATTATTATATGGATGTTTTGACCTATTTTTTATTGTGGAATTCAACGATGTAGGAGAAAATGAAATGGTTTGGTGGAAAGTTTATTACTAGATGGGAAACCTTAGAGTTAAAAACTCAAATAGCCCCATACACCTGGTGTTGGATCTCGATATTTGATACCAAATGTAATGCCCCATTTTACAGCATAAATTTTTCCACAAAAACAAACATATTATTTTGGAAACATATTTACATTAGTTTATCTTATTCACCTAATGTTGCTTTGACTAATGAATACCCTTAATACCTACCGAGTTTATTCAAAGCACTAACTAGGAGACATTTAAATTTCCCTCCTTTAATTCAAATACCAGGTATTATCCTATCTATTTTTTTACAAAAATAAATAAAATAAAAGGAAAATTATTTGAAAATATTCCCTACCAATTTAATTTACTCTCCCCATTGTTTTATTGTGACTTCCCGCTAGTAAAGGAAATACATTATTTTACAAGTTTGAGTTAAGGTTCCTACTTTAAATAATTTCCCTATAAAAACAAAATTGTATCCTTTAATATTAAAGCTCATTCCCATTTTCAATGTGGGAGAAATTATTATTATTAATTTATTTAAAATGCCAATGGGTAAAAGTAATACTCACATGAATTCCCAAATTTAATATTAAATACTAACCTAATAAGATAGTGGCAAGCTGTAGGACAAAAGAGAGTTGTAGGATCAAAACAACCAGCACCATTGATCTTTCAAATCCCTAGGTTTTCCCAAATACGTTCTTTATCAATTTTATTTTCCCATTCCTCTCTTTATTTTATTTCATTTAGTTTATTCTCTATTTTATTTGTTTCTTTTTGGTTTTATTGTTGCATGTTTGAGGAGAGGCCATGAAAGCCATGAATTCTTGATGGAGGAACATTGCCCAAACTATATATTTTTTTGTTTTATAGATTGTGCAGGTTTACATAAGATCCATGGGGTTTTGGTATCTATATTTTTTCCTTATATGAACGTAACTCCTATATTTCTTTATTTTTTATAAATATTTTTACAACAAAGGGAGGAGGCGGATCTCGCCCCAATGATCCACCCAGTGGTAGGGTTCTAGCTGCGATTGAGGGTTTTAGGAGGGTAGTGACAGCAAGGTGTAGGGAGCTATAAGGGTTTGAGTGTGGCTAGTGAGGCGAGAGGATTAAGAGGGTTAGCGATGGGAGATATAAGGTGGGTCATGTGGAAAATGGGGTGTGGGGGTGGGAAAGGTCGCGGCCTATCTCACAAACTCCCCCACCCCATTCTCGTGTGTGTGTGTGTGTGTGTGTGTGTGTGTGTTTATAAATAAGTAATCTAAACACATCCGTTAGCTATAACAATTTTTTTATTTTATAAAACAAACAACCCCTAATACCCAAATCATATTTTTCTCCGTTTTTGGTATATATATATATATATATATATATATATATATATATATATCATTTTATTTTATTTTTCTGATTCATTATGAAACAATCTATATATATAGGATATACAATCCCACCCTCTGATTTAAAATATTATAATTTTTGTTTGACTTTGGATGAAAAAAACTAGTCACATATTTGATTTAAATTTCATAGGAAAGATAATGTTGTATTTATTTAACATACTATCATAACCAAATATAAATATTTAATAGCCCATAAGATTCAAATGCATTCATTTCACCTTGAAGAGGAATCTAACTCTTTTTTATAATGGAAAATAATTATAACTCAAAAAAAGAGCGCTTATAATCAGATTTAAAATATTTATTTATTTCTGTTTATAAATCAATACACCTTCTTTCACATTAAAGCATCAATTTAGTTATGGAAACTTTTCCATTTTATATCCAATAGTTTTTAAGGAAGGGGACACTTTTCACTTATATGATTCTTCAACAAGTCACATGCATTCTTGTAAAATATAAGATTTTTTTGTAAATTGTAGGCAAGGGAAGAATGAAGTATAACATTTTCAGATTTTGATATAAGAGCATAATATTCTGCAATAAAATAAATACCTCTCTTCTATTTACTGAAACCCACAATATGAATAATATGATTTGACAAGAATCAAATAGTATAAATAATGTTGTTACTTTCTCTTTTTTTTTTTTGAAAACAAATACTAACTCAAGAACTAATGAGAAAAACTTATCATACTTCAAAAATCAGCTTTCCATTTACATTACTCCCATGGTAATAAGGATGGAATATTCTTAAAATACTATAAGAAATTGGAAGCAATTAAAATAAGTTTCATAAGTACTACAAAGGGAAGGAAAAATCCCAAATCCACTAATTCACAATTTACCACCATAATTTTCAAAAGGGGTGAGAATTTATCATAAGCTTCCCAACTAGAGTTTACAACTTTTCAAAACAAGAGTGGAAAGATCATTCTAACATGAAAACATCAAGTTTTTTTTCAACAACATTTCTTGGAATACAATACATTTCAACTTATTTCATTTGCTGACACAATGTAGAATTGTAAGATCCACATCCTAGATTCTAACCCTTACACTACTCCTTTAGGTAAAAGAAGACATACTTCCAAATTGCATTGAAATTTAAGGTTTACAAGACATGTACAAAATAAGAGTGTGAATTAATTACAATATGAGAGAGAATATTCCAATGTAGCAAGATTTCTTCTTTGGATAGTTAAAATATTCAACCAATCCCATAAAACCTTCTAGTTTCATACTAGGAAGGAGAACATAACATTTGATACAACACTTTTTGCATGAGATACACATACATCACAAATTGGAAAACTAAAGAGGAGTTCACAACATAATTTACAAGAACCAAGTGGGAACCATGTGGAAAATATTTCCCCATAATTGGAATAACAACATAACAGCCTCCATTTACTCTCCCTCAATCTTCAAGCTAAAATATGAATGTTTTCCATTCCATAAGATCTTTAAATCACAAGGATATAGGACTCAGTTAACTCCCAACATATTGGCATCATTACATTCCATCTCCAATGTATGGAGGACATGTTATCCTCCCTCCAAGCCCATGGGAGAGATAGCATACATGCCTCGGTTTTGCACAAGTAAATAGGGTAGGTAAAACACACATACAACCACAACTTCACACATACACCAAAACAACAATGAAAACATACACAAGAGAAAAGCTCCATGATTTCTCCCAACATGGGGAAGAGTGGTAAAAAACCACATGGTGAATCCAACCATAGGAAACACAAGTAAAGATCCATGCAACCTCTTTATCTCTCTAAACACAAAATCTCTCCTTATCTCTCCAACCCATGCCACAAGCCCATCATGGCATGCCCATCAAGAAACGTGGTGAGAAGGTATTCCTCCATCTTCCTCAACACTCCAAAATCCATCACAAGTATGATGGATGGAGAAAGAAGACAATATTAATAATAAATCTACATAAACACTCATAATCCACATAAAAAAACACCATTTTCATTACATAAACATAAGCTCTTTTTCATAAGAAAAACCATAGAATAAGAATAAGGAGGCCTACTTGAACAATCTCTCCAACAGCTCATGCAATCCACATCCAAGCTCCTAGATCCACAAGCACACCCCCAAAAATATTCAACACTCGAAATGCAAAATGATGAAAGTGTCTCCAACCCCTCTCCATGAGAGAATATTAAAAGAATCCAAATAACTAAATCCCCCAAATGAGAGGGTGACATGTGTCACCCTTCTCAACTCCCCACACAAAGATTCTGAAAAAAAACTCATGGATAAAATAACTCTCATTTTAGAGGTAAAATCCAAATTATCCAAAATGTGATTAAAAACAAATCTCTACAACTTTTAACACATGCACAAACCAACTCACTTACAATAAAATGATGTGTGAGGGGTCAAATGAGAGGGAAAATCCAATTTGGCCTTGAAATGATGCCCCCTACCCATAAGTAGGGTTGAAGGGGTCCTTTTCCATGATAGGGATGTTCCCAACATGCAAAGTGAACATCAAAATTTTTAGTGATAGCCCAAATCCGAGTTTAGGCTAAGTGGCACAAGAGTTGAGGTGGTGGGCCCACCCAAGTGACACTTAGATTCTACCATTCCTCTAATAACCACATAATTAACATTAAACATCAATTAGCACAAGTAGGGACCACTACGTCCCTAAAAAGTCTTTAAAAAATAAAATAAATTAAAAATAAATAAAACTTTACAAGTAGGGGTCACCCATGGTGCCCAAATACAACATCAACAATCAATTAAGGCTTCACACAACAAACATATCTATTACTTGGCTTTATCATCAACTTATGAAAACTCAAGTGTAGCCCTAAAACCCACGTTCTCTTATGCCCCCGTAATCTACACACTCAATTTAAAAGTTCAACATATCCTCCCAATAAAATATATAATTAAACAATCTAAATAAATCATACATGGATAAATCATGCTAACTATACCAAACCATGTTAGTATGAAATGACTAATGCTAATGTCTATATCCATACTAGCTCAAGATGAATGAACCATCTAAACAACACATGACGACATCAAATTAGACATTAGAATTTGAAATGATAACCAATTATATGACAAAACCATAAGTAAATTCTTCTCATGTGAATGAATTCAACTATAACATAATATGTTGATATCCAATATCATGACATGTAAGAGCTAAGAAATAACCACCAACTATCTTGGTGTTATGTGCCCAAATCACATAGGTGTCATAAAATGAACCATAATAAAGCATATAGTAATAAAATAATATCAAAGCCCATGTCCATCATCCATAGAAGTAATGAGTCATCAAGTAGACTATGTTAAGTAAAGGTGGGCACTACATCTAACCACAATATTATTCAACGTAAGACTCGCAACTCTTTATCTTCCAAAAATCATATTGGGTGCAAACATAGAATTCATTCTCAAATTTTGGTGGTGTTTGAAGTATCATCTGCACCATGTCCTCTCACCTTCACTTGATATGTTGACTTCATGAATGACATCATTAACACGTCCGTCTCGCTTAGCAACAACACAATTATTTACAATTGCCTAGACACCAACAAAAAAGTAGCTATCCCTGTGGATCACCAATTGTCAATTTTAGGGTGCACTATGACATGCTCCCACCCTTTGGCATCCTAGAGAAGGGTTCTCGGTGATTTTTTTGTAAAATGCGTAAATTTTGAATTTTCTTTGCTATGGTGATTTAATTTTTACTAGATATGAGATGCAAATAGAAGAAGGTTATTACTTTGTTATATTTCATAGGGATATACATTCGAGAGAGTTCCATGGAGGTCGTCATTACTTTTCCTACTTTGGGATTTTTATGATGAGTGGGATGCACTAGAGTGTGCCGATCTGTGGAATGTGACTAGATTGGCAGAGGTTCCCATAATATGTTGATGTTGACCAAGCGTGTGGGTGATACTTATAATTTTTGGTTTCCTACTAGGGAGTTGATAGTGATTGTGGAGGATGTTTATCAAATATTACAATTTTTGTCATATGAGATAAAGTGTACGTGATGATCATAGTGGATTCCTATAGGCGGATGAGGGAAATGAGGAATTATTTCACTGGGACTTGAGTACTGAGATAAATACCATATTATTCTAGATGTTATATTGAGATCTGTGTTCCACGGTTTTGGACGTTCAATGAACATATTCTAGCTTCATAAGTGGCATTAAAAGGTGGTGGATTGGGTATATTGTATAAGATTCATGATATATGTCACCATTAGAGTAACATGGGACAAGATATTCCTAGGCATGATGTTTGGTGGCCCACCTATATAGATATTTGTATAGATTCATATATGATGATCATGGGGGTGGACATAGAGCGACCACTTTGTTACATGTATGGGCATATGAACACATGGTGATATTGAGGCCACTCAATGGGCCATAAGATGATTGGATGAGACTTGAGATATTTACATTGAGGTGGGTAGGTTCTTATAGTAGGAGACTAAACACAACCACCTATAGGTCTATTCTTGATCAAATGGGGCTAGAGACCATCATATGGAGGCCATATAGAGATCGTACACACTAAATCATGTACTTTGGGTTATTTTTATCCCGATTACATACTTATTATTCAAATGAGTCTTAAGTGTGAAACCTAGTAATTAACCCATGTCTTTGGCCACTTTACTTTTTTTTATGTTTCTTCTATCGATCTTACAATCATACTTGCTTAGTTTTTCATTTCATATTTTGTCATTTTTCATTCTTAATAGGAACACCCACTAGGATCCAGTTCCTTCATCCCCTCTTGGTGCCCTTGTCTACTTTACACTTTGATCTCACTCTTTGGATCCTTTCTAGCCATTTGAGAAATTTATCCTTGTGGTAGTCGGCCTTTTCGGGGTTAATTAGTAAATTTAAACAAAATAATCATATAAATATAAATTTATGTGATAATAGTGAGGACCATGCACGAAAAAATTAAACACAAGGCTTGCATGACTATGGAGGGATTCAAATAGGAAACAAGAGGATCCATAGGTCAATATTGATTACGTGAATGGAACTAGAAGAGTATTGTGGGGTCACGAGCTGGTGGTGGAGTGATGGATCAAGCTAACCAAGATAAGGTGGAGACAGATATGTGCCCTAACCCTAGGGTTCCAAAAATGAATGTGCATCTGGATGGGGCAGGTGGATAGGGCAGAAATGGTGATAAGAATCGGGGGTGGAGATTCAAGAAACCATGGCTCAGGGCATCACCAGAAGGCTACTTCCTTCAAAGATGCACTAGAAAATAGGGGTGGTCATTCCTCAGGCAAGCAAACATCAAATAACTAGGCCTACCTAGTAATCTGGCCGAGGACATTCCTTCGCTCACCATAGAAAATCCAGAAGTTGAAGAATATTTCAAAAACTTATCACGGGATGTGGTGGTTGGTAGGTTTAATGGGTTTTGGCCTTCCTCCATAGCTCTGTATCAGTGGGTTTTCAAAAATTGGACCAATAAATGTGAAATCTCTCTGTTCCAAGGGTTTTTTCATTGTCCATTTTAGGGAACCAGAAGATTACCAGCGTTGTTTGACAGATGGTCCTTGGTTCTGGGGACATGCGGGTTTATTTATCACTCCATGGTTCCCAGATTTCGATCTGAATACTTATTCGGTGGCCAAAACACCAGTTTGGGTCAGGCTTCCTAACCTCCCTTACATCTGTGGTATGCCTTGGAAGATATTGGAAACATTTTGGGAAAATTTATAAAAGAGGACTTGGATAGAACACATTCGGGTCTATGTTCGTTTGCCCGAATTTGCATTGAAATTGATTTAAGCAAAGGAATACCTAATCGAATCAACCTTAAATTTGGTAATTTTTAGCATACCCAGGTCTTAGACTATGAGAATACCGCATTTTGATGTAGATTGTGTAGAAATGTGGGACATTTGCAAGCCTCCCGTCCTTTAATAAGAATTAGAAATTTGGGAAAAAAATATGGATTGACATCTTTGAGTGGATGGGGTTCTGTAAACCCGGATTTGGTTTCTACATCAAAATTTAAAGATAATCGATATAATCCTACCTCTGATGGTAAAATGGTTACAAAGATTCAGGAAAACCACTTTGTTGGAGGTGGCATAAAAAGGGGACATACTTCAGAAATTTTGGAATTAGAGAAAGATTTTGTGCGAATAATTTGGCTTTGCTTTGACGAATCCCTATGATCTTGCACTAGGTATTTTATCCGATCTAGTAAAATTTCCAGAGGTAAAGAAGAGTAAAATAAAAAAGGACACATGGGCACCATTGACGATTATTCTCCAATCCCAGGGTGGGAAGTAATTTTAGGATAGTTTTATCTTTTTTTGAAACATATATGCAGCTTTTTTTTGGATTTTGTAGCCCTTCTATTTTCCAAAGGATTTATCCTCATCTTTTCAATAGGGAATGGGTCTCTTCAACCAACTTTATCAATAAAAAAATGAGGGACCATGCACTAAGTACTTACTATCACCACCTAATGTTGCATCCATCAAGGCTTCCATTTCTCCATTTGCATCCATCTAGCTCAATCAAAAGGAACAAAGGCTATTTTTCTATATCATTTTTCATCGGAAGGAGTTTATTCTATTTCATGAAAACATTATTTACATTATACATCTAGTTATTTCTCTTTACTCACAAAGTGTGAGATGCACAAGATAACCTATGGCACGGTTACGTGAATAAACATGCAATCTTGCATTAGGTATGAGATGTAGTGTGGCGCTTAGTTAGTAAGTCCACCATTGTGGGCTGCAGCTAGTGAGGATAGTCGACCCCTTCATGCACATCTTTTTAGGATTTTATGATTTTTAGAGGGGTTTGCATGTGATTCTTCTATTGGAGGTTTACCGGTGCTTTGGTGATCACACAACAACATTCACATGACTGAATTAAACATGGAAGACCATTTAGAACACCTCAAAGGAGTTTTCTTCGTCATTTCTATAGACCAGGTGCTCCAAGCACCCCCATCCTTCTCTAGGTGCCCCAATTTAGCCATACATCTCGGATCTGCATTTCTCGGGCTCTTATGAGATGGTTTCCTCCTCAATGTTGAACATGTCTCCACTTGCAACACGGTTCACAAACCTCGATGAATCAGCTAAGGATTATCTTAATCCACTTTTTCTTTAGGGTTTCATACTTCATTACCTAAATTTCTTGGGTGTATTTTAGTTATTTCATTTTTATTTATTTACTGCTCCTATAACATTAGATTAGGATAATATATTCCATTTTAGTTTAATCATTTTGGTTAACCCCTCCTTTGACTCCACCTTCCATCTATGGTTATTATTCTTCTCTTACCATGGCTCACTCTTATGGTGATTTTAATAAAGCACATATTAAATCCCTTAATGATCATATTTTTGAACATCCCCAAGATCTATACTTGTTTTTACATGCTTCTCATGAGGAATGTGCCACTTGGTAAGAGCTTACTACATCTTTAGCTATCTCTACTTCCATTTTTATTCAACCCCTTTTTCTAATTTTCCACCATATTCTACAATTCCTATTTTTATTACTACCCCTACCAATCATTTCACACCACCTCTTTTCTCTCATACATGACAAGTTCCTCCATTACCACTCAATAATTAGCCTCCCTCTATCAATACCTACTGACACAAATTCATTTTATTACAACAGCTACTTCTATACATCTCCATCTTTAGACTCCACTTTTTAGTACATACTCAATTTACACATGTTATCTTCACTTATCCACTTCCTCCTAATTTTGATCACCCCCAAGCTTCTCATTTTCAATGGGCATGGTGACCCATAAGAGCATCTTCGAGCATTCCACATCACTTATCTGGATTTTTTGGATGAGCATCTCCTCTTGGCTAAACTTTTCCCCTCTAGTCTTCATGATTATGTGATGCATTAGTTTTATGACCTACCTGTCCATTCAGTAACATCATTCACACATTTGGCCAATGCTTTTCTTATTTACTTCTCTATCAAGATTGGCTCCAAGATATTTTATACCCAACTAGGACAACTTAAGAAGGGATCTAATGAACACTTAGCAAATTATGTTACGAGATACGAAAACAACTTATCTAAAATTTCAAATGTGTGTGCACACTTTGAGCTTTAGGACTTATTCATCGATATTCTCTTACCACCTCTCCAAGTGAGTTTTCATTTTTAGAAATATCCTTCATTATATCAAATTTACCACACTCTTGAGCTTCATGAAAAAAAACTTCTATCCATAGGAAATCTAAAATATCAAGAAAAATCATCATCCTCCACTCACTTTCAAAACAACTAAAATTTTAAACCATCTTCTACCAAACCCATCGACACAAAATCATTGTGAATGTGGTATCCACTACTAAAGATATTTAGTTAAAACCACCTCAACATACGTTCACTAAGTTATCTTCTTGAGAGAAATCATATTTCCCTTCCTCCACCACTCAAATTAGACCCATCTTGACCAAAATGGAGAATTTACAATGAGAACATTCATGAGACTATAATGGATGTTATGGGACACTTTATGAATTGGTGTCTCAAGATTTGTACCATCATACAATATCTTATCGATAACAACAAGATCGAATTTACAGAGCCTACAAACTTTGCACCAGTTATAAAAATCAAAACCTTAACTCTTTAATAACCCTCTCACACACATGAAAATAAAGCAGTGAAATCTCCAACTAGTCACACATATCACGTAGTGCCTCCTCCTACATCTGGGGCTCTTGACTTTTTAATGGTGTGTGCTGACACTTCTCCACCGATTATTTCCTTCTCTAACTATTATTATCATGTGGCTTTCACATCTAATCACTCACATATAAATGCATCTATTAGCTCTATATCTCTAAATAATACTAAGGTTTACCCATCTTGGCCCATTTTTGCATGTTCTATTCCACTTCTCATCACTATTGGTTATCCACTATCACAAATTTCATATCCAATGAAAAATTAATATGGTTTCATAAAATTTGTGCTATGGTAGGCCATCTTACTATGCTTGAACCCTTCCTTGTCGTAAAAGTGGTCGATGGTTGTAACATGCTTCTAGGCCTCAATGGGATTTATAGGTCTCATCTCTATGAATCATTTGCATCTAAAATTTATTCACAATCAATTCATTTCTATTATTGGTGTATATCCTTCTACTCCATTGCCACAACCTCATCTTGAAATGAGTATTACATCATCTGCTTCCTCTAGCATGACATGATTTATAACACATAAAGAAAAATCTACTCCTATCTCACGTACTCGTATTCATCCCACGTAGCCTCATCACTTTGTTATTCCAATACATCAACATAGGCCCATTATTAGGACACTTATATCATCTTTGCATAAATCTCCACCTAATTTTATTCCACACAAGTTTCTATCGCCTCCATGCTTACTTCTGATCGGTCCACATCACCTACACATTTTGTGACACCACAAAGGTGCATCATAATTTACTCATCCATCACATACACATAGACTTCACTCACCATGTAACAAATATCTACTATATTACCACTAATAGAGCATGGTAATATGCTTGCATCATCACCAACATCATATTACAAATCTTCATCCTTAACTTTAATTAGATAGTTCATTTGATCATATGTACTTGGGGGTATAGCATTCACACAACACCCCCACTCTAGGATCAAAAAATGTTTCATACTCATAATATCAAACATCAACCTTATAGCCTAAGCATATTCATTAACACATAGTTTGACCATTTCCCGATGAAAAATATTTTTCTTCAGTTCACCATGACTATTGAGGGAATCCTATGTGCAGAACCCCACAATAGTACGAGTAGACACTACACATTACACATCTCACACTTTCATCATTTTACATCCTACATCTTACATCTTACACATTCTTCACCTATATCGTCTACACATCTTATACTACATACCCTACATCTTACACTATACACTACACTACATCTAATACGCATATCAAACATCTACTTTTATGCGTTGCACTAACTACCCTATGACACACTCTAGTCTCATGGTCCATATTGGACTATTGAGGGTATACATCAAAAATTTACCACTTAACACTTACATATTCATCATTCAATCTTTATACCATGTGACATTCCTAGATTCATTATATACGTCGTAGGCTACATCATCACTTTCTTTTGCATCATTTAGTGGCATATGTTATAAGATAAATCACCATGAATTCCATCATCTTGTAGTGGTATAAGTCGTAGGCTACATCACCTCTTCTTTTGATTATCTCATCGTGATGTACACTTTAGGATAAATCATCATGCATTTTTATACATCATCTCTATGTTGGATATCATCACCACATATATACATTTAGCACAATACACACAAAAAAAAGTATGACAATTTCCCGATGATGCACTCTCATTTATGGTTTATTCTTGACTATTGATGGGGCATAACACATGAAACCTCATTGAATAAAATTCCATCCACTTGGGGCACGTGGATCCTATCATTTACATTACATTCCATTCTACCTATCCCCAACATACTGCATATCATGGTTACATTTACTCTTTCTTAAATTCACTTGGACATGATCACTTTATTACACATGCTAGATATATGTCTTGTATGTCCTATATTTTTACCATACTTACATGTCCACTCACATCCTTTTCTAGTTTGGATCACGATACGAGATTTACATGCAACATCGATTCTCGGCACACTACTAGTCCCACATCTGCTCTTGGGGTATCCGGTTTCATACACTAGAAGAGGTATTGTTTCATTTTGTTTCTTAGTAATTGAATTTATCGATTATAGACACCTTTCATGGGAGGTTCACTTAGTAAAAGTGTGGTATAACACATGTGTTCGAAGGTTATTAAATAATACCCTTAATTCTAGTTTCTACCTCTAATTATTATGATAATACCCCCTCTATTATATTATTAGAATAAAATACCCCTATTTTTTCCATGTACCTTACTTACCCATTTTTCAATTATAATTTTATTTAACCCTTTTTTTTCTACTCTAATATATTAGAATATATATATATATATATATTTTTAATTTCTCACTCAATTTTTTAATATGCATTTCCTCTCGAAAGATGGTTTGAATCCATTGAATACCTATTACAAATCACCTTATATATGTTAATCTTTAATCATTTATCAATAGTTCTTCAAATAATTAATATGGTGAAATAATATCACTTGTGTTGAAAAGCATACTCAATCCTAGTTTTCTACCATCTTATTATTTCTTGGTTAAGAATCTCTTAATTGATATTTCTTTATTAAAAAAGAGATTATAATTTAATTTTATGACCACACTCCTTTTGCAATTTTAAGGTATTTACTTTTAAAAACTAGGGTTCAAATGTTTTAGTTTTATATTAAAATTAAACCTCCCTTTCCTTTGGCCCACCTCTCTAACCTACCCCCAATACTTGATTCAAAACATTAATAAATTAAACCCTTTCACCCCCTCATGTCTACCGGTATATTGAATTTAATTTTATTAATTTTAATTACCTCAATATGAACCCATGTGCTAGGATATTGCCTAGCTAATGAACCCCCATGACACCTTTGACATACATTTAATCTATCTAATATGTTAACGAGTACTTCATGTGCAACATTTTTGTAGGATTACTTGCCTCCATGGTTTTCTATTACTTTATTTATACTTTCTTGTCTCTTTTTTTCATTATATGTGGGCCTTTCCATGTGTTTTTGTGTACACTTGTTTGTTGGTGTGTGGCCACTATTGACTTGAATTTCTTGCAAGATCGTGAGTGATGTCCCATGTTTGTAATGCACTTTTTGTGGCATTTATTTTTTACATTATCATCTTGCATCCTAGCTTACACATTGCATTTTTAGATTACACTTATCTTCTACATGCATTCTTGTTCATACTAACACTTGTTTTCCAACAACTTGTTTACATGTGCCTTAGTTTCAACCAAGCGCATTCCCCCTACAAGTAAGAGTTTTTGTTACATTAGTTAGTCATTTATTTGGGCCCACATTCTCCTATAGTGACATCTCATACAGCCCCAAAGAGGGGGCCATCATTTAGGTGAATCAATCACCCCATACAAGGTATACACAACAAAGTATCGACACAGTTCATTTTTTTCCTTGAAATAGTGGGTTACATAGTGAGTGGGTTCAGCACAATCTACAGAACTCCATACACAACAAATTTTATAGGGTAGATTATCCTTAGAATTATGGGGAGTAGTTACAGGTTAGAGGATAAACCAAACCTTCCTCTCTACACTACTTCGGTCGGTGGCATTAGATCACTGAAAAACTTGGCAAAAGATAGAGATCTCTTCATTTTGGGAAGTAGTTACATGTTGGAGAATAAATTAGACTTTCCTCCCTACACATATTTGGCCAATGGCATGAGATTTCCCAAAAAAATCTCATGAGATCGACATGATCCTTTCTACACATTTTTCTCATCATAGATCAGGTGTGCATTGTTCCTTTTTCATTTTGGTAATTTCATTACAAGATTTTTACATATATACATGCATATTTTATGATTTGATTGTCTTATCTTTTACGAGTTTCATCTTTATGGGAAGAAAGTAGTCAACATCAACAACATCATTATAAATGACATACATCAACACTAACATGCGGATACATCACACATCATCATTTACAAACATGTTTCTGCCCTAGGTTCACTCTCATCACTTATTACACTTTTTGCATCCTTGGTCTCCGTGTTCTATATTTTTATCACTCCACACTTTATCTAGTCCCTTGTCATGCTTTCTACATTGATCTTCATGGATATCAGTACACATCAAATTCTACTTTATGTTATCAATCATATCACTCACCAACCTAAAGCGGATGAAAATGTTAATACTAAATCATGAACTTTGGGTAATTATTTAGTCTTAGTTACATAATACTATTCATATAATTCTTGAGTGAAAAAACTAGCAATTAACCCATGTGTTTGGCCACTTTACTTTTCTTTATGCTTCGTATTTGATCTTACAGATTATGCTTTCTCGAGTATATCATTTCATCTTTTTCATTTTTCATTCTAAATAGGAGCGCCTAACCAAGATGCTAGTACCAGTGCCCTTGTCCCCTTTACACTTTGATCTCACTTATTGGGTCTTTTCTAGTTGTTTGAGCAATTTATCCTCTTTGTAATTAGAGTTTTCATGGTTAATTACAAAATTCAAACAAGAAAATAATGTAAATATAAATTTATGTGATCATAATGAGGGAAAAACACTAAGCACTTACTATCACCACCTAAGGTTACATCCATCAAGGATTTTATTTCTCCATTTACATCCATCTAGCTCCATCACAAGTGAAAAGGTTGGTTTTTTGCATCACATTTCATAGGAGGGGATTTTATTATATTCCACGTACACATTATTTACATTCTACATCTAGTTATTTCTCATTACTCATAAATTTTGACACGCACAAGAGAACCTAGGGAAAAATTATGTACACACATAGAACTACATAGAGTTTGAGAAGTAGCACAAGTAGTTACCACCATCAGATACTTAGAAAAGTTAGCCCCTAAGTCCACCATTATCGGGGTTTTACATGTGATTCTTAAAAGTGCTTTTGCGATCACATAATGACATTCACATTAAATTAATTGAACATAGGTGATCACTTAGCAAGACCACCTTAGAGGAGGTTTCATAGTCATTTCCACATACCGGTGTACCACAGTTCCCCATCCTTCTTCAAGTAACTCGGTCTAGCCATAAAACTTAGATTTACATTTTCTTAGGCTCTTGTATGACATGTTCATTCTCCTATTCAACTAATCTCTACTACAACACAGTTCAAGAACCTTGAAAAATCAACTAAGGATTTTCCTAACCCTCTTTGTCTTTAGGGTTTCATATTTTATTTCTTATATTTATTCGGGTGTATTTCAATTATTTCATTACTTATTTATTTACTACTCCTATAGCATTAGATTAGGCTAATATATTCCATTTTAGTTTAATTAGAGATTATGGTTGTTGGTTAGAGGATTAAGTAGAGTTGCAGTGCATTTGGCACACCATGTGGTTGGAGCATTGATTACCAAATTGGAAAAATTATTCTAGGGGAGAGAGTATTGAGAAATTTAACATGATTCAAGATGTGCACAAAGATCCAAATGTATGTGTAGGATATACTAGATCACCGATGCATCTAGGAAAAGGCCATGTCCTATAATAGCACGATTAGTGCATCCTTGTCCATATGAGGTAGATATGGCCATAGACCTAACACAAATTGGTGATGCGGGGTGTACTCAAGTATATAATGAGTGGTGGGTGACTCATTGATATGTGTTTCTCTTTCCAGTAGTCATGGATGTTACTAGTGGACCAACATATGGAGGAGTAAAGGGGCATGTATGTGCCCCGATGGAGATGGATGAGCAAAGGTGCTGATGGAGCGTAAGTATTATTTGTTACTATTTTTTTAGTAGTTTCATAATTGTTATTTATTATGAATTGGCATAGTAACTAATGTGGTGTTGTACGGTTTCGTGTGATGGATATTGGTCATTGATTATTGATTCATCAACATGCATGTTGACACGAGAATGTCCCTCCGGATGTTCTCATTGTAGATGGTATGCTAGAGAGAGTTAATGCAATTACGAAATCATGACCATTTTCTTGGGATGGTGGCCATAACGGTGGCCACATGTACTATTTTATTTAGTGAGCGTGATTACGCTCATGCGGAGATGAAGTGGGCTACATAGGCAATAGGAAGAGTAGCCCTAGCTTAGGATTTATTCACGAGATATGTGGAGATACGGGTTGATTCACGAAGCGGTCGACCAAGGTGGAAATACTTTTGAAATAGGTAGATATATGTAGGGGCTGCAACCAATGACGTATATTAAATGGTGAATAATATATTTCAAGAGATCTCGTGATTGGATATAGTGATAGTGATGATGATGTATGATGGAAATAGATGTATTGATTGATGGGGGCTTTTCTATTAGTGATTGTTTGTTGGAACTATGATTCTTGATGAGATATATAGACATGTAGTGGATATCATGTGTGTTGTGCACTTCTATTGATGTGATGGTTGTCATATCTAATTTTTCTTTGC